>CM074303.1:4335147-4815147 GCA_037194245.1 Opsariichthys bidens
TTTTAAACAGTTTATGCATGCGATTTTCTCAAATTGTAAAATCTGAAAAGCAATCAGATTTATTTCTGGTCAAATTTATTTGCAAAATCAGAACTAGAATAGTCGAAAATTGTGACCGTGTTTTCTTCCCTGTAACAAAATATCTGAGTGACTGAGGAAAAAAAGGGGACAGGACTTGATTTTATCCATTGGGATTAGATTCTTGAAAATGTTTACATGGTTTCATGTGAGTGTTATCAGAGAATGTTGTAATGTTATAAAGAGAAAATAATGTAGGATGAAGCTTGATTTTGTCCATTGGAAATTGATTGGATGGTTGTGGTTTGCTATTGGTCAATTTCACGTGAGTGACAGGTTGCCCCGCCCTTACAGCAGTAAACGCATCATCAGAGAAGAACTGCAAAACGGAGGGATATTCTTTTTTGAATAAAGATTACAAGACACATGAATTAAAAAAAAAAACAAAAAAAAAAAACAATATGTAAGAATAAGAAATACTGCACTATTCCAAATAAAAAAAGCAAGAATTGTCCATTTTGATTTCATGGTGAATTTAAACCCATTAGTTGTCTATTTTTGGAGTGCTATGAAATGTAGTTTTTCATTATTTTTGTTTGGTTGTGACTGAACAAACCTGCTTGTGTCATCCCAGGTTCTGTCAGACCTGTACTTGGGTAATTTCAAAGGTAAGAATGATCAGCGCTGGAATCGACAACACCATTTTTTAATAAGGTTCATGTTGAGGGAAGATAATAAACGTTTATTTATTTTCACAGATGCCAGAGACCGAGAGCAATTAGCGAGGAACAACATCACACACATCCTCTCCATCCATGACACTGCCGCTCCCATTTTACAGGTAGTTGGACTTATTTTTTTATTTATATAGAAGCTTCTCTATACCAATGTGCACATACGATCACAGTGTCATGTCAGCAGAATAATGTCACGTCTCAGGATACTTCATTCTCAGTATTTTAAACTTGCTGATATGCAGGATTTATTTTGAGATTAAACGGATTTATTCTGTCGTAGTCATACCAAAATTATGACTTTGATAGGATACCTGACTAAAATACCTCTATACTGATACTGAATCGATACCATGGTAAAAAACTAAAATGGTAAAAGAAATGGAATAATATGACAGAACTTAAAATTCATTGTTTTATAAATTAATAAAAAAAAAAAAAAAAAATAACCAAAAACTCAAGGGAGTTGACCAGCTTTTTGACCATTCCCTCTCCTTTATTTTAATAAAATAATAATTACATGTCTCAGTGTGAGTGTCCTTACAGACAGGGATGGGTAGATTACATTTAAAATGTATTTCACTTCAGATTACAAAATACATGCTTTAAAAAGTAATTTGTAACATATTTTGTTACATTACTCAAGTTTAGTAACTTAATCTAAATACTTTAGAATACTTTGGAATACTAATAAGTGTTGAACAAACACAAAAAGGTAATTGCAAGTCACAATTCTGACTTTTTCCCTCAGAATTGCGTGATATAAAGTTGCAATTGTGAGTTATAAAGTCAGAATTATGAGATATAAACTCGCAATATTGAGAAAAGTCAGAATTATGACATTTAACTCACTCACTAAATTCACAATTGGAAGAAAAAAAGTCAGTATTGCAAGTTTATATCTCCCAATTCTGACTTTATAACTTGCAATTGTGAGTTTAAATCTCAGAGAAATTCTGAGAAAAAGAAGTCAGAATTGGCAAAATTGTGAGGGGAAAAAACAAATAAAAAAAGTTGCAGTGACGAGTGAATTATAAAATGACTCACAAAACATGAAAACAGTCGAAAACATGAAACTTAACTCCTCTTTTTCAGACTGTCAGAGTCAGAGAATCACCAATCGCTGTTTAAATGACATTAAAATTCAAAGTAATCACTTTGGTAATCTAAAACACTTTTCAGATGTAACTGTAATCTGATTACCACCCATTTAAAATGTAACTGTAATGAAATACAGTTACTCAAATTTTGTATTTTAAATACGTAACTAAATTACTTGTATTTCGTTACTCCCCAACCCTGCTTACAGAGTAGCTAGTGTTGTCAAAAGTACCGACCGCGATACGTCTAATAATAAGATAAGTCTGTAATGAATTTTAAAAATGTGATGCTTTGAGAGTTGTTGCGCAGATTCGTTAACACTTCCGATTGGTAATTGTGTTCATGCACTCATCAGTGATATGTCAGGCTACAATGATCAACACTCCAAAACCATGTTGTAAAGCACTTTTGAAACACTTTCAGATTCACACACTTCTGTGGGTTGATCATTGTAGTCAATCACAGACATGTCTGATGAGCGTGTGTACCCAGAGGCCAATCAGAGGTGTTTACGAATCCACTCAACAGCGCCCAAAGCATCACATTTTCAAAATTTCAGTACCGACGTGGTATAATAGTCGGTACTTTTGACAACACCATTATAGAGATGTTTGCAACAATCGCATTCACAGTTTCTGAACAGGTTGAGATAGGGTTGGGTGATATGACCAAAATCCTATCTCATGATACGATTAATTTAATATTTTTACATTTAATTTTATAATCCCAATATAGTTCTTACATTTTATTTTATCTTTGTTATTAAAAATAAGCAAAGATGCAAATTACAGACAATTTGACATACTATATATATATATATAAAAAAAAGATACAAATGAAATAAACAGTGTTTTTCATTTTTGAGGTAGGCTGCAGTAGGTCTATTTGACAGTATGAAATTAAATAATCAAATGGAAAAAAGAGCACTTGATAGTATTCGCTCTATAAATTAACTACACTAAGCTATACTTTTTTTTAAAATTAACATTCATTCATCACACATACAGCAGCAGGTTTATTAGGCTGCTGTCACTTTAAAGGGTTAGTTCACCCAAAAAACTTGAGGGTGAGTAAATTATGGGATAATTTTCATTATTGGCTGAACTAACCCTTTAAAGGAGTCATGAACTGAGTGATCAAAATTCCCTTGATCTTTTTGACACATAAGAGGTCATTGTACTATAAAAACATAATAGTTTCAGAATTTACTAATCTAAAAACAGCTTATATTGAAGCCAATCTGCCAAAGCGACAGGTCGTAGAATTACGTAATAGTGTGGCCAAACACAGCCTCCACAGATGACGATCAACGCCTGCTTTTACTGCCTGTTTAGCCTCACCCACCGAATATCGATTACCATGTTGTAGGTAACAGAGAGATGCTAACACTGGGTTACTAGAGCTAGCAAGTGATAAAAATGGCTTCAGGGAAGGCAATATGTGAAGTTGAGCATTATTTATTTGTATTCGGTACATTTCACTGTGGATTACTTGGTCAATTTGCATACAGACTTTTACGATATGGATGCGACTGTAATGCGACAACATGTGAGTAACTGTGTTAATTTTAATGCCTGATCTGTGACTACTGATCTCTGATAGTAATGACTCATGCTCAGTCAGATGCTCTTTGTCTATGTGTCAGTAAATCAAACTAATGACTGTTTTTCTTAGTTGGATGAAAAAAATCAGTTATTTAAACTGTTCTTAAATTATATATAGAAAGCAATCAAAGAACACTCCCTTTACAGTCGCTGGAGCTGTCAGTCAAACAGCACGAGTTCATCAGTGACGGAGTTCTGGGCTTGCTCCTTTTAAAATCAGCATTGTGTTTGCACTGTTAGTTATGATGAAAGCAATCGTGAGAGTGCAGAAATAGTTGCAACGACGAGATCACTGCATTCATGCACTCAGCATGTCTGTGTTGAGCTACAATGTTCATCACTGCAAGCTTTCATGGTACAATATAATGCTATAAATCTAAATTTAATGCTATAATCAACACTTTTCACGATTCGTTAACCTTGAGATCTGTAATAGTACAAATCTGCTAAAAGTTTTGGAGAGAGTTCCACATAGAGAGTAATACTTAGCTATTTCATATGCGAAGATGTCAGCCAATCACAGCAGTGGGCGTTTACACTGATTTCTCACAGCAGACACGCCCCTTAAAACAGAGCATTCAAAGCAGAGGGCTAAAATGATGGTTGGAAAAATGCCTTTTATTTTTAAATTATGACCATGTTGATGTAAAAGTGCACCCCATGAAACATATAACAATGCAGTTCATGACCCCTTTAAGAACTGCACGGAACCAATATATTGGAACACATCTGATTTATTTCTATACTGCTTACGTTCACTAAAGATATACCTGATTGAGTTAAACATTTGGACATATTTTAGACAATTCAAGCCCAATAATCTGTGAAAGCGAACTGAAGTCGCAATCATCCTGTCAGAAAGGAAGCTTTCTGCACACACGCTTCAGGTCTGAGTCCAGCAACACAAGTAGCGTTTAACTTCCTTCCTGAGTGGCATCTCTTACAGAAAAATGACCCCTTCTGCACCCATTTATTTGTGGCGAAAGCATTGTACACTGTAAAAGAAACTTTTTTGATTGAATTAAACTAAACTTAATTTACTGCGTTTGTCGAATTGATTTGTCCAGTTTATTTGAATTGACAACATTTGTAGGTGTAAGTAAAACTAAAAAAAAAAGAATAAAGATCATTTTATGAGTTGAAGTTTGTGTATTGTAGAGTACTCGTGCATGAAGTTTCCAGATCTTGCATGAAGTTGCAAATTGGATGGTTGTCAGTCAGAGGCCAGTAAAGACAATGTTACTTTATTGGGTAAAACAATAAAATATTCTGCATTCATGCATGAATTATGAGAGTGCTATATTTTGAATTTATTAGTGAAAATGAACACATTGTGGGCATGTGCAACAAAAAAAGTCTGTATGTGACATGAAAAGGTTTACTCTCTGTCTTTCATACTTATATTTTGAGACATATTGACACATTCTCTGTCTTTCCTCCGTTTCTTTAGGAGATGACTTATCTTTGTATCCCAGCAGCAGATGCGCCCACACAAAACCTGTGAGTAGGCTTTATGCATTTCTGATGGGAATCTTTGCTAATAGTTATTCGGCCGCCAGTGGGCAGCGCGAGTAACTGTGGCAACCTGCAAAAGTGTAAATGTTTTTCATAAGCAAACATTTTATAAGTTCTGCATTTACACATGCTGTTCCCTTTCGTCTTTTCCTCTGTCTTCATTACACTAAGTCTGTGATGTTGGTTACATGTCATGTCAAACACCCTTGAGTGTGCATGCATTTAACACACACACACACACACACACACACACTTCCTCTTGTGGCCCTCTTGTTGCAGGAAGGAAGTTATGAGCTGGGTTCTGCAGTGATGCCTTGGTCTCACTACGTGTTTATTTTTATCCCTCCTTTACCATCAGCCCTCTTGTCACCCTTATGAGCCTGTGAAACCTGGCCATGCGTAATGTGAAACTGACCCTCTTTAACCAAACTGGACAAACCCAACCCTTTCTCATCCTGGTCCTGTCAAAAGGATGGATGTGCTGGAGGAAACGCTACCGTACCTTACCGTTTTGTTTCTTCTTAACATATTGAAAAAAGAAACCACAGTCAGAATTCTAGATTTCTTGACAACTTGTGGACAGTTTCAAGCAAAACATGTCCGTATTTTGTTGCTTGTAGGTTATTCAAATAGAAAGGTTGAACAATATGTTCAGTTCTAACCTACATTCTTAAACACACATTAGGTTTTAGGAACAAGACACCCAACATGTCCTCCAAACCCCTCATAGTAGTCCATGTCATGAAGACGTGTCCACTCTGGAATGCCCATATCATGGAAAAGTCATGAAAATATCTTTAATCTAATTTTCTAGTTTTGCTCTGCTCTAAATTATCTTTGCAAGTGCTTGTCTAGAGCACAACCCATCAGTTTGTCCATTGGGCTCAATTGGTGCATTAAAAAACATAATCATTTAAATATATGAATTCAAAAATTTGGTACCCTACATAAATGGAAAGGTCTTTTTAAAAAAACGAATGGAATTTATTTGTTGAACCGCATAGGACCAAGGAGAGCACAATGGTTGAAGGGTTAGTTCACCCCAAAATAAAAATTCTGTTATCAGTTCCATACTTCTTCAAACACAAATGGAGAAATTGTTAATATTCTCTTACTATTTCTTCCCATGCAACCTAATTTTCATGCGTTAAACACCTGTGAAAGTACAAAAAGACACCGTAAAGGTAATCCATAAGAATTGAGCCGTTTAATCCAAGTCTTCTGAAGACATGATTGCTTGATATGATGAACAGATTTAATTTAGACTGTTATGCACAAAACAAGAGCACAGAAGCATTCAATACTTGTTACTAGAAGTGTGCAGATAAGAGTATAAAATAAAGCAATAAACCCTGTGAAGCTGTGATTGACAGTGAATTTAGAACAGCTTAGTGCTGTTGTTTGGCTCAACGTGGAGAGGTTAGTCCATAAAAATATTTATTTTAAAATATATTTGGTGTATGCTTGTAGAATAATTTACAATGGATTTGAATGCGACTCAATCTGTCCGACTAAAGGACTGGAACTGTCCTTTTAATAATTGCTAATAAACAAATTTTATTTTTAAGCCAGTGTTTTAATGCTGTTTTTACACACAATACTGAGTCAGACTAAACTATCAAGCCTACATAAACTCTTGACAGGAACTGTGAAGGTAGTAAATATTCAAGTTTGAAAAAAAAATGTATTGTAGCCTGGCCAGTCGCAGAGGAATCTGCATCTGGAAAACATCATGTATACAGGATGTCTCGTAATTCTCTGTTTACTGTTACGGTTATGACCTTCCCGCCACTGGAGGAACAGTGCTGTCAGCATCACACTGTGCTCATAGTCTGAACGCAAACCTCTACAACATGTAGATGTATTGAAACTGCCCAAATATTTTTTTTTTCTGACAATTAAAGGGATAGTTCAGCCAAAAATTAATATTCTGTCATCATTTACTCACCCAGATGTCATTCCAAACCTGTTTTTTTCTTCTTCTGTGGAACACACAAGAAGATATTTAAAAAAAATGCATCAGTGTTTTGTATTTTTTTCCATACAGCAAAAGCTCTTTTGGACCCCGTTGACTTTCATTGTTTAAAAAAACAAAACATTGTAACTTACTGCATTGGATGATAAAATGTCGAAACAAACCCATGACATTAAGTGTGCATTAAGTGTGTCTTCATTGTCCAAAAATGACATCAGTGCATTAAAGCAGGCTATATTTCACTGTAACATCCTTCACATTGGTGTCATTTCTGTATTGACCGACATTTGGTTAAAAAAATGTCTCTTTCTCCTCCACAGCATTCAGCATTTTAAGAAGAGCATCATATTCATGCACGAGTCCCGACTGAAAGGGGAGGGCTGTCTAGTTCACTGGTAAGTGAGGGGTTTGTATGTCCTATTGAAATCTATACTCTAAACTAACTGATGTTAGTAGACCCTTATGGTTTCATGCAAGGCCCACCAACCCACCAAATGTGGGTGGATTTCAGAAGTGGAGTATAACGCAGTCACTCCTACTCGCCACTTTGGCAGGTTGAATTTTATATTTAATATAAATAATATAATATACAGCTATACATTTTTCATTTGAAGTCTTTTAAAAAGGTATCTGAAATAATGAACTAAGTTCCAAAATATTTTTATCGATACTGAAATACCTGAAACGCTTAATTTTCCTCAGAATACATACACGACACCAGCTGCGGTTTCTCGCTCTCTCATCTCTCCGACAGCGAGTTGACACTCAATTAATTTGCTCTCATTGAATATTGTCGGTGTTAGAGGGCTTGGATTTCGGCGTGGGGTTGTGCGTACTGCACATAATTTTACTCTGGTCCCAAAGTCAGAGTGTGTGCCTCAGAGTAACCTACTGTAACATTATAATGGATCCGTGCGTCAGGTTGTAAAATGACAACATCTTAATATACCTGTTGCCAATTTTTGAGATAATATTAAAAATATGTATATGACTGTTTTCCCCCATGGCACTGATGTCAAAATTGTGGCCAATGAAAATGGCTAGTGGCTAGTAACTTTGAAAAACATGTTAATGTCAAAAAAATGTTAATGTCAATCCCTGGTTGCAAGAGCCGACCTTATGAGGAAGCAAAATGTGAACACCAACAAGATATCAGCTCTAATCGAGCCAAGTGTGACAATGTGAACAGCTGATAACTAGGTGTCAGGGGGGCTATTTTTGAACTTCCCAAAAACAACAGTACAGTAAACACGAGCCTCTCTTTTATATGACATTATAATACAGCACATAGGTAGAGTGCTTCATTCTGGAAAACGTAATGAGGTCTGTAGGATTTCTTTGAAATCTGAATGTTCGTCCTCTTGCAACTTCAAAATTGCACTACGAAGTTGAATGCCTAGGGTTTGGGACTCGTTCTCATCAACACCTGTAATCATTATTTCACATTATCCTGTAGTTATGTTAGCGTCAATTAAGCTTTTGTGAAAATCTAGAATCAAATTAGTAAAAGAAACTTGGCTGAATTCTGATTTCATGTAATCTAGTCTTGCTGGCGTGTCGCGCAGCGTGACACTGGTGGTGGCGTACATCATGACTGTGACTTCTGTGGGATGGCAGGAGGCTCTGGCTGCAGTGAAGGTGGCAAGACCTTGTGCTTCACCGAATGTGGGCTTCCAGACCCAGCTGCAGGCGTTTGAGAGCACTCAACTACAGCAGGTGATTCCTCCACATTTGATGACTGAAATGATATTGCAATTACAAAAAAAGATATTGATGAAGATTCAGTTCAACTTAAGCCACAGGGCCATTTGAACCTCATGAATTCATGTTTCATGTTTGTTGTTGTGATTTTTTATTTTAAAATTAATTTGTTTTGTGGTAGCATCTTTACAAACCTGATGACTTTACCATTGACCTGAAACTTCAGGCTTTCGAGGGGTGCACATGTATATGCAAAGCCTACAAAATCTTATCAACTGTAAAATATAAATTGACAGAGCCCTATACTATGAACACTAAAATGCTGATCAAACTCATTCTAGATGCTGGCAAAGCGGCATCTGATGACAATCGTATCTTTTTGATGTGATGTTTGTTTGGAATTTTTTTCGCTTCTGAAATCGAACAAAAACAGTCAATATTGCATCTAAAATGTAAGTGACTTTATTAACTACTTGTTTATTGAGCCGTCGTATAAAAGTAGTGTCACATTTTCAATCGTGATTTCAATAACGCGGAAAACGGCACTCTTGGTCGTGTGATGTCACGTAACTGTATCACGTGTTATAAATATAAAAACCTCCCACATTTGGAATTTTTACATCAGCATGTTTTCTTTGTGTGTGCTGAACTCATTTGTTTCGATTTCTCCTCAAGATGCTGCGTGAGCCTTAACAGCGCAACCGTGTTACTGTCAGCACTTTATATATTGTTATCCATTATCGTTTGCCACTTGCACTAAATGTAATAGAATCATCCTTGCATTTTGGTGAATCCCTAGCTTTTTTGTTATTGATGTTTGAAACGGGCTACTTGTCCGGACGGACAAGTAAAACTCTTTCACTTGCCCCTTCTATGTGCCAATGTGCCGATAAGCTCAGCCCCGGCCCAATTTAAAGGTTTAGTTCACCCAAAAATGAAAATTCTGTCATTAATTACTCACCCTCATCTCGTTCCACACCCGTAAGACCTTCGTTCATTTTTGGAACACAAATTAAGATATTTTCGATGAAATCCGAGAGCTGTCAGACTCCTCCATAGACAGTCATTTAACCACCACTTTCAAGGTCAAGAAGGGTACTAAAGACATTGTTAAAATAGTTGATGTGGAACTTCCGGTTTAGCGTCTGCCATGTGAGGTCGCAAGGTCGGGAGCTCTGCAAACCAATTGTTATATTTACTTTCTACATAGGTTACAATTCATTTGAACTCTCGGCTTTTAAATTGTTTTGGGGGATATTTCTGAACTTCGCTCCTCAACAGAAAAAGAACGATTTGGCGAGCTCTAACGCATCTGCAGAGTCATTCAAAGATGAAACTAGCTTAACTGATGGTGCTACAATAATGGCAGCGATTAAGTTTTTGGAAGGTGGAATTCACCAAAAGTTTGACACACATGCAGCCGAGTTTCGAAAAGAAATTTGGAATGCTGTTTACGACATAGCAATTTGGGTCCAGAGAAGCACTGCAAGAAATATTCAGCCTCTGTGAACAACCGCTTCTTGCCCGAGCCCATCGTACGCTGGCAGCACAAGGGGAACTTTTGTCATATGCTTTCACCAATTTGATAATCAAGGAGGACATTCTGTGGAGGGCCATTCAAGCCAAACAGTTCAAAGACAAAACATTTTCCCTGATTTTCCCCCTGAGGTTGCAGAAAAGAGGGCAGCGTATTGATGTGTACACACACTGCCAACACACATTTATGTTCAAACATAATGTAAAAGTGAATTTTGCATAATAGGTGCTTTTTAAACCACCTGAAGAGCTTAAAGGCAGACTTTATTTTCTTGCAAGAAATGCATCTCTGTTCTACTGACCATTTTAAATTAAAAGGGGATTGGGTAGGACAGGTTTTCCTTTCAAAATTTGACGAGTTATTTTAGTGCATAAATGTGTCCCATTTGTAGCCTCTGAAACTATTGTAGATCGTAAAAGAAAACACATTATTGCATCAGGAGACTTTTCTCGTCCCCTCTTGCAAATGCTTATGCACTTAATTATGATGATCCTACTTTTATTTCTTCTCTTCTGTCTTGTATTCCTAATATTCGTCTGCACCCACTTATTTTGGCTAGAGCCTTTAAGAGCTTCAGATTTCATATTCAGTTTTAATTACCTGGGGATTCAGGTGATCCATAAATACTTTGACCTGTTCAAAGGCAACATTAGTCCTCTCCATAATCATTTTAAGCCTCTCTTCGCGTCCTGGAAATGTCTCCCTCTATTTTTGATAGGATGGGTGAATGTTATCAAAATGGATATTCTTCCTAAATCTTTTCCAGTGCTTTTTTTTTTTTTTTTTTTACCGTTTTGCAGCGGAATAGTATTTCTTCTTTTGTGTGGAACAAGTCAAAATTAATTAATCCAAGTTATCTTATGAAACCAAATTTTCAAACCTATTTTTGGGCAGTAAACACCAGGAATCTGTTCAATTGGGTGCATCAGGATTTGCAATTAAATGTCTCAATGAGTACTGATGGACACTGCCTCTTGTAGGTATCTACTTTTAACATCCTTATCATGTGTACAAATTCCCTTTAAGCATACTGCTTTAATTCATTCATTAAGGATTTGGTCTTAATTCCATTTAGCACTAACGGCCTTAAAGAGCCTTGTACTATAGCACCTGTTTTTTGATATATATCATTTCCACCCTCTTTGAGGGTTGGGGCTTTTAATATTTGGAGGGAACATGGTTTATCTACAGTTGGTCAACCATATATTGGTAATAAAAAATTATCATCCTTTACACAACTTTGAGAAAAGATCAACCTACCCAGAGAAAGAATTTGACGCTTGAGGAAAATATCTGGGATGTAATTCTTGCCCGAGTACACTCTTCATCTATAAATGCTAGGCACACTCATTTAGTTCAAGGTAGTGCAGAGAGTCCATTGGTCTAGAACTAATTAAACAAAATATTACCTGATCTTAACCCAACCTGTCGTCGCTGCACAGCTGAACCAGCCACGATATTGCATTCTTTCTGGTCTTGTCCGAAACAAACTGTCTGATTTTTGGGGGAAAGTCTTCATAAAAAGTGCTTTTTTTGTCCTTTTTTTCTTTGCCAATAGATCCTAACCCTGTAACAGTATTGTTTGGTATTTTGCCAGGATCTGTTAATTTAAACACATTACATGCTGACAGTGTAACCTTTGCAACTCTACTGGCTAGGTGACTTATTCTTATGGATTGGAAGTCAGCAGCTCCAATGGGTTTTTGACCGTTTATATGCTCTCAAGATAGAAAAGATTGAGTTCACAAAAAAAACAAAAGTCAAAACTTAACTCTGAAAAGTCTGGAGCCCTTTGGAATATTTTAAGGAGACTACTACATCTTGTTGTTTTTGCTTTTTTCCATATATATATTTCTTTCTCCTTATTTTATTATTATTTATTAATTATCATTTATACTTGCCTGGTGTTTTCTTTTTTCTTAATCTAAATTAATGTATGATTGTAAGTTATGTGTATATGTTCCTAATATTATTTATACTTTATTACTATATGTTACTGTTACTATCTGTCAGATTTAAGTTGAGCCAAAGAAAAAGTCGACGTCGCCAATACTGAGCCGGAGTTCTGAAGCAGAACCTGAAAGCGCTGTAAACCGTGCAGGAGAATGACACAGAAGAGAAAATATTGTTTAATAAACCCTTTGTCGGGGCTGAAGCCACCAAGGCACAGAGCCCTATTGTTTTTCTAAGGATTTTTTTTTTTTTTTTAACCACCGCGGGCTATTTGGGGGCCTTAACGTGGATTACACTTAGACTGGATTACATTTCTCAGAAAACTGTTGAATTTGCATTATGTATGTAATGTAAGATTGAAAATATCCAAAGATAGTTTTAAATGAACAAAGACATTTGCTTTACTGTTTCAATCCCCTCTCTCTTGCTACAAGGGACATTTGGAAGACACAAAGGAGCTTATAGTGATCAAGGCCTATTGGCCAAAATGTGGGTACACTGTGGGGTCTGGGAATTGTCACACCTTCAGTACAGTGAAGCAAGTTTTAGTCTTCTGATTGGTCAGTTTGAATGTCTCACATTTGGGTTTCAGTCACATGGTCAAGGAAGGGATAAAAAAAAAGATTGTAACTGTTACTCTGTCTCTTTTATTCTCTACTCTTTCTCTTGGGCACGCTCTGTCCCTCTCAATCTCTCAGGTAACTTTTTACATACATGCTGGGTACGATTAATGGAATATGATTTTATCATCTCACGCATCTATTTTGTAACTATTTTAAGTATAACCATAATCAGATATTGTCATTAAACCCTTTCAATTGATGTGCTAACTAGTTTTGATTTGGTATTAACATTAATGTGCTCTCTATTGCAATACCAATGCTCTCCCACATATTTTGCTATTGTAACTGCACTTATTTCTGCCGTTGGTATAAGTAGCAGTGGGTGGTAATAGACAAGAAATGTACAGTTTTCTACAATCTTGCTGATAACGTTTCTTTAGTCATTCAGCAACCCTGCAGCCTGAACCCCTGTAGGTGAACCACCCTTACAGTAATTTGCTCTGGAATTTTTTTTTTATAGAGGTTGTCTGAGAAAAACACAGCCATAGCAGATTAGGATGATTTTCTGCACTCATTTGAAGTTGACCTATAACATTCTATGACATGAAATTCATCTCAATTTAAAGGATATAATGGAGATGGTTGTGGTTTGTGATCACGTTGGCACCAAATGCTGCAATAAATGTTGTGTATTCAAATGACTCTGACATAGTTCTTTTGTTTAGCCGTTTGAAATGCATATTGCCCACCGTGCACATTTGCCCGGAAACCACGGGGTTGGTGGTGCCGCCGGGCTTGGGACCGTCATCGCTGCCTGCAGCTATATTTTATTTTTTTTGTTTTTGCACACAAAAAGTATTTTCGTCACTTCATAAAATTACCACTGAACCACTGCAGTGACATCGACTATTTTATCAATGTCTTTAGTACCTTTCTGGACCTTGAAAGTGTTGATTATATTGCTGTCTATGGCGGAATCAGACAGCTCTCAGATTTCATCAAAAAATATCTTAATTTGTGTTCCGAAGTTGAACGAAGGTCTTACTGGTGTGGAATGGCATGAGAAATTAATGACAGAATTTTCATTTTTGGGTGAGCTAAACCTTTAACCCCTGATTATAAATGTAATTATATACATTAACATTGTAAGTGAATTGTATCAAATTATTCATTAAATGTAAGTACATAGTAGTTAAAAGACACCTAATATAAAGAGGGACAGAGTCACGGAAACACTGACACTCTGCATGTTTTGTAAACAGTAGATTCAGCATTTGAGGGCGAAAATGTAAAATGGTGATGCAATATTTGGAGTAAAGAAGAGACTGTTTCATTCTTACCTTTTATAGTCTGAAAAGTCTTTCAGGATAAACTTGATAGTACAGTCGGCAGTATATGAGGATGCGCAATACTAGAGCTTTTATGTAAACATATTCATCTAGAAAAGGATTAACCCAGGATATATCCATGAATAATATCCAGGGTTAATTGCTAACCCTGGGTAAATTATGAGCTGTGCAAAACATGAAGCAGGATAACCCAGTACATCAGACTACTTAAATAAAATGCATGTAAATATCAGTCATCACTCTATATCTCTTAATAATATATCTTTGTGAGATTATATTTTTGTATGCTTAGTTTTATGATGAAAGTTCTGTAGTTTTAAAACATATAATGCAATGTGATACAATGATGATTGAGAGATGAACAAATAAACCTAAATCATCATAATTTACACTCAACATAATTTTTCTAAAAAATAATATGGTAATCAAATAAACCTTTGTTGCTTCAGTCCAGTCAGTGTTCATCTTGAATTACTACAATTATAAAAGTTATTCATATGTTGACTTCATAAAAATCAATAACACTTCACAGCAAAAAGACACATGAACCATGAACGTCTGTATACTAAGGCCCTGTTTACACCTGGTATTAAGATGATTTTTGGTCGAGTAAATGAAGACTATCGATCAGAGGAAAGAAGGCATGTAGATTTTTCTCCAAAGGAATCTGAATACAACTGGCAGAGGATTCTATTAATAAGAATCATAGTCAGTATCCACTGAACTTTCTGTGCATGTCCGAATAAAGCGCTGAACTATAACTGTTCACATATTTTCAGTTCAGAGAGTGGCTGAAGGAGGAGTACAAGGAAAACCCCTTTAATGATGAGGAGGAAATCCGTAACCTGCTGGCACAGGTGACCAGCACCTCAACACCGGAGGACAACGATCATCAGGACGCCTGAGAGATCGTCACAGGCCATTCCTCGAAGACTTGCGATGTCAATGACTGTTATCTCCGATTAGAAACGTGACTTGACACCTTAATGCGACGCAGTGATGGTGTTTGTCATGGCATAGCACTGTTTATTAACTTAAGGACTCCTTTTGTAAATATGCAAGGTTTTATTGTTTACTACTGAAGCGATGTTAACGGCATATTTTGTTTGTTCAGTATTTACAGTTATATTATTGATTTATACTATGGTCTTTGTATTTTTCCTCTACACTTGCTGGAAAGTTGAGAAGCTGAATTACTGTAAGTCGTGTTACCAAAGCTTACTGAGGGGATGTTTTAATGTCAATGTCACATAAAGAGTCTAAATGTTTAGTTTGAACAATAATAACTGCACATGTTGTTTAATATCAACATACGGGTATTTTGTAGTTGTAGGTTAACATGGGGCGAACTCAAATAAATATAGCCTATGTTAATATTCATATGCCTGTACACAAGTTGCTTTCACATTAATCTCTTTTACTGGCATTCTGCTTTGTCTGTAATCAGTTATTGAATTATTCAAATTGTCAAAATAAAATTGCAAATAGCTGATTCAGTATTTTACATTAATGACCCTTTATATAGAAGTAACAATTATATCAAAAGTAACATTCATTCTGTAACTGTCCAGGGAGGGCTTCTTATGCCTGGTTAATATTTTACATTTTGTGCTATAACAACTAAATTAGGAAATGTTTCTGTTTCCTTGGCTGATACAGCATCATCCAGCACATATTAAACTTGTATCTAAATATTTTACAATTTAAAAGTAAATCCACATTGACAATAAGGTAGACGGTAACTAGGGTGTTATTTCACGGGCAGACAGCAGGGAGCAGCATATTCAACACTTGATAGCAGATTTAAAATCACTTGATACGAAACACTTGATTAGTTTCATATTTAATATATGATCTGCTTATAATATTCTGGGGGCTTAAACTGACCCCGAGCATTGTACGACTCGGCAACCTTTCAAAACATTCACAGAAAGACAATTATTTTGTCATAAGCATCTTTTGATGGGACACGCTCTCAGTTTTGTTCCGTGACTGCGACGACTGTGAATTTCCTCAAACCTAAATAAACAAAACATCAAACACCAGGATAACAGATGACGAGTGCTGGGAGATTTTCTGGCATATTTTATCGACATATATTTGTTCCATCGTGTGTGTATGTGTGTCTCAGAGGGATTTCCCGTATGTTGGATGTTTATTCTTGCGGTTCTGTCGTGTTTCTCTGAAGTCTTTAGCTCTTAATGCTGCTGGAGAAAGACTTCCACGTAACGCTCCACCCATCTCTCCACCTAGCGTACTTTATTTAAGAAAAGAAACACCTTCCTCTGACATGACTTGAGAAGTGTCGGCTTTGAAAGTGAAGTCAAGCTGTCTGCATTCACTAAGGTAAGATTTGAGCCTTGATCCGTGTGACAGTCAGCCTCAAGTAGGCTAACTAATGAGCTGAATGTGACTTGATTTAAAAGAAAAGAAACTTTGGGCAAGCTGTGTAACCACATGGAGCCTGTGTATTTATGATGCTTATCCTTCATGCTTTTATAGGCTATTCTTTTCTTACTATGTATGGTCATATATATATATATATATATATATATATATATATGGAAAAAAAATATATATATATGACAATAATTGGCCTATGTATTGTATTAAACTTCAACTAGAACTACAACTGTTGGCTTGCATGTAAAACTTTCAAATTCTTTTTATACTCCTAGATGCTTTTTATAGCCTACATCATTTTCTGGTGGTTTCACCTGACCGCCTGCAGTAGACGTTATTATTTTGTTTGTTATTAAGGAATGTGCATGCATGAACTCATTTGAAACACTCTTCTGCTCACTGCATGTGCACCTGCTCTCGCATGCCTCCCTGACAGACATGAACTTAGATGGGGACTGCAGCATGTCAGTCAGTTGTGGGAATGGCAAACTTAGACAGTGGCTCATCGATCAGATTGACAGCGGGGAGTATCCCGGCTTGGTTTGGGAAAATGACGAGAAAAGCATTTTCAGGATTCCCTGGAAGCACGCGGGGAAACAGGACTACAACCGCGATGAGGACGCGGCGCTCTTCAAGGTGATTGATAAGGACGAGGAGGATGAGCGCGATGAAATGTCAGAGGATGTGCTTTATTCAGTTTTAGACCTTATTTAAAACTGTACTGTTGCCCCCCCCCCCCCCACCCAAAAAAGAGAAAATGTTTAAACGTCGTACTATCAAAACAAGTGTAATTTAGACACTTTTCAAGCATTTGACCGACAGAAGTTGGTTTGCTGTTAAATGATACAACAATTGATCTAGTGTTGAAAATGAACAGAGAAGTGGTTGCAAATCATTAGATAATGCCCATAGTTAATGTGATGAGACACCTGTGAAAATGACTTGAATAAATCCAGCAAAACCACCAAAATACCCGCTGATTCGAACCCAATGATGAAGAAAATTGCAGTTTGTTCCGAGAAAAACGCATTTGTTTGTAACCACGTGGCTTGATATTTTGTTATCTGATGCGATGCATCCACGCACCTCTAAGTGGCTTCAGTGTCGTCCACATACGTTTTGGGGCAACTGCCTTATTATTATTATAGTAAATACATCAAGGCACGTATTTGACAGTGTGTGAAATAGGTTTTATTTAAACTGTGAAACATGGATTGTGAGGACTAATTTCCAATCAGATAGAGAAGGGTAAGAAGAGAAAGACCATTGAATGGGTGGATTGGTACTGTGGTACATTGGCAGTTCAATCAATCAAATATAAAGTATTTAGCATTTCATTAATCACATATTAAGAATAATAATGAATATCCATTCTGACTTTCATTGTCTCTTATGTTCATTATATGCAGCTTCCTGTTCATAATTGGCCATTTGGCCAATTTCCTTCTACTTCCCCTTTTTTGTCTAACTCTTCTCATCTCATCTACGTGGTTGTAGGCTTGGGCCCTTTTCAAAGGCAAATACAGGGAAGGCTTGGACAAACCAGACCCTCCAACGTGGAAGACGAGACTCCGTTGTGCCCTGAACAAAAGTAATGACTTCGATGAACTGGTGGAGCGAAGCCAGTTGGACATATCAGATCCTTACAAGGTCTACAGGATAATACCAGAAGGAGCAAAGAGAGGTAATTTCCATATTTGGATGCTTGGTTTCTCTTGTTTCAAGAATAGCAATGAGTGAGTTGTATTTAAATATATCATAGCGTGCATCAATTGAAGGTCTTTTATTACCAATTTATTAGTTGCCTTCTAATGCATGAATATGCATTTTGGTAATAGGAAGTCATCTTTTTAAAGTGTGCAGTTTTTGGTCTAAGTTTGATGCATTGGACCTTTCTAGCTCTTGCTGAAAAATAAGCTCACAAAGGAGCTCATTTTGAGCAGAGCTACTTTGCCAAACTAAGATGAAGGCTTGTTATGCATTCACATTAAATATTGTAACTTGCCCTCAGTATGTGTAGCAGGAAGCTAAGAGGAAGCCACTACATGTGCTAAAATCCCTCAAGCTTTTTATAGAGAGCTTCGGTTACCAAGTGCACAACACTAAGCAACAAAATCACCCCTCAGACCTTGCTTCATATGAGCTTGTGCTTGTGAGATGTAGGGTCAAGATCATGAAGACTTATGGTGCAGGACACAAAAGTATTCAAGTATTTTGTGCAAGAACAGCAATTTCATAAAAGGTGACATGGTGAAAGAGATTCACACTTTAATGTAGTTGCTACTCATAGAGCTTGTGAACTACCTGTGAAGTGGAGGCAAGATTGGAACTGTGAGTGAATGTGCATTTTTGATCATGTGTTTTAGCACATACACACTTTCAAAAAATGTACAGATCTCTTCTGGCGAAAAAGAGCAAAAATATCGATTGCTTGTCTTGGACTGGATTTTGACCAATCAAATGCTCTCAGGAATGAATATGTTATCCTGTCTCTGACAAGCAAGTAGCAAATCATGACTGTGGCATGAACTAAAGGCTGCTGGCTATTTCTTTTTAAATGTCCAGTCCCAGTTTCTGTTCAAAAGAGAAATGCATTAGCACAGGTAGGAAAGCTGCACTTGTGATCATTCGTAACTATTTACATCTTTGCAAATTGCTGGTGAATTCATATGAATTGTACATTAGTATGTTTTCGTACTATCGGCTTAAATCCCTCGGTCTAAAAAACACAAAAATAAATAATCTAAATTCATACAAAATCACTAACTTGTAAAATAGTTCGATTTTTGTTCATTAGATCGGATTGGCTGTTTAACAGCTTCCCGAAAGCTTTATCGGTAAACCAAACAAAATACAAGTCAGAAGTCGGCATGAAATGGAAGTGTTTTCTTCCGTATTGTGATGAATATTCCAGTGAAATAGTTCCTGGAACGAGAAATAACGTAGGGTGGGGCTTTATTTTGCCCATGAGGAATTGATTGGATGGTTGTGGGTTGCTATTGGTGGATCTCATTTGAGTGACAGGTTGCCCCGCCTTCACACCAGTAAACACATCATCAGAGAAATGTTGTCGCTGCAAATGGGAGGGGAAGTTTTTTGGTTCAAGATAATGATGAGACATTAATTAAAAATGTAACGATGTGCAGGTTATGCAACTAAAAATTCATAAACATTGGTGTGCAGTTATACTCTGCAAAGGGTATGAAGAGCTGTTATTTTTGCATTTTAGGCTCTAAGGCCAGTAGTATGGAGGACAACACGACACATGTGACTCCTATTAGTTATCCCATGCATTCTCCTTATCCACCTCTACAGCCTCAGGTAAGATGTGTGATGACACACTTTTCACAAAATATGTCTCCTGTTAGCATTGCATCTACATCTACTACATTTACATTTAGTGCTTTTTCCTAGCAGATGCTGGGAATAAAAATCTTTGATTTCTTTTTTAGTTAAAATTGTAGTTTTTTTTGTGTTTTGTCATTTTTGCTATTATTATGTTGTTTTCTATAGGCCTATAGTTTTTATGTTTATTTCACTAGTTTTAGTTAAATTAGTCCGAAACAAAAATGAAACGAAATGTTTCCAAGCAGTGAACGTTTTAATGGTTTTAGTTCTAGTTTTGGTTAACTTTAATAACCCCGAAGTGAAAGTGAATCAACTTTCCTGAATCAACACTGCTGAAAAGACCAGGTAGTCCAGGGTTGTGCTTCTCAAAAGCATTGTGAGCAAAGTGACCATTGGTGGCAATAGTTACGATCTACTTAGGCTTACAATGCTTTTGGGAGACGTAGCCCTGCCAGCATACCCATATGAAGCATGACTGGTGAAGCTGGTCATCCAGGTAAATCTCAGTGGTTAAGATACTTATGAACATTAATAGCCATTCCTGCATACTAGCATCCCATGCTGGGAATCAGTAACCAAAACAAAAGCCTCTCTGGTGACCAGCAGCGCTTTTTTTTCTCAGGGAAGTCAAGTGATAGTGATAAGGCCTCAAAAACCTTCCCATTGTCTCCCTGCAGATGCCGGGATATATGCACCCCCAGGAGAGACGTGACTGGAGAGAATATAGTGCAGACCAGCCTCATGCCCAAACGCCTCACGCAGAGTTACCGTACGGCCAGTGTCCGTATCCTCCAACGCGCTCTTTACCCTGGCATGCATCACCTTGTGACAATGGTACCAGCCTCCAGCTTCTCGAATTGAACAAAATGAGTTGACAACTTTAAATTCATGGCATTTGTAACCCAAAGTAATTGTACGCCATATGTTGTGTACCATATTAGACAATATATTATATATTATTGTTTTTTTTTTTGCTCTCAGTTGTTTGCTTGCTCCTGTAATGATTGAGAAGAGCGTTTTTCAAAAGGCGAGCAACATTAGTCGACTTTAAAAAAAGAAAGAGGAAATCCATATATATGATACACTCTGTATTAAAGTTTGTTTATTAATACCTCTTCTCACTCTGTAAAACGGTGAGCTCAAAATGTACCACTGAATTTGCGTCGCAGGCCATACTTTTAGCTTAGCTGATATTTTGTTAAAAGCCCTTTTATTAGCTTTAGCTATAAATAGGTAAATAATAAACAATAAATACATATAGACTTTTGACTGTCGACTACTCGTTTTTTATCGCTCTTGGTCTTGAGGCCTCTCAAGATCACACAGGCTCGTCCTTTGTCAAATAATAAAATGTAGAGTCTTTGTCCATATCTGGGTTTTAAAATTTACTAAAGTTGATAGTTACTTTATGGTATTTTCACCATTACAGAATTGACAAAAACTGCATGGTCCTGAAAATCTACTTAACCACCATAAAAAAGGCTCTGATTTTAAAATGAAGGTAGCAGAAATAAGTTTGTTGAAAAGGAAAGCATGGTTCTTGGACTGACAAGTCTTGACCTGGGTTTCTGGTTTAGGTCTTGGTCTAGTCTTTATCTGGATGGTCTGAGTCTGGTCTCCATTCCGACATTGATTGTTGAAGAATTGCAGTGAGAGAGATTGAAAGGCGAACATTCTCGCTTTCACTTCTCTTAGAACTTTAGCTAATGTTTTGGGAAGGATCTGTCAAAGTTCAAAGACCTAACGAAAGTTCTTCCTGTAACATTAATTGAATGTTCATTAAGAGTTATCTGGTCTTTAATAATGTTCTCAAAATGTAAGCACAAAAATGTTATTTATGCATTTTCCATGGTATGTTTTTTTCCCCTAAACGTTTTGGTTTGGGCAGTCGTCTACTGTCTTTTTAAATGTTTCAGAATGTTTAGAGAACATTCAAAAGTAACATTCCCATAATGTTTGCAGAATGATGAAATAGAAAGCTGCCTTAAAGTTTGCATGGACGTTCTGAATGTTCAGACAACTTTCAGACATAACATTCTCATAACTTAATGGGAACTTTAAAAAAAAAAACTTCTTAGAACATATATTGTCTATCTGGGATCATATTTTATATATTACCTTCTTAGGAACCTTTGTCATCACTTTTTTTTTTTTGATAAAAAAAAATCAACTGTATTAATGCTCATACACTTTCCAGGATACCAGATATCTGGCTCCTTCTACACCTACTCACCTACAGAGACCCATCCAGTGGCAATGGACCCCAGTATGAGATCTGCTGAAGCCATGGCCATTTCAGGTAAATGAACATGTCTCACACACAGAGCATTATATGTCAATATTATTTCATCAAAAGACTTTTGAGGATCTCAAAGGTCTTTGCTGGGTGGACTCTTTGGTATTGGGCTATGTAAAAACAGTCACCATGACTAAACTCTAAAGCGTTTTATGTTGTTGTCTGTAGACTGTCGTCTGCACATCAACCTGTACTACCGTGAGTCACTTGTTAAGGAAGTCACCACCAGCAGTCCTGACGGCTGTCGAATCGCCTCCTCTCCATCTCCGGGATCCCCTTCATCCCCTTCTTCTCCATGCCCAGAGGAAAGGCTCTATGGTGGGGCAGAACCCGTGCTCTTTCCCTTCCCATACCCCCAGTCCCAGCGGCGCGGGGCCGAGAAGTTGCCCAACATCTTGGAGCGTGGCGTTCTGCTGTGGTTGGCACCGGACGGGCTGTACGCCAAGCGGCTGTGCCAAGGCAGAGTGTATTGGGAAGGTCCGCTGGCACCGTATTCAGATAAACCAAACAAGCTGGAGAAAGACCAGACCTGTAAGCTGATGGACACACAGCAGTTCCTCTCAGGTTAGTCATCAGTGCAACATTACTAGAGAATTGCTTGGTTTAGACATTGCAGACCTGCCTTTGACTTGGTTTCATGGTATATTTTGAAGATCTCAGGCCAGTGGTGTTTTGTCTGTCCATTTTGACTAAAGGTCCTTTAATTAAGATGCAGATTATTTAGACCTTTTGAACACAATTATGGGCTGTTAGATGAACATAGTGTGATTGTTTGGGTTGGCGATGTGGCACACATGCTTCCACACATATCTAATTCATGAAAAACGTGCAGGTGTGCAATTTGTCCGTAAAAGCATTCTTACATAAGCTATCACATTCAGTTTAGTACAACCATCTAAGGAAGAACTACCATATGAATGATTCGCTATGTAAAAATGAGCAGTCTTCATGTTCTTCTTACACTCTTAAAACTAAAGGTTCCAAAAAAGGGTTTTCATGCACCCTTAAAAGGAAAGGTTTGATAGAGTACCTTAAAGAGTTCTTTCAGGTGCTTCATATATCATATATAACATGTGATATGATAAGTAATAAATACTTATTACATAAGTATTATACAATCATTGAAGACATTTCTCCTTCTCCTCTTTACGGTTCTTTATTGACATTTATGGTTCCATGAAGAACCTTTAACATCCACAGAAACCAAGTTCCCAATTTTACAAGTTCCAAAGGTTTCCTTATGGTCAAAAAGGTTCTTCAGATTATTAAAATGTTGACACACTGGGGGAAAAAAATGTTATTTTAAGAACGATTCACTGAGGAATCCAAGATGGTTCTTCTATGGCCCTTTTATAGTGTTGTATAGACCCTTTTTGGCACAAAGAGTTCTTTAAAATTGAGTCAATAATCCCTAGGGTTCTATAAAGAACTATATGGATTCTTTTTTCTAAGAGTGTAGCAATGTAATAGATCAGGGATGTCCAATCCAATCCTGTTCCTGGAGAGCCACTGTCCTGCAGAATTCAGCTCCAACCCTAACATAACATACTACTGAATCAGTCAGTCAATATCTCATTAGGCATACTAGAACCTTTCTGGCAGGTATGTTGAGGCAAGTTGGAGCTAAACTCTGCAGGACATCCCTGCAATAGAAGAACCATTTTGGGTTCCTCAAAGAGCCTTTTCATAGTGTGGAGAATATTCTAATAATCTTGTGTTCAGTGGAAAGCTTCTGTGGATTTGAAAGGTTCTTCATAGAACCATGGATGCCAGTAAAGAACCTTTGTTTTTAAGAGACTTTAGGATGATGGGAAACAGCGTCACATAAATAATCTTTATCGGACGGCACCCCCTTCAAAACTGTTTGCTTATCTGTAGATATACTGAAGAATTGTTTTGATGTGTTTTTAACTTGAAGTGAGCATCTTTTCTGGCCCATATTCAGATCTTTTGTCAAATCAGGGGAAAGGCCTGTCATTTAACTTGCGGCTGTGAGCGGTGTGTACGTGAAACCATGTTCATTAACCTATGTGTGGTTTGCCACATGACATGATTAGGTCTGTCTGTAAAGTCACATGTTCCACACGATGTTCGATAACATGGGATTTTCCAGCGAGTGTTCCTGACCATCACATACATGTATACAGACTCCATTTGCACCTGCTAAAGTTCATTTGCATTTCAGCTTTCTACTAGTCATCAGTTTATGTGAACAGGGGTCTTGTGTTCACATTATTGCTCATCAGGAGTTTTTTTTACTCTTTGATAGGAAGAGTAATGACTGTAAAGAATGTCTATTGACATTAAGACATCAGTCATTTTAAACACTTTTTTAGCAGTTCATATTTTATAAGGCATATTTAATTGTTCCTTAAATTCAATTAAATTTAAATCATTACAATTTGAATTGATTTAAAATAGATTCAATTTGTCAGAATTATTATTGAAATCAGATTTAACACATTCCAACCCTCAATCTCATTTTCATTACTGCAATTTGAAAAATTATTTAAATGAAGCACTTATATATCATTGTTGTTGTTCAGAAAAAAAAACTGATGTAGAAACAATTTTCAAATTGCTTGTAAATTTGATTGAGTTGTGAAATCTGAAATTTTTTTTTTACAGTGTATTATCGTAATAAAATATAATGAGAATTATCTACCATTGATAAATGATTACAAAAGGTAAAGCATGCATTTTGGTAATGAGAATTTAGGGGGGAAATGTGCTTATTTGTCATGAAAAAAATGTCTAATGCAAAATGAGAAAAATGTTCAATGATCCAAAATGACTTCATGCAATTCACCCTTAAATAAAATTTGACTTTATTATCTGTTTAATGATGATGAGATTTGTTGTTCTTCTCAATGCAGAATTGCAGGGCTTCATTCACCACGGCCGCCCCATGCCACGCTCTCAGGTGGTGCTGTGCTTTGGAGACGAGTTCCCGGACCCTCAGCGGCAGAGCAAAATGATCACAGCTCAGGTAAAACCAGCCACCTTCATACTAATCCTAGCCTGTCTGCAGCTCGATGTACCATGATTTATTTTAGATGTATTAGCGTGAACTCAGTAGATGCATATTTCCACAAACGATGTATTCAGATACGTATCACGATGTTCAGTGCAATAAATATCTAGTTCAGTCATGAAACTGTAGAGGACACAGGCTGATAGATCCTTTACATGAAATCTTCAAGCAATCACATCATTACCGCACGGCACAAGCTGATTGGCCCTTGCTGATCCTGCAGCCAATGAGCTTGCTTGTTCAACATTTTAAATAGTCTGGTTCATTGTTTGGTGTAAGCCAATCCTGCAGCACACTACTGAAACTGAGTTCCACTGAAACCCTCCACCTCCCCAGCTCCACCTGCCTAGATCTACTTTATGACACTAGCAGGCTCATAGTTCTTCTGCGTCTGCTAAATTATTTCTATCCCCCTCTCAACCGTGATCATTGCTACTTCACCAATAAAACATATAAAATATAAAAAATCAATATATACATTATCTAAGATATGCATGTTTAAAAACCATAAAATCAGAACCGTTAGCGCCTCCGCTCCTGTGATAAGAGATGACTTATGCAGCACATTTAATTTACAATGCTTGTTCCAGTGGCCGTAATGCATGCACGACTTTTCGAAATGTCACAATGCATTTTGTGATTGTTTTGTATGAAATATTGACATTTATTAAAAAAAAAAGTGTTTTGTCACACCAGGCCAAGTGGTGCTACACATTGTTCTAAAATCATGTTTTTCTTATTAGTTTTTTTTTTTTTAATGTTTATTATTAGGTTTTAATCATGTTGGATTAGCGTTCAATAAATGCGCCAGCGTGCTCACTCATTAAAATGTAAAAATGGATTTTGAAATAAATTCCTTGGTGAAATGTCCTGATAATGTTTCATCAAAGTTCATAATTATTCTACAAATGTTACTTTAGTTTAACAGCTACACGAAAAACGCACTATGGTTCGTGATTTATTTTCATGAACGACAAAAAAAAAAACGTTTGCAAAACATCCCACAAATTTTTCACAAATTTCATCCTAGATATAATCATAATTCACCAACACCGCTTTGAAATTTCAAAGGAACATATACGATGCGATCTTGGTAACTAGAGAACGAAATTACTTTCCAATGCATAAGATGTACAGGACATCTCAATTTGTGCCCAGATAATATTTTAGAATGCAAGTCATCCACTTTTTCCCCTTCTTTTTAACAGCAGAATTTGTGGTGAAAAACTACGTGACCCAAGACGCTTGTCAGAAAATTCCCTCAACCAGAATCGTGCCAAGCAAATTGAGCGTTTATGCTGTTTGCAATGCATCATGGGATTGTAGTTCTTTCCCTCACTAAAGACCCGTTCACACCAAGAGTGATAACTATAAAGATAACCATACCGATAACTATATTCCCAAACTAGTGGACAATAACGCTGTTTAATCCAAGCGAGCGTTCCAGTTTTGTCATCTACTCAAGCTCTTTGAAGCAGAATGAATTCTGATTGGCTGTCAGTGTTTGTATCGTTCATCAGCTGGAAAAAAAACATTGTTCTGAATGAGATTCCAACTATATCTTTCTCTATGCCGTTGTGGTGTGAACTCTGCTATTCTTTTAGTCTGGTGTAGACACAGTCCAAGCTGATGAGATCTGTTGAACATGTCTTGTCTTGTTTCACAGGTGGAGCCCATGTTTGCCAGGCAGCTCCTGTATTTTGCAGGCCAGACCAATGGCCACTACTTGCGTGGATATGAGCTTCAGAGTCAAGGTGCTTTACCTGTAGAAGAGTATCAGAGAAGCATCCAACACATGCAAGAGTAACTGTCACATAAAAACAGCTTCAGAGACAGCGAAGATTAATGAAACCAAACGGAGGATCATTAATATGGTAATAAAGACTTGAAATCATATTCTGATTGCCAAACCAAGTGCCCACTTTCACATCCCAAAAGCTACAATGCGCATGTTTTGAAAGAAAATCCAGCTCTTCAGACACAACAATCATACAATTATGAAATTGTTCATGGTGAATTATGTCTCAGTACACTGTGAAGTCGAAAAGTCGAAAAACACATGGAAAATCATAGATTCTTTTCTCAGCTTTAGGATTTTGAAAAGTGCAAAACTGGTTATGACCTCAAATATGGCAGATAATAGTACATATGTCATGGATCATGTGATATTAAGATGATCATCGGATTTTGTTTTTGTCATGAAAGAAAACAACCAAATGCTTAGACAAGTTCAACTTTTCACTCAAATCGTCATGCTAACATTAGAAAAGAATGCAAAGATGAAGCTAGTTTTAGTGGACCCCCCCCCGGACTTCTAAATGATTCATATGGACATTTCAGAAAGAAGCTAACAACTACAAATGTAACTTTTTCTCACCAAATATAGTAATACTTGTTTGTTAATGGGCCAAATATTTTTTGATAAATTGCTGTATATTTGCATAGATTTTTGTATTCCTCTGCTTTTCTAACACAATTCTTTATTTTTCTCAGTGTTTTTAATGTATGTGTCTATATGCAAAACCGAATGTACTGTATAGGTGTATAGATATCTTGAATGTAACCAAAGTAATTATTTCTCTGAATGGCATCTGACAAGAAGTTATATAATGCTAAATACTAAGAAACAGTTTGTGGTTGTGTGTGTTTGTCTTGCTCTTTGTGTGTGTGTGTGATTGTTATCTGCCTATGAGTAAAGATCTAAAGTTGCAAATGTTATCATAACATAATCTGCTTCTCCCCAGTGTGTGTGTGTGTGTGTGTGTGTGTGTGTGTGTGTGTGTCTCGCACGAGAGCAGGTAACTGCCCACAAAAACTGTGATGATGTCAGATGTGTGAATAAAAGAGGCATGAAGAGAAAGATCTTTTAAATTGGTTGTTGTTGTTGTATGCCTATTTTATTTCAAACCTGGATGTTTTTTTTTTTTTAAGTCAAATAAAGATATTTTCTTATTATCCTAGTTTTGTCCTGTATATTGTTCGCTTCTTCTTGGCTTAACAAATTTTGCAGATTTTTTTCCACTTATGTAATTGAGTGCAACAGAGCAGCATCAAACATATCAAATAGATTGAAGTTATTTATGTCTACAGTGCAAAATATCAAAGCAGCGACTCATTTAATCTCCTCTGATTGGCCACTTCGTTCAACGAACATATCTGTGATTGGCTACAATTCTCAACACTGCAAAAGCATGATGTAAGTACCTTTGATACAAAGGCAGAAAATATAAATATAATGCTGTAATATGCACCTTTCATGATTAGGTAATCGCGACAGCTGTATTCGTATTCACAATTACTTTTCTAATTAAGTGTTAAGCTCTATGAGAAAGACAAGGAAACAAAACATTCGCGGCTTCAGGCCCATTAGCTCATGCCTAGCACCACCCCTGGGTTAAATTGAGTCACTTTTAAAGGTCACATATTAGGGAAGTATTTTAAAAATGGTAATGACATGAGAAATGAAATTAATTAAGCTCCAAAAATGGCTCGCTTGGATATTGTGGAATTTGTGGATTTTACATCATCGCACCATAAAGCCCTGCCAAAGTTGCTTAAAGGTGTGATTCTCCACAGAAACATTTTTATATTGTTAAACGGATTGAAAGTCTCCTCATATCCTGATAGAAATCACTATGTTAAACGATTTAAATGTATTTTTATAAATATATATATACATATGCATACCTGTGGAATGCAAAGAATCATAAAATATTCATCCAGTTATTATATTCGGTCCAAATGATATAATGCATTTGTTTTTACACACCCTCATGCACCCTGTTCGTGTAGACATCATTAGCGCATTTCATGAGTTTATGCACACAGATGTCAGTCACGGAGCATCACAATCAAGATATGGTAACCTGTGACGTTCTAACCTGAGCTGTTCATACCGTCTCTGGATTATGCGTATACATGTTAACAGTTTCAACACTGAAATGACTAGATACAAGCTCTCTAAGTTGTTTACGTTCATTATTGTTGTAACGTTCTGTGCTTTGAGATATAAGGTATTTTAAACCCGTCTCTTATGATGCTTTGCTAAGAGCAGCAGTGTGTGTGTGTGCGTTCAAGTGTTTTGGAGGAGGCGTGGCTTTGGGCGGAGATTTGTAGGGAGGGTGGGATTGTATGCTTTCAGTGCTAGCAGGCTAACATTAGCATTTCCTGGATCACCTACTGCACCTTTAACGGCTGACACTTACCTATACTCAGGGTTGGGGAGAAACGAAATACAAGTAACTTAGTTACGTATTTAAAATACAAAATTTGAGTAACTGTATTTCATTACAGTTACATTTTAAATGGGAGGTAATCAGATTACAGTTACATCTGAAAAGTGTTTTAGATTACCAAAGTGATTACTGTGAGTTTTAATGTCATTTAAACAGCGATTGGTGATTCTCTGACTCTGAAAGTTTCACTAACATTTTAATACTTTTAAGAGGGATCATAAAAATATTGTTATTTTTATTCAGTTCTGTCCTGAACAAGACAAAATGACTGAATTTATAAAAAATTGACCAACTGTCAACTTAACTTGTCCTGTCATGACCTGATGATCCACGACTGTTTTCATGTTTTGTGAGTCATTTTATAATTCACTCGTCACTGCAAATTTTTCTCACAATTTGTTTTTTCCCCTCACAATTGTGAGTTTGCATTTCACAATTATGACTTCTTTTTCTCAGAATTGCGAGATTTTAAATTCACAACTGCAAGTAATAAAGTCAGAATTGGGAGAAATAAACTTGCAATACTGACTTTTTCTTGCAATTGGGAATTTAGTATGTGAGTTTATATCTCATAATTCAGACTTTTCTCAATATTGTGAGTTTTTCATAATTCAGACTTTTCTCAATATTGCGACTTTATATCTCATAATTCAGACTTTTCTCAATATTGCGAGTTTATATCTCATAATTTTGACTTTTCTCAATATTGCGAGTTTATATCTCATAATTCTGACTTTTCTCAATATTGCAAGTTTATATCTCATAATTCTGACTTTTCTCAATATTGTGAGTTTATATCTCATAATTTTGACTTTTCTCAATATTGCAAGTTTATATCTCATAATTCTGACTTTTCTCAATATTGCGAGTTTATATCTCATAATTCTGACTTTTCTCAATATTGTCAGTTTATATCTCATAATTTTGACTTTTCTCAATATTGCGAGTTTATATCTCATAATTTTGACTTTTCTCAATATTGCAAGTTTATATCTCATAATTTTGACTTTTCTCAATATTGCGAGTTTATATCTCATTATTTTGACTTTATAACTCACAATTCTGAGAGGACTTATTAGTCTTCCAAAGTCTTCTAAAGTATTTAGATTAAGTTACGAAACTTGAGTAATGTAACGAAATATGTATATGCATATGCATGTATTTTGTAATCTGTAGTGAAATACATTTTAAAAGTAACCTACCCAGCGCTGCCTATACTAGATATGAGCATTATAATCATTAATGCTGTCTATACTGGATACAGTGTACAGATGCGCATTCAGTTTCTGACAAATGAGTTTTTATTTTCATTTTGTGTTTGTTTATTTCGATATATTAAAGTGTTAAATGTTCGCCTTCTTCCCTTAACAACATGACTTACCACATACCTCAGTTGCATAAAGTGAAAAAATCATCACATAATTTTGTGCACGAAATTGTAAACCATAAACTGATTGATTCATTTTGTATATGTAATGATCAATGTACAGCGGCACAAAATATTCATTTTATTTTATCCACAAAAGAGGATCATGAAATGCACCCCTCCCCCCTGCCTCCATAAAGTACACTTTGCAGTTTGTGGTTTAGAATTTTGTACACAAAACGATGTGAGGATTAAACCTTTCAGTAGACAAAAAGTAACTTACTTCGATATTCCTCTGTACAAAACACATTAAAGCGTAGCGTCATTTTGTCATGAAATACAGCATTTCGTGTACAAAATATATTTTCATCCACAAAATTAGGATGGGAACACTTGGTGCCCCATGCAAAACCATATTTGTGTGGATGTGTGTTGATTTGATTGCAGGCATATAACTGTTATATTTCTGTCTGTGCTCGCACTACTTGTTTGGCTTTTAGTTACGCTTGAGCGATAGCAGTCGCAAGCAGAGTGGTTTTAAGGGACAGTGCGAGTGCAGAGAGAAAGACACAGGAAGCTTGATTCACAGGTGCACAGGAAGACTAGCCCACAAGAAAAACAATGAGACGAAGAGAAGAGTGTGGGGGGCTGCAGGGTGGAGGGAGGGCAACAGTTCAACCTGAAGGGGACTATTTCCCATTCTCAGATATCTGGATTATTACTTAACATAGAAATTCATATTCACAGTCTTGCTGTCCATTCACATGATTCACTTTTTTATTTCCTGAAATGACACATGTACTGTAAAAATGTCAAACCATTGAAATTTAAAACTCACAATTCTCTCTCTCCTCTCTCTCTCTCTCTCTCTCTCTCTTAGTTAACATGAAACCCATATTGGCCCTATTTACTGTCTTAATGTACTCTTGCAATCACAGTCTTATTGTGAATGATCAACACAGTCTCACCTCAATTTGTAGCTATTTTGTTTTGTTGCATATTCGTATGAATTTGTACAACCTCATTTGTATGTTTTCATTTTAGGCATAGAACTCCATACTTACATTTTTCATACGAATCATACATTTTTATATGAATCACAAAATATATGAAATTGTACTGAATTGCACACTCATTAAAACTGCTATGTTTTCTTATGAGATTGTGTTGAAGCAATTAATCAGTGAATATTTTACTTACACTGTATATATTTAAAATGTGCTCATTTCTGAAAAGATTTTCCTATTCAGTTGAAATTATCAATCCCTCTTATCTCTCAAGAGAAACTGTTTTAAAGATACAATGAATTCTTCATGGATAAATCATGAGTATAATTTATAGAATTCGGAGATTTTAACAATGATACCCGAGTATAAAGATTATGAAGGTATTATAACATATATATATATGTTAATCTCTTAAATGTCATTGACTGAGGAAATGTTAAAGGGCAGAGAGGGGAATCATTATTTTATCTGCCTCTTTCTTTCTGTCAAGGTTGACTAAACCAAATGGTTACACTATGAGAGACAGAACTCGTGATCACTCTTCAAGTCTGCTGCATCAACCCCCAGTTCAGTAGAAATAATCGTCAGGAAACAAAGCATTTCAAAGAAACTTTCTGAGTACTACAAAATAGATCTATTTTTTCCTCAAAGAAAAATACTCCTTAGTCTTTCTCAGAAGAAAGTCTTTCAAATATGAAATACAAATATCAAAAAATACGTAAAGGCTGCACAACCAAAGTATAATGATAAGGTCATAAATTGCATATTGTTGCATGGGATTAACCCTATGATAGCTGTTGCTGTTTTTTTCAAGTCAAGTTTCTCTAATTACATAATCCTCCTGGGACACCCCCAAATATTGTAAAGCGGCATGCAGGCGTTCTTGATGACAGGTGTTCCTGCTTTCCCAATGTTTAACCTTTTGCATGCACGTCAATTCCAAGAGTCGAACATGCAAATGAGAGTTGACAGTGGTTTTTTAAATTAAATTTCTATCAAAGTTAACGCAGGACTTATATTACACCACCTTAAATTCTTCACTTTCAGATGTTACACATTCAAGCTTTTATTTTGGAAGACATTTAAAGGATTAGTTCACTTTCAAAAGAAAATTACCCTTTGGTAATTTTCAAAGGGTATGGGGGGGGGGGCGGTTAATAAAAACATGCATGCATGTTTGCATTTTTGTAAAAAAAAAAAAAATCCATATTTAAAAAGTTATGAAGTAAAATATCCACCAGATTGCTCTCTATATTCAAGTTACGAAGAAAGTGTAAACTGGCTTCGCGTCAGTTACACTTTTTCCCGTAAGTTGAATAGGGAAGGCTTAGGACGTATAGCGAATTGCAAGAGTTTTACACTTTCTTCGTACGTTGAATACAGAAGGTGGTCTGGAGGAAGCTAGATATTTTACTTCATATCTTGTTAAATATGGATCATTTTTTTGCGCAAGCGCATTGCTTCTCTTCAGAAGGCCTTAATTAACCCCACTGTGCCATGTGGAGTACATGTTTATGATGGATGGATGTGGAATCAGGATCTCATACTAGTGACACCAGTTCACTATCATTATAAAGCTTGGATGCATCAGGATATTTATTAAATAGCTTCTGATTGTGTTCATGAGGGTCCATAGGATGGCTTGAGGGTGAGTAAAGCTTGGGGTAATTTTGATTCGAAAGTGAACTAATCCTATAAGTCTGCGTTCAGTATAAAAACAAACGTATAAATAACATTGAAACATTTATCAAAATATCTTCTCTTATATTCCACAGAAGAAAGATATTGGGAGATACAAGGGTCCGTGGCTCTACCATTGCAGAAACTTGCATCAATTGTGCCTTGATAACTAATCACAGGTGCCTTGACATTGAATTTTCTGTTGAGTTGTGTGACAGTCAGACAGTCACTGTTTACGGATACCATAGAAAAGAATGAGAAGTGGAAATGGAATACAAAGGGAAAAAAGTTTTTCTTTCTGGGTATTCCAGAAAGCAAGTTTATCTCATCTTCAAACATACCCTTAACTATTGGTTGATTAACCCAAACCTTGCTTAAGGTATGCTGGTTCCAAAAACCCATCTGGGACTAAGTTCAGTCAACCCAAAGTTCACGGTTAACATCGAAGACATTATCAACAGAGCGAAGAATCAAAGTGGCTTCATGGAATCCGACGCTAAGAAAAAGCGACTTCTTTCTTCTTCTTTTGTTTAATGGCAATCATTTCATTTAATAATCTTCAATCGCTGTGAATAAGAACTTATATTCTCAAATGATTTGTTTGATAAATAATATATAATAATATAATTGTACTGATTAAACTAAATAACACTTTGTCATTGCAAAGATAAAATGGCTGTATACATTTATTTTTTTAATTTCCTTCCACATTGCTTGTATGGATATATCAGTAACACTTTACAATAATGTTCAATAGTTAACTTTAGTTAACTACATTAGTTAACATGAACTAATAATGAACTGCACTTCTACAGCATTTATTAATCTTCGTTAATGTTAATTTCATCATTTACTAATGCATTATTAAAATCTTGTTAACATTAGTTAATGCACTGTGAATTAACATGAACAAACAATGAACAACTGTATTTTCATTAACTAACGTTAACGAAGATTAGTAAATACAGTAACAAATGCATTGCTCATGGTTAGTTCATGTCAGTTAATATCTATTAACTAAAGTTTAACTAATGAACCTTATTGTAAAGTGTTACCGATACATCATATATTATAGAAATGCATTACAACATAGAAAACTAAAACAAAAAAAACAGTCTGAATGCAGATCATCAATGCTGAGATGAGAATTTTATATATATATATATATATATATATATATATATATATATATATATATATAATTAAGATAAACATATATCATAAATAAAATAAACTTTACATTTTATATATCTATATAACAATATATATATATATATATATATATATATATATATGCACGTGTCATGTCACGTGCATGTCATGTCATATGGACATGACTAATTGCGTGCAAAAATATTATATATATATATATATATATATATAATATTTTTGCACGCAATTAGTCATGTCCACTAGAGCCTCATTAATAGAACATGCGTGCACTGAACACCTCTGAAGTAAACTAACCCTTGAAGAGAACCAGCTCCGGAGCAGATTTTGTTCAGAGAGTCGGTTGCTATTAGTACTACTTAGTACTTACTTTGAAAGTTGCCTGGTTTTGGAACCGAAAGTTGAGGTTATCCATATACTTATCCTTAAACATTAATGGAATACCCCCCTGTCTCGTTCCCGTTTTATATTCATTTTCTGTTAGCGTTTTGCCTGTGTTCCTGACCATTATTGGTCTCCCTGGTTCTTAACACCTGTTCTGTTTCGGTCAATCATCCTGTGTATTTAATCTCTCTGTTTCTTGTGTTTCATTGTCTGGTATCATCTTAGTTTGATGTGCAAGATGTGCAAACCCCTTCTGATGCATAACATGGGACTATAATGACCCATATTCATTCCTTATGTCATGTCTTTGTTGAATCTTTGAAAGAAATGTATTTTTATCATTTATTTATTCCAGGTATTCAATAAATATCTTGTTTTTGATTGACACAAATTGTTGTTTATTTTTCTTTTCTTACTTTATAAACAGTTTTTGTGCACACAATGGTCAAAAATGACCTATATAGAAATGGCAAAAATCTATATAGAAGTTCCTACTTGCAAATTTTTGAAAACTATACACCAGCCACACATTTTACAACTCAACGCGGCAGCTTTTATGTATTTAACGCATGTAAGTCTTATTATATATCACATAAAAGGCTATATATTATATTTCGTCATTTCGTTTTATTCTTTGTCATAAATTCATGCTCTTGGTCACATTTTATGTCTGTCAGTATTCCTAAAAAGTAACAGTTTTGGACATACAAGGTTTCAGTGACAATATATAATAAGTATATACTTGATCAACGGTTTGAGGTACATTTGAAAATATTCTTGTGCTTTTGAATTTCTTTATCCCGAGTGTTGGTAAGGCTAGTCCATACTAAAATGGCTGAAATAGTTGTAGAGATTCTGCATACAGAACAGGATGAGGAAAATGAGGAAATGATTCAGAGTCTGAAATGTTCGACAGGGTCAATCTGGAGTTGTAGGTGTAAATCCAGCTCCACTAGATGAAGAAGACTCCTTTGATGATATCGAAGACCTGTCTGATATTGAATGTAATAAACGTTCTATTTCAACTTTTATTTTGTTGCTAACATTAGGTAGCTAGAGTAGAATAAGTCAACAGCAAGCAAGCTAATAGTTTTGGAAAATAGTTCTGTTCCTCTTTCTCACTAATAATCAATTTCAAAGTCAAGGCAACCTTAGCCCAACATTCACAGGTTAGTATGAAACGTTTCTATATGGGCCATTTTCGAACCTTGTGTGTAAATTTGATGTGAATAAATACTTAACTTTTTGTAAAGTAAGAAAGGAAAAATAAACATAATGATTCGTGGAAATCAAAAACAAGATATTTAAAGAATCCCTGTAATAATAAATGATAAAATACATACATTTCTTTCAAAGATTCAGCAAAGAAACACTCTGACATGATTGAAACAACATAGGGAATGAATACGGGTCAATTTAGACCCATGTTATGCATCAAAGGGTTTAAGAGGTCGTGGCGCATTTGTCCTGTGATCTCATGAGTTTTCTTTTGTGGATTAAATAAAGACGGTTTATTTTTGATACTCCTTCCATCATGTGCATCTCTACACCTACGTGTGACATATTGTCAAAGTGTATTTATTAAATATAGATTCAAAAGCATGAATCCCTATATAACACAAAGCTCTTTAAAGAGAATGTTGGGAAATAATTGAAAGATTATTCATCTCAGACTACAGGATTTAAAAATCTGGTTGGATCACACACATAAGGAGAATCTTTACAGATTCTCAAATTTCAAACATGCACACACAACAATTTTTGAAAATTGGGGTGCATCACATACAAGGAATTATTAAAATGATCATGTCAAAGAGCACTTCATGTGATCTTGTGGGAAAGCAGATGTAAACAAAATGTATTCTGTTCTTCACTGAGATTTCACTCATTTTTTTCAATTGCTAACATACTTTTTTACAATCACATTTTCAAAACTCTAAACACAATTAACACAACATCCATCTGTTGTGACCATACCATTAACACAATTCATGACGTTTTTGCACAAAATGCAGTCAATTAAAGGTGGGGTAAGCCATATTTCAAAAATGCCGTCGGACATTGCAGATATCTGAATTTAACCCAAACAAACACACCCCTCTCTTCATTGCTCCGCCTCCAAAACTCACCCTCCAATCCTAACCACCCAGAGTTGTTTTCGATCCCTGATTGCTTCTGGCAGGTGAGGCGAGAGCACTAACAATGATGCTAAACACCGCATTCTCTAGCGGTCGTCAGTGCGCAGTGGTTTACCTGCACAACTCCCACTAGCTGGCCACTGTTACATACGTAACGCGAGAGAGGATGTCTGTTTATCACAGCTGACATGCTACAAAGTAATGCCTCACGAAAAAAATGAAGCTGACCAGAAGCTGAAGTGCAGTGCAGTATCATCAAAATCATTGGGCCATATAAGTGAGAGACTTATATATATATATATATATATATATATACATATATAGATAGATAGATATAAGTAAGTTTTAATTTCTAAATACAAATTTTGTCAATGTTTTGGAGCACACTAGCATAACGTAGTCATAATAAACGCCAAAAAGCTTACAGCACTAGCAGCTTTCTACCCTCATCTGTAGTTTCAGCTGCTTAAAGCTGTGCAGTGCTGTTCCAGGTGAGCTACCGAGCAAGTTTACCATGTCATAAATACCAAATATATGGAGCTTCTTATTTAATACAAGCATCAAAATGTATAATTTTACCGATCATGCTCTATGGGGGTAAGTGTTTTGAGGCAATAACATATTATTGGGCAAGAAAACCATGTGAAAGGAAGTTATTATTAATCCACATTTTGCATGTGTAATCATAATTTGTGTGTAAAGGAATAAATGTTATTGTTTTGCTGCCACTAGTAGTTATTTCAGCTGGAAACCGCAGTGAATTGTATATAGATGCATTTTTTTAGTTTGGCAAAAATGTTGGTAGGCATGTTTTTAGGTTGCAAATGGAGATTTTTATGTGATGCAAACATCAAAATGTGGCACAAATCACCCACTACAAAGTGTTTTGAGGTCATGACAGTATTATGCAAAGAACCATGTGAAAGCCTTACTAATCGATAATCTGCCCTTGCGAATGATGTTTTATTAACAAAGTACGGGAGGAACAAATGGTCTGTGGAAGTAATCACCACATCACTCCAACAGCAAGCAACATGTCTACATGTCTATATATATATATTTTCATTTCATTTTTCATCATTTAGCAGACGCTTTTATCCAAAGCGACTTACAAGGGGAGCAATCAGGGCACTTTCAATTCCTGCCGGCGTGGGAATCAAATCAGCAACCTTCTGATTACAAGCCTGACTCCCTCACCACTAGGCCACGACGATGTTTTGTGCAGTGTGCAATCAACTTTCAGCATCCCTCCACCACCCCGTCTCCTCATACTTACCTGGGTACTTCTAACCAGATATATACGGGGGGAGTATTCTGGGTTCGGGAGCCCTCTCTTCGGACAACATGCCAAATGTGCACACTAATTACTCTATCTGATTATTTGTAAATGTGAACTCATGAATCATAATTTGTTTGATAAAGGGAACAAAGTTGTGGCGTTTTACTGCATCTAGTGTTTACTTGGAAACTGTAGTGAATTATGTGTATAGGTATGTTTTGCGGGTTTTGCAGGGCATGTTTTTCCAATAAGTAAGATCCCAAACAAACTGTCCCATACCGGCGTGATGAATACGATCTTCAACTAGATGGAAGTGGATTTAATATTTTGACTGTTGGAATCCCAAATTGGACTTATGACCTGTAACGCTGCATGAATCATAATCAAGCACTGTTCGCTGTTGGCCAGAGGAGAACTGGCCCCCTGACTGAGCCTAATTTGTCCTAAGGTTTTTTTTTATCCATTTTTGTCACCTGATGTTACCTATTGGAGTTTGGGTTCCTTGCCGCTGTCACCTTTGGCTGTCTAGTTGAGGACACTTGACTTGATATTCAACAATGTTTTCAATCTGCCTGCATTGACACCATTGTATGCGAACTGAACTGAGCTGGACGATTACATCATTGCTTTCTCCAGTGCTGATATACAGAAATGAACTAAATGAATAACTATTGATTTTTACAACAGAATGAATCCATGCTGAATTTATTTAAGCTGGACAATGACATCATTTTCCTTAAGAGCTGCTGTCCGGCCAAAAATGATTTGCCAATTATTACTGTAAAGCTGTTTTGACACAATTTGCATTGGAAAAAGCGCTATATAAATAAAGGTGACTTGACTTGACTTGAGCCTATGTTGCCTAAAGATGGCTTCTTCAAACACAGCTGACAAAAATATTGGTTTCCAAATGATTGTTTCTTCCTGAGGTAAGTAGAACTTTAAAATTTCAACCTAACCTCATATCATAATAGCTATATGTCAACTGATAAAACTCATTTTAAGGAACATGAGACTCCATCTGTACGGTAGGAAGATTTTGTGTGATCTGTAATACTCACTAACGGTAAAGCTTGTGAAACTACAAATCCGTGTTTGTTCTGGTGAACCTGATTTACCAGGTGTTTCACATCCACTTTCCCACAACCTCTTTCTGCATCTCCATAGAGACTCAATGCACCACAAACCTTCAACCATTGGATGTCCTGTTGACTCTTGTCATGTTATATGCAGCTTGTAAAAGGTTGAGGTGAGATCCTGTCTCTGAACAACAGAACAATACCTGTGTATTGAGGTTCACTACCAGATCAACATCACAAAATTTCAATGCTAGTGATGTATACATCTCACTTGTAGACTGTCTGACTGTCAGTGAAAGTTATGAATGTTGTCAATGGATTAAATGCAAGCATCAAAAGACCTCAACAGACAGGAAAGCATGGCTGGATGTCATCTTTTAAATATGAACACACAATTTTTCCCCGCCAAACAAACACTAACTTTTTGCTTGAAGTAAATGAAGGACCATTTGGACCAAAGGACCATTTTTTAGGACCATTTGAGGGTTTTGCATTAGTATATGACAATTATGTCAAGCTCAACTTGTATTGGTCTTGGAACATTGCTTACGTGGTTCTAAGAGTCTTCATTCATTTTTTCTTTGATTATGTAAATTATGGTTTGGATTTTGTGGTGAAATACGACCTGGACATACTCCTGACAGATTCCTAAATGAATTAAACTCAGTGCAATGTAGACATGAGTAGAAATGCAGCATAAACCGAGTGCAATAACATTTCCAGTGTCTGGTAAATAGCAGAAATGCCAGTCCCTTGCGGTCCATATTCAGAACTGTTTACTCAAAACACACTTCCCCAGGCACAAACAGAAACCTGAAGCACTCATGTGCCATTTTTAGTGCTTCTTACTAATTTACAGATTGTTGTGGGATACATAATGTCATGTATTCACATAAGTGATTCTACTTTTCAGCTAGGTCCTGTTGTTCAGTTGAATCAAGAGGTCATTGGATGATGCCACAAGAGCAATGGATTGAGTTTCATTGTCCTTAATTAAAGCGCCAAACATTATAAGTTCAAAATAAGACTATGAATGAAATAGTTCAAATGGAATCAATCAAAAGGAATCAATTGTGTCCACAAAATGTGGTTTAAAAACTCTTTGAATTGTTAAAATTGGCATTAATAAAAGAGAAGTGATTTTATCAAGTTTCACTTCATTCACTGAAACATTGTTAAGTGTATTGACCTGATCTCTCTCTCTCTCTCTCTCTCTCTCACACACACACACACACTTTGATTTTCCATGGTTTATGGGGACTTTCATACAGTACAAACTTTATATTCTATCCCCTACCCCTAAACCTTGCAATCAGAGAAAACTTAACTTATTTTTTTTTAAATATAATTCTTTATAAGCTGATTTCCTCATGAGGACCAAAAATGTCCCCACAAGGACAAGGATTTTGGATATTGCCATCTTTGTGGGGACATTTTGTCCCCCATAACATAGGGTTTCCCAAGATCATATGCGATGTTTGGTTTTATACATCTGACCATGAATAGGCTAGAAAACTTGATGCACCTAGAAACCAATAAATTACATTTATTAATACTGGAAGAATGTTTCTTCATAATTAACCTTGCCAGAATGTTAGCTAAAGTTCTGAGAATGTTCTCCGTTTGCTGGGTTACTTTCTATTAACATAAAAGGAAATAACTTAAACATGCAACAACTTATCATTGCAACAAAAAAGGAATAACTGACACCAATGAATACTTTCTAAATGAAGTCTGGAATCAAAGTCTGATTTTTTTTCTAGACACAATGAGAGAAGATATCAGGTAAAGCTTTACTGTGACCTGAACTCTACATCCCAGTTTCATTCTTTACCATTTCAAGAAGTTCACAACTTTTTATAAACCTCTGTCCACAGTATTGTTTAAATTTTTAAGCCACAAAACTTTCACTCTGTAATGAAGCGTCACTTGAAGTGCAGATAGTCCAAAAGGCAGGCAGCAGAGAATCATAAATGAAGAACAAACTGGGTCACAACAGGCAGGCAAAACAGGCATAAACGCTCAGAAAAGCAAGACCTCTCAAAGAGGGATGGAGAAGATACAGTTAAATAGGCCAGCAGATGGGCTACAGCTGGGCAACGTGATCGTGAGGCTGATGGGAAATGTAGTTTGTGAGTGTAAGAGTCAATATTTGGTCCTCCAGCAAAACCAAATGCTACATATGTGTGTTTCTAACAGCTCATAGTTCAACCACTTACTCACTCTGCAGCCTAACTGAGAAACATGGACCTGATTTACTTTTAGAGTAAAGACTTTGAGCCATCTCCTCAGATGCGTGTGTGTACGTCCATGTGTCTCCATTCATGTGAGGCAGTGGGAGACTGATAAATGTGGGATATTGACACAGACAGAGAGAGAGAGAGAGAGAGAGAGAGAAGAAGAATGTATATACATGTTGACTGGGCTTTATTGACATTTGAGAAGACATGTGCCTCCCCCACCCACATCCCTGATAACCCGGTTAGCTGCATAGCTGTCTGACTAATGAGCTGTCTCTCAAATGCACACATTCACATTTACTGAAAATGATTCATCATTCACCAATTAGTACCTTTACTTTTCTGTAACAACTGCTACTTATCAACAGCAAGAGACCACAAAATATCCTACTGCATAGTTGCAAGATAATTGACATCACTAAATTTGTGTAGAAAGGAGTTGTTTTATTGGCACTGACTTACTGCACTCTAGAATAGAATAGAACAGAAAAGAATGTGAAAAGGTATTTTATCAGGTGACATAAATGTGTTTTATGTGGTAACATCAAAATTCTAAATCTCAAAAAAGTTAAGAAATAAATCAGCTGGATTGCATGAAAGGGTTAGTTCACCCAAAGATGAAAATTCTGTCGATAAATATTCATCATAATGTTGTTCAAAACCAGTAAGACTTTTGTTCATCTTTGGAACACAAATGAAGATCGTTTGAATGAATTCTGAGAGCTTTCTGTCCCTCCATTGACAGTCCATGACACTACCACTTTCAAGCCCTAGAAAGGTAGTAAAGACATCATTAAAATAATTATAATCATAATTAAAGTATAATCATTAAAGATTCTGATTTGGAACAGCACGAGGGTGAGTAAATTATGGCATAATTTTAATTTTACACTATTTAACACTTTAACACTTCTCCAATCAAAGTAACTGATAATTGGTCATATCTGGTAGAAATAGCAAGTTTTACTGATTTGCCAAACATCACGTTTTGGGAATTATAGATTGAAAGTTACCAATGCTGTTATAGAAAGATCTTTACACTATAATCTTGAAGACAAATTCACCATTTACATTTATGCTCTTGATAGACTCTTATCTAAAGCGACAATCTGTTATATCAAAGTTATTCTGGATTAGAAAGATCCAATTTATTTTACATTTGTGCTGGTTTTTCAAAGCTATATTCGATTGAATCCAGAATTTTTTTTTCTTCCAGATAACCAAATCTGATTAGCAGTGCTTAAAATGGGACTACTGTAAATCACATTGCATAGGTTATGTAAAAACAAGACAGAAAACAGTCTGATAAATAACTGATTGTGACAGTTGCTCTGCTGACGAAGACACAACGACGAAAGGTTCCAATGAGTTTAATAATATTCTACAGGGTTACTTCAGACAGGCAAAGCAAGCACAACCACACACATACAAGACTGGACAATAAATATAAGAAAAGCGGGACCTTAAGTAGTGCATGCAAACGAGGTAATTAACGATGCACAGCTGAAACACATAAACTCATAATGACGATGACCATGGTAAGAAACGAGTGGTGGGAAAGTCAAACAAAGGAAGACATGAGAATGAACGAAAACAAACTAAAAGTCCACGAAAACTAAAACAAACCAAACGTGACTGTGACACCGATAAATAATAGAGATAATATTTAATGTATTATTTTAGTTTGACACTGACAGCTGTTTGGGGGATTATTTTTTGGTGACAAAATCTTTCATTTATTTATTTTTGATAAATGTATTTATTTATTTTTATTTTTTATGTACTAAAAGACCTCTTTACAACAATCTTTTTTGACAGTTTTGTCCAGTTTGATTATTTGAGCCGAAAATGATTGATCTGATCAACTGGGCCGAGGAGATCAAATCCATGACCTTTGATATTCTTCATTTTGAGCAACAGAGGAATGCTGTTCTGCTCAAGTCTCTTAGGCTGCATTTATTTGATCAAAAATACAGTAATTAAAAAACAGTAATACTGTGAAATATTGTGATTTTTTTTTTTTTTTTTTTTTTTACAAATTATAAAATAAAATATATTATAAAATGTAATTTATTCCTGTGACCAAAGCTGAATTTTTAGCATTATTGCTCCAGTCTTCAGTGCCACACGATCCTTCAGGAATCATTCTAATATGCTAATTTGCTGCTTAAGATCTTATTATTATCAATGATGAATAGAAGGTTCAGAAGAACATTGTTTGTTTGAGCTGTTTTGAACATTTACTGTCTCTTTTGATCAATTGAATGCATTAAAAATTTCATTCTGACACCATTCTCTAATTGACTGTAAATCAGTACTTTTATTTTTTTTTTACTGCGGTTAATGATCAGTCCCATCATTTGCAGTGTTTCATGGGTCATTGTCACATTCAGAAGAATGTTATGAACGAAATTATTACACGCAATTTCCTGTGTTATACAGATGTAATGTAGATCTATTGAATGACAGTGAGGTTCAGTCATTCCAGCAGAAGAGAGGCTTGATCTGCTTTCCAAAACAGGGTGCACGATTCTGCATTTGACTTGCAATTTCTGATAAGTCTATTTATAACTCTGAATGAAGATCTATTGTCAGGTTATTCCCCACACGACCTCCCTGTGGCCCGGAGACAACCGACAGTCAGGCTGGCACAACAGAGAGCAACCAAAGGCCAGAAAACCAACCACAGATCTGCAACGCATCGCGTCTCTTCCTTTCATTCAGCAAAGTCAGAGGGACAAAACAAGCAATTGATAAACAGGGCAGGACCTCTTTGAAATGGTAGGTGAAGACCGTGAGCGGGAAGAGGCGCGCAACCGCCTGCGCGCTGGTGCTTTCCCCCAACAGGAAGCCGAGGTGACGGGTAAAATCTTTCCGTGAGCTTTTTCTATCGCTCGCACTCACTGTGTCAGCGAGGACGTGTTTTTGGTAGACATGGAGGGAAAGTGTCGTCCGTCTCTGCCAATGTAAACAAACGATGTTATCGTCGCCTTCAAAGAAATGAAACCTTAAAAACGCGTGGATATTGATTTCCACTCCATTATTAATACTACTTAGTCATTTTCCAGTTTTTCAACCACAAGTGCTATAACAGGATGTAAACATGACTCTTGCTTAAACATTTGTAGCGTAGCGCCGAAGGAAAACGAGCGAGGCCTTAGAAGAAATATCCACTGAATCATTTTGTGTGAAATATGTTGAGAATTCAATGATGAATAAAGAGCTTTATTTATATCCGTGACGTAAACTACATTCATTTCATGTTTTTGCTCGTTCTGCATTGCTTCACTATGAAATCCACTGTTAATGTGTTTTCTAGCACTTCTGAAAAATATTTAATTTCCCAATTCTTTTTCAAATATCTTGATATTGATATTATGCCAGAGATCTGGTGTACATTTCTCAAACTCGTGATCAGTGCTGTCTGTTTTTGTCACAATTCAAAAGCATTAGTATGATTATAGTTTCAGCGACACAATAAAAAGATTCAGAAAACTCAAAATAATGTGGTGACAATTTAGTAAGTGACTCATTCGGGACAGAACCCAGGAACAAAATCAGTCTTAAGGTCATGACCTACAGATGAAATGTATCGAATCATCATTATCGAAACAGAGATTGTTTTCTTTCAACTAAACCTGCTCAGTTCAATGTGATGACAAAGTGACAATCGCTACACACAGGATGCTTCTGCTCACTGACAAGAAATTGTGTAAAATGGCTTGAATCTTTGCTCCAAAATGATTTGAAATAACTATTTCCATGTGTAATGGAAATTCGTTCACAGCATATGTAAAATACGCGTTTGTAAGTGATTTGTGATGTCACATATTGATAGGTTTCTGAGTAAGTGATAATACAGTTATCTGATTGTGTAATGATCTAATTATATTTCAGGATATGCATTCAATTTAAATATGCAAGGTGCAAATGCAGTGTTTCCAGTTTGTCAGCAAAAAGAGCAATACAAGAAAGGTAATGTAAAAAAAATAAAATAAATAAATAAATAGAACAAACTATCATCTTTTTTTGTTTGTTTTGTTTTTTTAAATATAGATTTACAAAACATGAGACAACTTGCCCCAACATTAGATTTATGAAAATGCTCTTGTGCTCTGGTTAATATTAACATGATTCAATGTAGTTGGTTCTTTCCTGAATGTGTGTTCACTTAGCCAACAGATATGACAAGAATATGTTAATATTCAAATTTTAGTTTGAAAGACAGAATCGACTGATTTCAAACAAAGTTTTGAAGTTTTCTTTCTCTCAAACAAGCATTTATGCAATTGACCTTTTGACTCAAAAACTTCCAATTTCTAAGACAGACCTCGTGACAACGAGCCCCATGATTCCTTTAAATAGCCAATATTTCAACATATGTACTCTAGGTTAGGTTATTCTCTTTGTTTAAGAGTATGACAGAGCTGCAATATTGCATTTTTGCAGACTAATAAGTGATGTCAACATTTTTCTGAGCAAAAGAGGTTCATGTTTTCTAACCAAGAATTTGATCGCATATCCAGAATGAACATTTGCAGACTTGTTTCTACAAGCCGTTACATGGAGCAGTTACCATTTAAGACTTCTGCTTTTGTTTCACACACACGAGCCGCTGGCACAGAACGAGTAAATCACTTCAGCCGAGGGGGGTTGCTCTGTTCTTTTAAATCATCCGCACGTACAGTAAACTGTTGTGTCACAAAGGCAATATACACCCTCACATACTGTGCTAAAATTATATGACTATAGAGCGCACTGTCTCTGGGAAATCGACAAGAAAATCCCCTTGTTAATATAGACCAGCGCTGGTTTGGTGGTGAAACAGGGGATTGAAATCGTGTGTTATTGTAAGTATATTGAGTACGGGGGTGTTTGAGGAGTGGGCAGATTGGAGAAAGATGAGGTGTGTGTACCGTATGTGTACCGAATCTTTTGCTATTTACACTTTACAAACCAGCATCAGAGAAATCATGCAGTGCTATCTGTCTAAATATTCAAAGGGCCAGAATAGAGACCCACGTCCCTCAGTCCTAGTAAACAGGGTAGGGTTGCACCAGCTGTTCGTAAGTTCTTTTTAAATTGGAACGTAAAGTCAACACTAGAGGCTTAGTAACTACTAGCTAATTTGTAACAAACTGTGTGCTTTATTCGGTTGCCCCACTTGTTCTTATAAGGCAGAATATATCGTTCATACCCTTATAAAAGATTACTGCAGTTTTGGACACGAAAAAACTGCAGTATTGCAGTATAACCTAAAATGTCTGTAGTTTTACTGGAGTACAACTATACTGCAATACATCTAAAGTACTAGTAAAATAAAACTGTTTTTATACTTCATGCAACTTTCAGTTGTACTTCATTTTACTGCAGCTGTACTCATACTACAGTTTTACTGCAGTTGTACTGTGACTATACTTCATTATGGTTGTGCTTAATTAAACTGCAGTTAAACTACTTGGTACTGCAGTTTTACTGCAGTTCTACTTCAATATACCTCAGTTCTTTTTTGTAAGGGTGGGCTCTCTGTAGCCGCATATGACGTTTACCTGCAGTGATCCAATAGCAGCCTTCAAATACCCTACGTAAGCAGAGGTTGTGTTGAAATGCAGTGAATTTCAGTTTATCCTTTATTTGAACTTCTTTTGCCTCATGTAAGTAATGATAAAAATAAGTTTCAATTAAATACGATACTACTTAATCATGAATAAGTGTTTTATATATAAATAACTTTCAGAAACGGTATTTGAAACAAAATTAATAAGGATCAACAAATAAATACTAATGCGAAAAAACATACATACTTATTACGACTTTTTTTAAACAGGCACAACAAGGGCCAACATGCACTTACCGTAGCTTAAAAGAACGTGATTCGGGCCGTTATTTTTCTTCTTCGCTTAGAAGTACAATAAAGTTTGAAATACCCCTTACAAAAAAGAACTGCAGTATATTGAAGTAGAACTGCAGTAAAACTGCAGTACCAAGTAGTTTAACTGCAGTTTAATGAAGCACAACCATAGATTTGCAGTATAATGAAGTATAGTCACAGTACAACTGCAGTAAAACTGTAGTGTAAGTACAGCTGCAGTAAAATGAAGTACAACTGAAAGTTGCATGAAGTATAAAAACAGTAGAACTGCAGTTGTATTGCAGTTTTATTTTACTAGAACTTTAGATGTATTGCAGTATAGTTGTACTCCAGTAAAACTACAGACATTTTAGGTTATACTGCAATACTGCAGTTTTTTCGTGTCCAAAAAACGGCATTTTTCTATATGTAACAAAAACTGTAGTATTACTTCTAAAAAACTGCAGTAATCTTTTGTAAGGGACCTTTGCAGCGATATACTATACCGCCGCCCACGCTACTTTTAGATGAACGTAAATATGTGCTGCGCGCTTTCCTCTCAATAAACACACAATAAAAATGACAGCGGTGAGAAAACAGCAGTTAAGAAGCAGGTCTGATAGCGACGTGGATCTGTTTGCACGAGCTCTGCAATTCGCCGTCATCATGAGGTAATTAAAATTGCACTGTTTATGACAGTTTTATAGCATGTTTGAGACTGTAGCTGACATCTTACGTACGTCGCGGAGATGTCTAGTGGGTTTTCATCTGGAAGATGTCTTTTTTTTAGAGCGTTTGCTCATCTGCAATACTTCTCTGAGACTTGTCAGATGTTCTAGTCATTTAGAAAATGTCTTTAAGATGTTTATGATTTAGGATGTATGTAAACGGCTTTTTAAACGATGTTCAGATGTTTGCGTACAACAGATGTTTTCCAGATGAAGTGCTCTGTAAAAGACATCTTGGAGACTATCTGGCTATGTGAGACTATAGTTTAGTTAGAATTCATCCCTTTTCTTTTGTATAGAATAACTCTTTCAGCATCCTGAATATTGAATAAGCTTTAGTTTCATGTGACATTGATCAGAAGATTAGAAGATGTTCACATAAAAATCACAGGCTTTCAAAGATAGCTCTTCGGTCTCGTTTTCGTTAAAAGCTGTTCACACAATGGCAATAAAAAGGCCTTTTAACGTAGAAACACCCTTGCGAAACCCCAGAACATATTAACAACGGAAAGTAAACATGCTCTGAACACCTTAGCGACCAAATAATGATGCCCTGGCAACTAACTGAAACACCTCAGCACTGTGGCAATGACTTTTGCACCGACACGCTTTTTCTTCAGACAATATAAAAGTCCATTCGTGTTAGCTGACTTGTTCAACATCTACTGGATGACTCGATTTTACTTTTACATTCATTAGTGGGGAAAGTGAAGAGATTTAAAAATAGATTTCACAGAAACTTTGCAGAGATGCAGAGCCACAGGTTTTGATGACCTGCGAGTGGAGGCGTTTTCGGCTGATCTCCATCGGGTTTTGTTTCCCATAGAAGAAGGGCCACAAACTGTCCTGCTTCTTATTTTTGGAGGTAAAAATAGCAGGAGGCAGAAGTGTGGACAGGAACCTCCTGAAAGGACTGTCACTTTCGCTTGGGTTAGAGCTGTGATCACGTCTCACCTGGTAAGCAGAAGTGCTACCTGAGGAGAACGACGATGGCTTGAAAACTTATTTTACTTTCAGCTGAAACAGTGAACTACCAATTGCAGTTATTCTGTGACAGAAATGTCCTAGAATAAGATCAATACTATCAGTACTTGCTTGAAGAAAAACAGTTTTAGTTTCAAGCGACGCTGATAGAACCTGACTTTTTACTTCAAATCCATTTTTTTGTTTGTTTGTTGATAAATAAACAAACAAAAGGTGCAGATGGACTGATAGTCCAGCACATTTAACATATTTAACCGACATTGTGAAAGAAAGAAAGAAAACATTCATGCAATCCATTAGTCTTCAATCTGGTTGTTATGGATATTTGAACCTGACCTTCTAAAAAAATAATTAATTAAATAAATACACAAAGTAAAACCCTATAGTTTCTATAACTTAAATGATTCCAATGGGATATCAATGGGGTCATTTTATGGATTTAGCTTTATATAATTTATTTTAACTTTAATTAAATTTTATGAATTAAACAGCTCGTTGACATCAGTAGAACGAAATGAAACAAATGACCCGTTAAACATGTAAGTGTCATGCAATCGTTTGAGACAATTTTCAATGTATAGAACCTTTTTGGTATAATTCTCTATATTCTAAGAGTGTTATTCAGTGTAGGCCCACTTGCTTAAGTAGCCTACTTAGATCTATAAAAGACCTCTTAAAGTAACTATAGAGAAGCATACAGAATTTCTGACCAGTGCGTGCTATATCGATATCCAGGCTGAAAATAGACAGAGGTCGTGCGGATGCTCTGATGAATGTGAAGGGTTGTGAAAGAAGTATTTTCTGCTGCCCTCCTCTGGTCGCTGTACAAACTGCATCCTTCTCACACGACTGCTCGTCTGAGACAGCGTGTCATATATCCTAAACACACAGGCAAACGTATTTTAAATCTTTAGCAATATTTTGACACGAAATAAATATTGCAATTCTATTACATTGGTAATGTTGCCCTTGGGCGTCATTAATAATGTTCTTAGTGCTTTAAAGTAGGCCTACATATAGCCATCATACAATACTGTAAGGATTTTGTAACAACAGAGTTATAAAATTCTTTATCAGTAATTTGACAGCTTGCAGAACAACGATGTTTTTTTAAAAACAATTGTACTTTTTCTGATGCTGGAGTCAATGAAACTAGGCTAGACCTTCTGAATTACTTTATTTCATTGATATTCAACTAAAATAAACAATAAAACCTGAAATTGTTCCCTTAAGGAGCTATTTCTACACAATTTAACCCATAAAAATTCGTTTTGTTGGTATAACTTGATGTAGGCAATAGGGCTATATGATGTGAAATAATATTTTTGACTTGAATAAAACTGGTTAATTTAGATGTTGCAATTTTATTCAACATTTAAAATGAATCAGCTGATATGCACTATTGTGTACATGTTCTTACATTGTACTTATGTTAAAAATATTTATTTTACAGTGCTGTTTCCTATGCACATACCATGTATGTACTTATAATTGTATTTACAATAACTTGGTAATAACTAACCATGAACCTACCCATAAAGCTTACCTTAACCTATGCATTTACCTTTTATTAACCAGTACTTTCTCTGGTAAGTACGCTGCAAGTACTGTGCAAGTACAATTACTGTAAAACGAAGTGCAACCAAAAATTGTATGTGTAATTCTAATTAATTTAATTTAAACCTGTCCTAAACTTACCCATATTAGCTCAGGTGTTTTGCAATACAACATAAACACAGTAAGTTTGTGTAACATGTAACAATGACACTGTAAAATAAATATGTTTATTATTATTATTACTACTTTTAAAAAACATAGTAAAGACACTTAATAAACAGTGGGACCAGTTGAGCTACATTCCTCAGAGCAAACATAGACCAAACATATTTATCTGTCGCTAACTCTTTCAAAATAAACAGCTCTTTTCCAGTGTAGAGTGAGCTTTTCAAATCAATTTCGAATCAAGATCCAATTTTCATATACAGTATATGATTACAAGATTGCTTTTACATTTACTTATAGCGTTGTAGTACTTGAGACTGATCTCGAGACCATTTTTGAAGGTCTTGGTCTTGAGAGCATTTGCAATCGGTCTTGTCTCGGTCTCGGACTCAGAGGACTCTGGATTTTATTTCAAGAACGGTAAGGACCTACTGCGGGGGATTCACTGAATTACTGGTGCACTGCCTGATTTATTTTTTAACATCATTACTGTGATTGAATGTAAAACTTCCTGCTTCAAATGCAATCGTTAACTTGTTTCTAATTTGTTATCTTTTGTTACTGTTGCGTCGGGTCCGAAATCAACTAGGGATTGTGTCAAAAATGAATACAAATGCCTGTAATATTCAAGATATGACTGGAAAAAGTACTTGAATGAGATCTTAATTTTTATTTAATAACGTATGATATAATTAGGCATTATCAAAAGAGCAAGAGAGCTGATTTCACAAATATGAGCACAACTTCAAATGTGATACTGGCTTTTTACAAATGTTCAATAAACAACATTTTGTTTTTAAAACATTAATCTCAGCAGTATTGATGCAGTTGTAATTATATGAATTCAGATGCAGCTTCTGTACCACCTCTGTAGTGCAGAGATGAATTGGTTACATTTTATTTTAAGGTATTCTTGTTACATTGTAATTATACATTAACTACTAAGTAATAATAATAAACTACATGTACTTACTATAGGATTAGGGTTTGGTTTAGGGTTAGTTGCATGTGATTATGCACAAATTACTGTTATTACATGTATATAACAAGTTACGGGACACTGTGAAATTGTGTTATCGATTAATTTTATTTAGTAACACTTCATTTTACAGTGTCATTGTTACATATGTTACTTGTAGTTACTATAGTAATAGCTATGAATTATGCATAATTACATGCAATTAACCCTAAACCAAACCAAACCCTAATCCTAACCCTATAATAAATACATGTAGTTACTTAATATTACTCAGTACTTAAATGCATAATTAAAGTGTTACAAAGACACCTTAAAATGAAGTGTAACCCCTTGGTCCTGACACACACGGGTCTTGGTCTTAGTTTAGGTGGTCTTGACTACAACTACATTTACTAAATAGGAATGTTTTGATCATTTCATTGAAAAAAAATTAAAAATAAATAAATAATAAAAAAATAGGAAGCCTCCAGGAATATGTATTTCTAATATTACCTTTAAAAATACCTTAATTGGTGCCTGATATATTCATTTAGATTCAGTCTGATTAAATCATATATTTGAACAGAATTAAACCAGTTCATTTAGATGCTGACTTGAAGCACATATTTAGATTGCCTGGAAAATTTGTGAAAAATCTAAATAAAAATGTTATTTAACAATCCTGAATCAATCTAAATATTTTAAGTGACACCAAGAAAAGCAAATTTATCAGGTAGAACCTAACAAGGTTACCACTTTTTACAATTTCCTGAGACGGTTCGTTTATGTAAATCAGTGCACGCAAATAAAATCCAACGTAAAACAGGCAAAAACACAATATAGGAATAATAAAAAAAAAAAAAAAAAATGTTTGTTTGTTTTTGGTACAATCAGTACCTCGCATTTTGGGTTAAAGTGTGCTTGTGACTGCATGCGTGTGATTTTGTGTGAGTAAGAGAGGTTGGCATTGGCCTTGCTGGGTGGTTTGTGTCTGATTTTCAGATGACAGCTCAATGGGTGGTCCCAGCGGTGCTAAAGCCCCCGGCAAATTAAGGAACATTGTACACTCTCTTCCCTTTTAAAACTCGACAGCTGCCCATGCGTCTCAGATGTTTAACTTTTAGGTTAAGTAAATCAAACACCAAGATGAAGGCGAATGAATACATCATCTATAAAAGTGGTCAGACTCTCAATGAGGGAAAAGCTATTTGCCAAAGAGCGTGAACAGAGATCACATTAGTTCAATGAAATCAGCATTATAATTAGAAGAAGAAAAGTAGAAGAAGAAAAAAATGGCCAGGCTTTCCAAGTGAAAAGATAATGCTTAGAGAAAGACATCCGTTTTGTGGCACGTAGTGGATGGGATGGAAGATCTATTTTAAGATGTAGTTGGCAGTTCGCTGTCACTCAGCATGACTGGCAGCGGTCCAGGACATTTTCAGTTTCAGGAACTTGAGGTAAAACAATAAACAAGGCCCCTTCATTCTTGGATCCCTGATGGGAGATAAAAAAGGGAAGGCAGAACATACACAGAACAACTAGAACATGCAACCTCCCGCATCGCTTTCTCTTCCTCTGCCTATTTCTCTCCTTCTCTCGTTCTCTGAAACACACACACACACACACACACACACACACACACACCAGTAATTCATGCTCGTGAACACCATTTGATGAAGTGGATTATGTAATGCAATAATGTAATAATACTGCTATTCAAATTCATTTGTGTCCATTCAAACTTCATAAAAAAAATTGAATTGCATTGAAATATATTATTCCATATGAAAATGCTGTATTTTTTTTTTTAAATAAATAATGTAATGTATATTTTTAGCAAGTCTGTTTTAAATATTGGTCACATTTTTTTCCTCTACTTTGTACTTATTGTGTTAATATTGCATTGGAAAACACTTAGGGACAGAATTGGTGGTATGAGAAGGTTTAAGTGTGGGTAAATGTCTAATGGAAAGGCTGTAATTATAGATGTAATTACTGAAATTACAGCTTTATCTTAAATATAAATAAAACATGTATGTACAGAATAAGTGCATTGTATCAATTGATTCATTTAAATGTTAGTACATGGTAGTTAAAGACACAATGTCAAGTGGGACCAAAATATTTCTAGACCAATTGTTTTAACACAAAAACTTTGATCAACTTTGCACTGGATTTCCAAGTCACATTATCAATCAGATTTGTTTAAAACCATTCATTTGAACTGAAAGCGGTATTTTCAGCGAGTGCATATATAATAATAAAAATGCTGCATTGCTTTTACAACATTTCAAAATTTTCAGTTCATGCCATCGCCAAAAAGCAGGAGCAGTTTTTCTCTATTTATGGATATGACGAGACACATACAGGCGAGTGACATATGTATGCAATTTTCCATCTAGACAGGTCTAAATTATAGCCTAAATACTTATTATAGGCTTACCATAGTGAATCAGGGTAAGATAAAAAACATAGTTAATGACCCCATTCATAATCGTTTTATTCATGATCAAATAAGCAACCACTGAATTGAATAACAGAAAATAGGCATCATTTTAATGCATTGAACCATTTTGATCAACTCTTAACAAGTGCTGAGTACTCCACCCGCAGGCGCCACCTAGCATAAAAATAAAAAAAGAATAAAAATCATATTTTTTAAAACTACTGCCTTGATCAACACAAAATAGGTGGCGACCCACATATATGGGCGTTTATGTCACATTTTGGCTAATTTCATGAAACATGCTCGGATCGTGGAAAATGGCACATCATTATTTCCAGCAAATTCTTAGATTTTCGATCACCAGGTATCCTCATGTAGTTAAACTCCACAGTTGCACAAGTAAAATCAAATGTATTTTGTATACACATGAAAAATGTATTCTTGTGTGGCGTTTTTGCTTATACCTTCATGAAATATGCATAGAAAATGGTACATCATTAGTGGATGCTTCTGATTGAAATGAGTCCAAAATGAACACAATCCATTGTGTCGATCATGAGATATTCTTCATTGAGGAAAAATTTAAAAATGCTCTTAATGGGGGTGTCAAGGGCTAAACATAAAGGCTACCTTGGTTCCACCTTGGTTGTAACCTTGAATTACTTTATGCTATCACCACAAAATTTGATGCAGATGCAGCTCACATGTAGGGGAACTTCACCAAAAATAACTTTTCCTCTTACCTTATTGCATTTCAAATAAACATGTTATTGCATGTCAAATAAAAAAGCTATGTAAAATGATATATGTGTAATAATAGTGTGTGTGTATGTGTATTTTATTAGCAGTTTCTCAGCATGAGCATGGCCAAATGTAATTGCATTTTACCTACCTTTTGACTCTCCTTATAATTTTGGAATTATGAGTCTTTACATTTGTGTATGTCACTGAGAAAAATAAGGGTTTAAAGGGTTAAATGAATAACTATCATTATTAGCCGTTTATACAGCCGAAGCTTAAAAGTATTCAGCACAATGGTACCCACAAAACTCAAAAATATTACATATAACTCCTCTAAATGTCCAACATAACTGAACACTAACATGGCTTTCCATTAACTGATAAACATATAAAATAACACTCAATCTCTAAATTTACTCTCCTAATGCACTCCTGGCAAAGCATGCTGGGAGCTACAGATCCACTGCCCAGTTAGTGAAATGAAATAAAATTCTGACAAAATGCTCCAAAATTGTGTCGCTTCAACTTATTTTAATTAATTAAACTGAACAAGAGGCAAAAACCATTTTATGAGTGTTTATAGAATGTTTAAAATCTTATAAAACTGACATTTAAAAAAAATAACCATCTCTCGGAAATGAAAAGGACTTTCATTGCATGACTCTGAGAATATGTTTCTACTGTGCCACAGAAATAAGTGCCCACCTAAATGCTAATAAAGCCATATAAAACATTAATATATCAATATCATAAACCTTTTCATGCTAGATTCATAACACATCAACACAATGAATGGGGTTCTGTGGTAGGAAAAGGTTGTGAAATGTAACTGGCACTTTGCATGAACAGAGTCAGAAACTTGAACTTTTTGTTGTATTATTTTATACTTATTTGATAAGAGCTTTCCCATTTTTGCAACCTTTCCTGGTATTTCTCCAATGCAATATTGTCAATAATAAATGGCACGTTTCTAGATGTCACAACAAAGAAATAATGCTTTTATGAAATAAAAGGATAGCAAAGTCCACTCCACTTGTGGAAATGAGCAATTATACTTGTCAAAAAGTGAAATCTTAAATAATCGTCATGATTCTAAGGATTGAAACGTTGTCTCCGTTCAGTGACGCCTCAAAAGCTCTTTCACATTTTCTTCATGAACTGTTTGATTAGGACTGAGAATTTACACACCAGTCCTCTACAGGCCCGAACACACACACACACACACACACACACACACAGACACGCAGGCACACACACACACACACACACACACATGACTGGAGAGGTCTGCTTTTCATCAGCGTAGGCCAGCACCAGCTGGAAGCTCTCTCACTGTCTATAATCCATTATCGGAGCAAATGGATGTACTCCCAAAGAGATCCTTCAGAGCTAAACATGGACAAAAGACTCGACCTGAATCCCTCCAACAGTGACTCAGCACCAGGGAAACAAATCTAGCATTGTTTCAAAACCCAATGTGTGGCGGTCAGAAGATTTCGAGATCGCATTTAGGAGGAATTGAAAATTTTTCAGACTGGACAAGTTGAGAGGTCTTTTGGTGAAGATCCTACAAACATCTCTGAAGCTCAAATCACTCTCTGTATGTCGGTGAAGGTTTGTGCTGGACCTCCCCGAAGAGAATCAAGAGATATCATCTGTTTGGTTCAATTTAACTTAGTCCTACAATGAAGTTTTTGTTCATTAATTAAAGTATTTATCTGTAGCAAAAAGACAGTTTTAATTACCGAGTTTTAAGTTACTGAGTTTCTGGTCAAAATACATCATGCATTCATGTTCTTTTACTCACTACTTTCATACATGCTAATTGTAATGAATGAACCTTTTTTTTTTTTTTTCCAGACAAAATGTACTTCTTCAGTTACAATGCAACGTGAACATATAATGTTTCTGAATCCATAAGTGTGACTTTTTGGTAACTATATTTTAAGGTGATGCATACACTTACTATAATAATAATCATAAATGAAGCCTAATTGCAAACAACTAACGTTAAACCAAACCCTAATCCGAACCGCTATAGTAAGTACATGTAATTAATTAATATTACACAGCATGTAACACTTTATAGTTACACTTAATTTTAAGGTGTCTTTGTTACACTGTAATTATACATTTAAGTACTCAGTAATATTAAGTACTACATGTACTATAGGTTTAGAATTAGGGTTTGTAAGCATGCAATTATGCAAAATTTATAGTCATATAACAACGTCACTGTAAAATAAAGTGTTACCTACTTTATTTTAGTGTCCTTGTTACACGTTACATGTAGTTACTGTAGTAATAACTATACATTATGCATAATTACATGCAACTAACCCTAAACCACAATCCATAACCCTAAATACATGTAGTTAATTATTATTACACAGTACTTGAATAAGTAATTACATTGTAACATGAACACCTGAAAATAAAGTGTAACCTTTGGCACTTATTTGTACAATTACATCATTACTTTTATTTTGGATACACTTTATTTTAAGATGATGTTGTTACGTGCAGACTAATACTAATTAATTGCATGTACTTACCATAGGCCTAGGATTTGGTTTAGGGTTAGTTGCTTATATGCTATTATTACTATAATTATATAATTATAATTGTTATCATAGTAAGCAGTATGTCACATGTGTAAAAAAAAGAGAGAAAAAGTTCTACTATTATTTTTTATTTTGCACGCTGACTATTTTCCTGTTCAGACCCTTTAATAAACTTATACCCTCTTGTCAACACCTCATAGAGAACAACATTCGGGTCGCTGACCCGCCGTGACCTTTGCTTGTCCTTTCATGACCTCAGTGTTTGTCAGCCTGTTTCGTGAACCGCTCCAAGTGTTTCTATCAGGACGAGACCGTCGGCTGTCTCTCTCTTCCTGTTTTCTGCAGTGACACACGATGGCATCCTGTGTTAAAGGAAAGCCGGGGATTTTCTGTTACTCATTACTTGTATTAGCTGATATTATTATTATTGTATTTAACATGATTATATCATTATAGATTCAGTGTTAGCTTTCATGCATTCATTTATGCTTTAAAAAAGGATCAGCACTGCATTCAAAAAGAAGAAACAACTAGGCCTAAATTAACATTTATGGATAATAATTCTGAGGTTAATTTCATTTACACTGTAATACCTGAAATTATTCCCTTGTGAGCTGTTTTTACTCGCTTTAACGCATAAATATTTATTTTGTTGGTATAAATGAATGTCGGTTGATTCAGAAATATTGTGTAATATTAGAAGTCATCATTTTTTTTCAGTGTAGATTATTTTATCAACAAGTTTTCTCGGATCACCCTAAAATTACAGTTGAATCAGAGCAACAAGAGACCCGTCAAAAAATCTGACTCCCTCGGCCAATACAAACGCAGGAAAATCCACGCACATCCCAAGACTTATTGTTCTTTCAGAATCAGCAGTGCAAAATGAAATATTGGCGATAACAGTATTTGTATACTCGTGTTTATTTGAACGATGAAAACAATGAGTCTGCGTCCGTATCAGGAAAGCAATAACCGATGTATGATTGTAATAAAATGGTAAGAATGGCGATTGTAAGCAACTGATTGGCACGGGCTGTCTGCATAAACAGATGAGGAGATAAAGAAATTATTTGGACTACCTGGAAGAGGTGCAAGCCAGTTTGTGTGTGTGCGCGCGCGTGAATCTGTGAGAACTCAGCAGAGGACGCGTTCTCTCAAAACACTGGACACGCGCCCAAACTCCAGACGGGGAATCGCACAAACTGTCTGCTTTCTAACCCCCATCAAACAGCAACCGACGAACTTAACGTACGACTAAGTAAGCAAATGCACGATTTTCTTAAAGTCGCGAACCATGAAATTCTGTAAAATTATTATCCTATTAAATTAAAATGAAAAATGTTGTTTTCTTGACACAAAGGATTTTTTTTAGTGTGTTTTGTGTCCCTCTAATGTTTTTATATAGGTAGCAGAGAAGCATTCGGTCAAGCTAATGATAACATCTCAAAACAAGAAGCCAATCCAGCCAGTCTGCGGTTTATTTTCATAGCATTTATAACTTGAAGTAAAGCAGTCTCTTGTGATCTCACGGGTTAAAAAGACATCGAGAGGGGGTAAAATGTAACAAATAGAATTATAAGCACTCCAGCTTTTTTTTTCTTCGATCTCTAGAACAGGGAGCTGATTGTCACAGTTTATATATATATATATATATATATATATATATATATATATATATATATATATATATATTTTTTTTTTTTTTTTTTTTTTTTTTTTGAATATTTTCCTAATGTACAAAACACCCAGTTTTTATTTATTTATTTATTTATTTTTTCAATATATATATATATATATATATATATATATATATATATATATATATATATATATATATATATATATATATATATATATATTTTTTTTTTTTTTTTTAAATATTTTCCTAATGTACAAAACACCCAGTTTTTATTTATTTATTTATTTATTTATTTATTTATTTATTTTTTCATGGTGAAACGAACATTAAGGGAACATTACATTTTTATTATTATCTAAACATTATGGGAACGTTACTTTTCAATGTGAGCTGAAACAGTTTCTTCAACTGTAAAAAAACAAAAAACAAAAAAGAGTCATCTTCAACAGCTGTAACAATTTTCATTTTGGACAATAGAAACTGTAATTATAATCAGTATAAAAGCACTCAGACCTTACAATTATAGCTATAGGCCTATACAATTCCCTTTTCAGTATAAATCTACCTTCGTTACACGCCGAGTCTTGCCTAAATGGATGCCAGTGTTCGTACTCATCAGTTTGCAGGAAATATGGTGATGATGTTTTAGTTTACGCATGTATCCGTCATCTCCAGTAGGGGGCGGTGGTTGTTGTGCAATAGATCAGCAGGATGAGCTCTTCTCCAGCGGGAGTCTGTGAGCTGTGACTGCAGTGTTTACATGCACTCTGATCTCTGCTAATGACCCATGACTCGCCTCTTCTGACGTCACTGGTGTCGCTTCAGCTCTGCTTTATGCTCGGATGAGATATGAGGGCCTGAATCACCGCTGAGACACGAAGATTTGTGCTTCCCACTTCATTCTTCATTTTTACTTTTCAAATTTGTTTCCCATCTGATTAGATTTCTAAATAGTCACTGAAGGATAGTGAACTATTAATGTCTATATCATAACTCTGAAAGTATACGGAGCCATCTCACAAAACAAAATTAATGTCACGAGATCCTGGCATTTGGATAATCTAAACGTTAAGTTCTTTTTAAAAAAAAAAAAAAAAAATTTAGAGTATTTTTTCTCTTAGTAAGTATCACAGTTCTCACATCGGATTTTCTGTTCATGTCAGTGATAGCAGTTGCTGTGTGTAAAGGATATTAAAAAAACTTTAATTATATATGAAACATATCATTTCAATTTTAATATCGTCTTCTTTCTTTTTTATTCATTTTTATTTCATTGATGGAGAAAACACGTAGGGTGGTTTTATTGTAAGATTTGATTACACTTTATTTTGATGGTCCACTTTAGACATTCTACTAAATACGGTATAAGTAACTTTGCAACTGCATATCAAATAACTCTCATTAGAGTATTGACATGCGAGCCAGTCTGTTGAAGAGCATCAAAATAAACTGTAGGCATACAGTACTTTAAGCAGACAGTCTAACACTCTAATGAGAGTTAGTTGACATGTAGTTGCAAAGTTACTTATATTTAGGAGAATGTCAAAAGTGGAGCATTGAAAAAAGGGCATCATAGTCACAATCATAATCATCCAAATGGTCTAAAAATGTTCATATTCTCATCGCTCCAGAAAAGACTTACTCCACATTTCAGTGAATCGGCTGTATATTTGTTCTAGATTCACAAGTTAAATACAAGCATTCACACGTGACCCCGGGGGCACAATGTGGAGGGTAAAGGGTCAGAAGGTGCCGGACGAGGTGAAACAAACCATCAGTCAGCAAACAGTGTCTGGACGTCCTGCATCTGAACCACTGGAAAATGAAAGCACCACTTTCATCGCTTCATGACCGGCAATCTTAGACGACTAAATTGTTAGTCTCTTTGACTTCACAATGAAGCAGTACATAAACTAACCTTTCAGCGTGCAATCCTGTTGATTTTGTGTGCGTAGGTGTGTGTGTGTGTGTGTATTTATCCAGTTTACCACTCACACATCACATGAAACTAAGCAAAACTGAAAACGCTGCCTCTTACCATTTTAAATTGAACGTGACACTAAATACAAACTTAATACAATAAGAGAATACATCTTGCGGGTAATTTCATGAATTCAGACTGTAACCGATCAACAAATATTCACTTTATTAATGAAAATCAGTAAGAAATAAACAGCTGTGTCCACTGATACTGCAATATGAGCATTTTACACGTCTTTGGGTCAGTATTTTTAGCTCCGAGATTGAAACACACACACAAATATGCAACCAAGACTAGTATGAATCACAGAAGAAAAAACAAAAAAAAAAAAAAGCAGTTGTCCGTGGCCAATATCAGAATAATTTTTTCTGTGAACACAGCTGTTTGGGAGTTCACGTTTAACCATCTAGGATAGAAAACAACTAAAAATAGAAAAGTGTCCCTTTTGAAAATCAGTAGAAACACCTTGTGAGCAAATGAGTAAGTCATGTTTACTATGCACTCTCATGAGAAATCCATTAGACGCTCTTTGAACTGCAATTCTTTTAATGTACATCTCAACAAAATACAATTCACTCAGTATTTTATGTAAACACGCATTCATGGAAAACACCAGTGCGGGTGCGCGTAATGAAACATGCCCTGTGCGGTGAGTGCGCAAGTCGGGGTTGTGTTGCGTGCGAGGGGCCGGGGCCGACACAGACTCTGTGTGGTCCGACTGTGTGGTCTCCAGCTGACAGACTGAGAGAATGAGAAAAGTCAAGGGAGAGGGAGAGAGAAAGAGAGAGAGTGTGTGTTTACTTTAAGGAGGCCTGAATCTGACATCCTACAGCCGCTCCTGAGAGCCCAGATAGAGCGAGAGCGGCCTCATACATCACACACGCACACACACACACACACACACACACACACAAGAGCTGTGTGTAAACAAATATCTGCACAGAGGCACAAGGAAATATGTTCATTCACTTAAGCATGCATTTCATTTGTAAAGATACTCTAGTAACACTTTACAGCAAGGTATCATTTGTTAACATTAGCAAATGCATTAGTTAACATGAACTATAAGAGTGTTGGGTAACTGATTACATGGAATCTCGATTACGTAATCAGATTCTAAAAATCAAGTACTTGTAGTTAGATTAGATTACATTTTAAAATGCTTGTAATCAGACTACATTGCTTTTTTTATTGATTACGATTACATGTTGTTATTCTCACAATGGCACTGTTAATAAGTCAATATTTCATCGATTACTCCCTACTACTACTGTTCTTTTAAATGTTCCTTTCTAAAAAAAAAAAGGCCTACTGCTTTTATAAGTTCTTCCAGGTTTTTGAAATTGCACACACTAGTCACGAGCCTATCACTGAAAACTGAGATGAATAAATGTGATTTACAAAAATCATTTCACTTTTCAGATATGCTTTCGCAACATTGCAACATCGCATATCTAATTAGCACCTGAGAACGCATTAATTATTATTTGACTTATCTCTTAGTGAGTGATTTCACCATCTTTAGAAGGCCTTTGTCTTTCAAACACATTAAAATGTGCAAATTCACATCATTTCAGCTGAACCTCTTTGACCTAATACATTTACTTGAAGATTTTACCCCCTGAGATTTTAAGTTAGGTCAATAATAAAAATACGTCATTATTAATAAATAACAATAAACTGAAGTTCACAGTTCTCTGACAACGGTTAATGGTCACATGACATGCAGGTAAACCAATAAAAAATATTTAACTAATAGTTTTTCTTTAAATTTACCAAACCCCTGCAGTTTCTTCATGAACAAGTCTGGAAAACCCTTTCATGCACTTGTTGTAGTTGATAAAGAATGGAATATATTTTCTGTCTCTTTGTATTGTTATATCAATGTATAAGATTATCCTATTCAAATTAATGTGATAAATGGGTCAGGTCAAAAGTAATCAAAAACTAGTCAGATTATATTACCTTCAATATGTAATTACCTTAGCTACACTTTTTGTCATGTGTTTTGGAATCAGTAACCAACTACAATTTGAAAGAAATGTAGCCAGCACTGGCAATATATTTTTAAAGCATTTATTAATCATTGCTAATGTTAGCTGGTAAAAAATATAATTGTTCATTGTTTGTTCATGTTTGTTCACAGTGCAAATACAATTTTTGAATTACCGTTTTTTTCAATGGCCTACACACAATTTCGAAACTTTGCCTCTTTTTTCAAAACCTAACACACAAATCCAAGAATTGCAGACACAAAATGCAAAGTGCCTCACATCTCTTGCAAAATGAAGCACTGCATTCAAAATATCTCAAACACCAAGCATTTGTCATACATTGCAAACACTTTTGCCATAATATTCTATTTTTGGATAACACACAGTTATTCAAAACCTATAATGCTTTTCTTTCATGAGCTCCTATGTACATTTCTGTAAATGATTGAAAGTAATTGGCAGAGAGATGTTGAAAAATTCACGGTAAACACAAAACATTGAAACCAAACTATTTTTTTTTAATGTGAGCATTTGTGGTTGTAAATACAGTATTACACTGTACAAAAGAAAAGAAATACATCAACCACGAGTACAATGGTTGTGTTTGAAAAAGGAAAAGATACTTCCTGTTAGATCTTTGTGTGTTACATAGAGAATTGTGTGTTGTGTTTTGCAAAAAGGCAGAGAATTAGTGCATGGTTTAGCAGATTTGGTGTGTGGTTCTGGTGTTTTGAATGTCATATTTCAGAAATTGTGTGCCAAGTAAAGATTTTGTATGTAAGCGGTTGAAAAAACACTGTATCTAACTCTTTATTGTGACGATAACCCAACAGACGTTCGACTAGAAGTAACTTTCCAAGTACATAATCTAACCCTAAATCATGAGCTTACTAATACTCTAATGAGAGTTAGTAGACATGTAGGTGATGTTAACGTGAAACCACAGTTTTTTAATATATATTCACTTTAAACAACAAAACAAAGAACAAAATATATCTCAAAATTCTACATGTTATTTGCTTATATTGCAGTTTCATATGGTACTCCACATTTACATTAACACGTTACACACACTTTACAAGTCTTAAATACGCTCTTGAAAATAGGGGGTCAAACGGGGGTTTCACAGCGATGCCGTTGAAAGCTATTTTTGTTTCCCCAAAGAAGCTTTCAGTGAACAGTTCCAGCTGTTCTTATTGTGAAGAGCATTTTATTAATCTAAAGAACTGTTTTCCTCTAATAAGAAACTTTTTTTGGAATAGAAAGGTTCAGTGGATGTTAAAGGTTCAACCTTTAAAGTGTTGAATAAGGTGTGTATGGTCTTTCTCTCTCTCCTCCATTGTATAAACTGTACGTGGTAATATGGGTGTACTGTATTTTGAAAAATGCATATTGCAGTTTGTATTCTGTAGTGTGTATGTGCCAGTGAATTACAGAGATTGTGTTTCTGAAAGAATCCTTATTAGCAATCACTGGCTTTTCTGCTAGCTTCAGGCTGTGCACTACATCTGTATCTTGTTTATATTTCAAAAACAGTGTTAGCGATGCTGTTTGGAATGATGAACTGTCCAATCACAACATTCAACAGTGAACTGTTCAAATATAGGTGCGTTTAGACAGATTAGCTGTCCAGTGATGGAAGAAAACATGGTGTGCACTGTAAAAAATAAAAGACGGAAAATGTACAATTTTCTGCCAAGACGTTATCCTGTAACTTCAACGGAATTTTCGTTAACCCTTAAAACACAATTCAATACAATGGGTAATTCAAAATACAGGTAAACACCTGTATATATATATATATATATATATATAAAAAAAAAAAAATCCTTCATATTTGTACAGTAAATTGTGCCCTATTTTTATGGACTTTACAGTGTGGACAGTTACAAAAACACAAGACAGACATGAACAAACACACAAAAGCAAAGATATTCCCATTACTTGCATATAAAATTGAATATAAATTGCTTTACCAATGCAATAATGGTTAATATAAATCAGTTTTATTTGAAACAAGATACATTTATCTGTAAAGATATAGAAATAATCTAATATATATAAATGTAACTAATATATATATATATATATATATATATATATATATATATATATATATATATATATATATACGACACACACACACACTGAATACATCATTGCAAATCTGGGAAATATTGTTCTAAATCTCCAGAAAAAGGCTTATTGAGAAATAGACAAATTGTCTAATTTCATGATGAACAAAATATGACTGGCCATTCTTTAAAATCTTTAGTTTTGTGTACAAATGTTATTTGTGGTTACCATAGATTAACATATATTTAGAATACATTAGTTTATAAGGTTTCTATTGTATTTGCTGCTTAAAAACAGTTTCATTTGTCATTAAGTCAGTTTGCTGTGTACAGTATGTGTGAAGTGCCTGATAAACTGTTAAGATCACATTTATAAAGCGCATGACATCTTTAAAAACATTTATAAGTGGGGCCTTAGCGGAATAGTAATTTAAACATTTTATATTGGGGCAGATTTACAGTGAAATGTTTGTATTTGTAGTAAATAATTATGATATTTTAGACTTGGTAAGATCCCATGCAGATTTAATTTTATTTCAAGGAAATAAAATGGTACAGACATCTGTAATATAATGTTGATTTGAAACTACAAACATCTTCAAACTTAATTCAGCCATCATGAGACAAATTATCTAATTTGCTGGATAAATTAATTTTATTATATACATTTTTAGCATCTCAACTTTCAAAAGTTTTTTTTTTTAAATATGCAAATTGAAAGACAAACTTTGCACTAAATGTACAACATGGTGCATTCATAATGTATTATTTAATCACACAGTAATATAATTTCTTGAGGCAGTGTTGGCCATTTTTATTCAATTTCTTACATTTTTAACCACTTTATTGAATTCACTTTAAAGAGTTTACATCCCAACTGATGAATGCACATAAACTTCCATTCTGAGCAACACTTTAAAAGAATAGTAATAATTGTTACAGGCTGCTACTTTTCTTTTTAGGAAAGAAAACAAAATTATACAATGGTACATCTCTAATATATGCATTGTAGTTGCTTGTTTCTAAGCTCATTAATCTCCACTTTCTTTGTGTGTTATGATGTGCTATTCAAGAAACGGGGCACTGTGATATTTTGTACAGAGCAAAGCGGCTGGCAGGACTGGAGGCAGAGCGGCTTGTTTCCCTTCCTTCCCAATCACGTCGCTCCCTCCAGTCTCCAACAGCTCTCTTGGGACGGGCCCAGTAATGCTGCACTGCTGAGAAAGCGGTGTGCAAATGTTAATATAATCCACCGTTCTTCAGCAAAGTCAATAAACAAGGCCACCCAAATATCTAATTAGTGTGGGTGTGGAGGACAGGAAATGGATTTGCAAGAACAACCCCTTCACCATCATCACCACCCCAAAGGCAAAGGCCTTCCTCTGCAAGGAATGAAGGAACATGGGACAGTGACAGCGTCAAGCATCTCCGTGTCTGAACCAATCCAAACAGTCTGAATTTAAGCTTCTCATGACCTTAAAAACATTCGGATCTGTAGCATCTGCTTAAATGCTTGAAATAAGTTTTGCAGGCAAATATATATTGTGCCAAGCTCAAATTTCTTTACAAAACTACACTGTTTTAATTTATTTTTTTAATGCTCGACATGGAATGCAAATGAAAGAAAATGCATACAAACTCCTTCAGCAGTTTTTTAAAAGCATCCCAGGATGCAGTTTGTGAAGATGGTTCAGCATGTCCAGATTGAGCACAACTGTAATCCAGACAAAACAGCAGCTCAACTATAAGAGCGTTTTTGTTTGTTTAAAGTTGCCATGAAATCACAATGAAAAAGTCTGCAGTATTGTAAGTGATTTATTCCTGAACATCATTCATGTACCTTTAATGTACCTCAAGTATCTTCTCCTCCCTCTTACGGCAACATCTCTTCTCCGATGATGTGTTTACTGGAGTGAGGGCGGGGCAACCTGTCACTCACATGAGATCCACCAATAGCAAACCACAACCATCCGATCAATTTCCCACTGACAAAATCAAGTCCCGCCCAACATTTGTTCTTGTTCCAGAAGCTGTTTTACTCTTATATATGTCACAATAGGGAAGAAAGGACTATTGCAACTTTCGTTTCAAATCGACTTTTTACTTTCTGGTCTCCAGGCGACTAATTCTACTGTAAAAGAGTTTGCAAATGATGGACTGTCATAAGTTTGTAATACTATATTGCATATGACACCTGCGTTATTTTTTGTACAAAACATAAATATAAAATGAAAGAGGTCTTTCCTTTTCTCATGTTCAGATTGAGGCGATCTGTGTATAGTAACTGCGGGTGGCTTACAGCAGTTTAATGGATTACTATAGCGTTGAGCTTCACAAGCGTGAGAGTGAATCTCTGGCCCCGTCCTGAACAAACTGCTGATCCTCAGCTGAAACAGCAAATTGCGAACCATCTTGATCAACACAACACGCTTAGAAATGTGACAACAACGTATATCAGTCCTTAAGTAGACACTTTGAAACTCATTTGAAGGAAGTTAGATGTAAAACAACAACAACAAAAAACAACCACATATTTTCCAGCTTACGGGACCTTTTGAATCACAAATGCTAAGCAATGTGAATTATTTGAAACTACATAAAAACAAATATTCGCAAACACAGTTCAAAATGAAGAATATTGATGAAATGGCACGCGAACTCCCAGCATCCACTGTAGCCGGAATAAATGATGCAGTTACTGTTACAGTATTATTGTTTCATTCATTTTGTTTAATCTTTTGTTGGGGTTTTGTCATTATTGTTAATTATTTGCCACGTTGAGATGTTAAGAACTCTTTTTTTATATGTTTGTCTGGAGGTTTTGTAAGGTGACCGTGCCTTCAGAAAAAAAAAAAAAAAGATTGATTTAATTTAAAACGTATCTTATATGAAAGTGTATATATGGTTAAATGATAATTAAATATTTGTTGAACAAAAATGTAGGTAGTTTCCTCAAATTTATTGGCTGAATGAGACATTTTGCAAATTTAACAAAATAGTCTTACCTAGGACAATTTTAAAGAGAGTAGTTGTACTCAATTCCTTTTTAACAGGGTCAGCAAAAAATTGACAGTGGAAACATATAGACTTATTTTGTATAACAGATTAGTATTTATCAGCCACAAAAACAAAGAGAATCTCAATTATTGTGACAGCATTGCACTTGAACAGACTAAGAAAACTAGAGTCAAACACATTTTTATAAATCAACCAAAATCGCAAAACAGTCTATTTATAGCCTATTCTAAACATTTCAGCACAAGACAGACACATGGTGCAAAGTAAATAAGACTCATTCTATACCTTCAAAATCACACTGTTAAAAAATTACTGTAAATTTTACAGTATAATACTAGCAGCAGGGTTGCCAGCCAGTTACTGTAAAATTTACAGTAGTGTTACTGTACTTTAATTTACAGAGTTTCCCTGTATTCTCTGATTACAGTAAATAACTGTATTTTTTTGAATTACGAAGGGTCAGTTTACAGCAATATTCTGTAAATTTGAGTCAAACCAACACGTGACCCCAGAATGCATTGCAGTTTACAGCAATATGCTGTATTATTAAACAACAGCCAGCAGCTGTAAAATAATGCTGTAATTTTTACAGTAATTCATTACAGTGCAACCAGTACACTCTTAAAAATGTAAAAAAGGAATATATTTTCATATTTATTACTGCATTGCCACATACTGTATTGAGAGAAGGGGAGCACTTTGATTATGGCTCTTGTTGGAAAAAGTATTGCTTGTTTCTGGATGATCTACATTCTTTTGATCTGTGAGTATAGGCGTCTTTGAGTTCCCCGACCCTGCATGGTGCTGTCCTTTGGTATGCACTTATAATACGACTGCAGTTGCTTTTTAATTCCCTTGACGTAATGGGTTGGTTCTTTTTAAATGAAGCATTCGCGTTGCACTTCCACTTGTTCTGGGAATGACATATTGTACAACGTGGTCAAACTTTGGACCACCCAGGCTCACAGTGGACGTCTAGCGCGAACACTCGCAAGTTCAAGACAAGGGCCGCTCTGATAAGCAAAATTAGTGTGTTAGGCTACCTGGGAACTGGAGCACTTTGGTGGTGTGAAGGGCTTGGTCTGATAACTTGATGAAAGTTATACAGGACTTGATTGGTGCTTACCTTGAAAGACTAGTCGATTCATGACTGCAGTAAGTGGCTGTACATCAAGGGGCTAGTTAGTTAGCATAAACACTGCACTTAGCAAAATTACCTCAGGGACCCACACGGGTATTTGGGGGAAGATGTTTTGTGGTGACGTTCAATAAACAACGCAACTAATGACCTCATGCTTTTCTGGGAGCAGGGTTTTAGCTTGTTGCGAGTTAAAGCTCATTTGAACGTGGCCTTGATTGTCTGATGCCGGCATGCGGCGGTACACCTGAACAAATATTTGCACGGTGTCGAGATCCTTGTATTCTTTCCTCTTACCTGTCTGGTCTCTATAGGTTCAGACTATAATGGATTGTTTTCAGATTCATGTTGGCTATGATAGTGTTGTACAACATTTACCTGTGACTTATTATAATCACAAGGTTAAAGTGGTAAATTCCTGAGAATCTAGAAAGCTTGCAAAAACACTCAAGATTACAGCTGTTACTGTGCTAAATTGCTTCGGCTCATGTTTAAAGCTAGAGCCTTCAAAATTAAAGTCTACAGCATTTTCAACATTCCATTGCTTTTTTCCGCATAACGTTCCTTTTTAGCTCGCCATCCTAACACTCCACAAACATGGAATAATTTTTTGCAAATGTCTTTGGTTTTTTCAAGCTAAATCCAGCAGACTTTTTAAACAGCTTTAGGCTACCTACTGCGGTATGTTCCTTTAATTCTGCCTGAGCCCATATGTCTCTGTAAATGACTGTGTGCTGCAGTTAAAGGAATTTTCCAACTAAAAGATAACCAAAAAGATTACTTAGCTATTGCTATAAACGTATTATATAGACTTGCATATCTTTAAACTAATCTAACCCTAACAGAAAATGTTCTGCAGATTTTTTTAATGAAATCTGAGAGGGTTCTGTCCCTCCATAGAGATCCAATGCAACTACCACTTTCAAGGTCCGGAAAGGTAGGAAAGACATCATTAAAGTACTCCACGTGACTCCAGTGGTTTAACCACAGAATTATGAAGCGAGTGCTTTGTGCAAAAAACATATAATAATATTATCCACAGCGTGTTCACACGACAATGTTAGCTATGGCTTGAACACAAAATGCATGCGTCATGGTCCTCGTGAACACTTGCGGATGTGCGTTGTGTTGATGCACGAGTCTGAGCACAACTCGCTTGCGTCATGATGCTCTCGCAGTGGTGTATAAAGTACTTGAAAGCCATACTTGAGTAAAAGTATCGGTATCTTACCAGAAAAAAGACTTTGGTAGAAGTAAAAGTCACTGTCACGAATGCAAATGTGGCCCTCGATATGCCGACCACATTTAAAAAATAACTTTTTACAATTTATTTTTAAAAAAAAATGGATTAAATGAATATAAGTTTGAACTATAACGTTTTATATCATATAAAATCATTTTGGTGATCATAAATTATTTTCAGACATGCACAGCACTACTATATACTGAATGGAAGAATCGGTTTGCTGTCAATGAGCGAGATGGGCAGCCTTTGTTTGCTCTGTAGTAAAGTACCTAAATTTTAAATTGATTAAAAAAATAAATAACCACTTCGGCACACCCGCGGCAGCTCAGATTGCAACAATGCGCTCAACGTTGTGTAATATGATTTTATTGACGTGAGAGTTTCACTTTGATATGAAGAAGTCACACTGCCCACCATTTCAACATACCGTGAAATGAAAACAAATTTCTTATAGTATTTGTTGCCAGCAGTATTTGTTGATTTTGCCGTGTGACAGAAATAAAATACTGTGCCATCAGAAAACACTGCCTCTTCTGTGTGCACAACATCTAATAATGATATTATCTGCGAATACAATAATATTAAATATGATTGGTTTTTATTGGTGATGTCATATGTAAATGATATGCGGCCCATGAGACTTACACTTGTTCCACCGGGAAAAAAGGTAAAAGTTTTAAAGTATGTGATATTTTTTGTATTTAAGTATGAAATGTACTTTTTGATATTAAACATACTTAAGCATTGAAAGTAAAAGTAAATGCAAAATACAAAAGGAGTAGAAAATATGAAAAACTGTTCTATACACAGTTTGAGCAGCAAGATTGTTTTAACTCTATTTCTTATATTTTGTTTGCTTTGAATTGATTAAAATGGCAAAATGTTTATTGTAAGTTTTAAATATAAAAAACCCCAGAATTTACTAATTATACCTAAATCATTCATGTTAATTCATAGTGCTAATAGTGCTTATAACTAATGTAAGAAACAACTTTAAAATGTTTCAATGTAAATGTAGAAATTAACAATGAACAACACTTTTATTAACCTTTAATGTTACAAATGGTATCGTAAAGTGTTTCCATTTCATATAAATCCAAACAATCATGCTTAAAATGACCATCTTTACGCACAAAGGCATATTCTATGTATACTTTCACTCGATATTTGCTTCTATTTTAGAACGTTTGATAATTATCTAATCAAAATATGTGTTAAAGTTCGGATAAATAAAGAACTGAAACATTTTTTTTTGTCGGCTGTATGATTAGAAATGAATAGAAATACTGTAGTGTACTGTATAGCATACTGCTTTGTTTTAAATGTGTTTTTATTTCTGTGCAGTGCGCAGCCTCACTTCACGTGTCAAAACAAACTGTAGCCATCTGTGATCGTTTTTTTTTTCCGCCTCTAGAAGTCGCTCTCGTGCCGCACTCTTCTCAGCCGCTCCAGCAATGGACGCAACCCAAAAAATGAAATCGAGCGCGGTTGTGCGAGCACTTGTTTGCACATGCTTGCTTGCAGTCTGTGTTCTTCCTTTTTTATTTTGTAGTAAGTAAGTAACAAAAATGCTTTGGGGAAATGAGTAAAAGTATACATTTTATTTAGGAAATGTAGTGGCGTAAAAGTAAAAGTTGACAGAAATATAAATACTCAAGTAAGAACAGATTTTCCCAAAAAATACTCAAGTACTGTAACAAAGTATTATTACTTCCTTACATTACACCTCTGTGCTCTTGTGAACGCGTGTTGCAGATCATACATTTGTAAATAAAGTGAAATTATGTTTTTTTACGCAAACAAAGGCATCACATTGCTACATAAAATTGAGGTTAAACCACTGAAATCATGAGGAGTATTTCAATAATACCTTTCTGGACCTTGAAATTGGTAGTTTCGTTGGATCTCTATGGAGGGACAGAAAGTTCTCAGATTTTATTAAAAATATATTTGTGTTCCAAAGATGAACAAAGGTCTTCCGGATGTGGAACAACATGAGAGTGAGTAATTAATAACAGAGTTTTAATTTTGGGGTGAATTGACACTTTAAGCTTGCTTTAATGCAACTCATTGTTATGGTACATGTAGAAATAATTGGTAATTATAAACAATGGCTAAGGTCTTAATCCCTAGTAATTCCAGGGGCCGGTACCATGAAGCCGGATTAGCTGGCTAGCCAGGTAAGTTTCAGATTAGTTTGCGCCAATGCAGGTTTTAGGTATGAAAGTGACTTGGCTTTTAGAGGTGTTCATTGTAAAAATGCTCCATGACCAACCTGCTCCGGGGCAGGTGATTTGTTTGCCACCGATGTCACAGAGTGCCTTAAGAGACCGAAACTGTAAAATCTAAGGCTTTCATAGGCTATGTTGTATACCTTAATCTGTGAATGAAGGATGAAATATTCAAAAGAAAACAGGTGCGTGAGCACCTGTTTCTCTTTTTGAATGTCCAATGACATTAAATGAGCGATTTGAAATTTTTACCAGACAGTCCATAATGCACAATAGTCTTGAGAAACTTTTACCCGCAATTGTTTCGGGTACCAGTCCAAACTGATCAATTCTGAGCGGATGCGAACCTTGGACGGAGGCGGGCGTACTCATAGACATAATAAAATACATAGACGCCCCATTGGCCACTTTGGAACGTTGCTGCGATACGTCAACACGTCCGCCATATTGCTGAGGGCAAGACTGCACTGTAAACACATGCAAGTAAACTGGCGAGCCGCTGTTTTTCTGAATAAAAACGAAAATAACGTTCACATTTATCAATCGATTTCAGTGGTTTATGATGCAAGTGGAGTACAAAAAGTTCCATCTTTAGTTACTTAAAACCTCGATTGTAGACTTAAAAAAATATTTATTTTAATAGTCAAAGCTCAGACTTGTCCTGTATTTGGCTACTTTATTCTTGTATACGAATTGTGAAGACGCCTTTAAATTATCACATTAAATGAAAAATAATTCTTATTGTGGAAAAGGCATTTTTTGTCTTTTAACCCATTTTAGCTTTTCTTGTGTTTAAAATTGACCACCATTGTGAAAATGAAGCAAATCGTCAAATACAAATCACAAACGCTGCTTTCTGTATTTTTATAGCACTAAAATGATACTCTTTGTCTCTGGGAAACCTTCAATATGTGAGAAAAGTAACTAACGTAACTAACTAACTAAAGCCATCTAACTAACGTTACAGTAATTCACAAAAACTCAGTCACCTAGCCTAAAGGAGTGTTTGACTTAAAAGTAAGTGTTAAGAAATTAAAGATGCATATTTAAATTTCAGGAAATTTAGTTTATAAATAATATACGCTATAATATAAATCATGTAAACTCATGTCTCAACTTTCACAGCAAATTAGCGACATCGCTAGCTATTTTCTGACTGATTCTGGTGGCCAACTACTGTAAATATAATTATATAATGACCAAATACAACCAGAAACAAATGTTCAGCCTTACCTGTGAAAGGTTGTTCCCCGAGACCGGTATTCAATTGTGCGGTGATTTGAACAGCCCCAAGCGGCACACCCCTTACAAAAAAGAACTGCAGTACATTGAAGTAGAACTGCAGTACCAAGTAGTTTAACTGCAGTTTAATGAAGCACAACCATAGATTTGCAGTATAATGAAGTATAGTCACAGTACAACTGCAGTAAAACTGTAGTATAAGTACAGTTGCAGTAAAATGAAGTACAACTGAAAGTTGCATGAAGTATAAAAACAGTATAACTGCAGTTGTATTGCAGTTTTATTTTACTAGAACTTTAGATGTATTGCAGTATAGTTGTACTCCAGTAAAACTACAGACATTTTAGGTTATACTGCAATACTGCAGTTTTTTCGTGTCCAAAAAACTGCATTTTTCTATATGTAACAAAAACTGTAGTATTACTTCTAAAAAACTGCAGTAATCTTTTGTAAGGGACGAAACAGGCATTTTTCCAGTTCCAGTAATAAGCGTAATAGGAACGTTGCCCTGCACAATATGGCGGCGCCGTTGTATTTTATTATGTCTATGGGCGCACTAACAAAGGACGCTTAAAGACCACAGCCATTAAGATATCCTTCACATTAGTGCCACTCTTAAGGCCAGGGGAGTGAAGTTTACACGCACAGCTCTTGCACTGCATTCACACAGGGCGTCGGCGTCAACGCAGGGCATGGCTGAAGCTTGGCGTTGACACTACCATCATAGTGAAAACAGTCAATCATATTGCTTTCTGGTGTTGCATGAACAATTTGGTTGAGATCGCTCTTGGCTTTTTACATACGGTTATTTGATTGCTGACGCCTGCGTTGGCGCTTGAAAAGTGAGCAACCCGGGTGAAGCGACGAGGCGGAACACACAATTCTGTTCGGCAGCTTGTGACTTCACCCATTCAAAGTAAAGGAAAAGCGGTATCGTCGACGCCACGTTGTGAATTCAGCATTACTGACCTACTTCCATTATTACACGGGCAAGTGTGTTCAGGTAGAAGGCAATATGAATAAATATAAATTTAAATTCAAGGAGACAAGTGCACGACCTATGCACGCTGTCATTTAATTCTTATCCAAATGAGGTGATAAGATCATGGAGCCCTTACACTCTCCTGTAATGCATGTTTCGTTCATACTCGAAGCCGGAGGGCGCTCTCTCTCTCGAGTCCAAAAAGGATTCATAGAAGTAATAACTTATAATGTTCCTAGAAGCTAGCTATTGGTTCGTTGTAGCAGCAGCTGAGGGTGTGTTCACACTTGTAGTTTGGTTTGTTTGGTCTGAAAACAAAAACAAAACATATAGTCTTGGTCTGCTTAACGTTCACACTGGCATTTTTAACAGCGAACCTAAAGTTACCCAACCAAAGGCATAGGGATACTTTCACAACTTGATTGGTCGGCTTTTATGACGTATATTTCGCGACCGTGCCGTCATATATGAACCGCACTAACTGAGCAATCGCTCCAGGGTTCGTTTAAATCGAATCACACATGACAAGTGTGAACGCACCCTGAATAAACAGCAGAAACATTATGATTGATGAAGCTTGAAGACAAAAAAAACACACGATTGCGACAAGATATGGTGTATATTTATCAAGCCATCTCAAGGTATTTGTTGTCAATAAAGTATATGAATAATGCAATGTTAATTGTTAATTGTTAATTGTTGATGCATTTTATTTTTCAGGATACTTAGATTAATAGAAAGCATTTGTTTGCCTTTATCACATTAATTTATTATAGAAGTCTTTTGTAACATTATAAAAGTCTTCACTGTCACTTTTGATCAATTTAATGCATGATTGATGAATAAAAATATTAATTCCTGTTTTAATCTTACCACAAATGTTCGAATTGGATCATGGTTTCCACAAAAATATGAAGCAGCACAACGGTTTTCAACATTGGTGAAAATAAGAAATGTTTCTTGAGCAAATCAGCATATTGGAATGATTCCCGAAGGATCATGTGACGCTGAAGACTGGAGTAATAATGCTGAAAGTTCAGCTTTGATCACAGGAATAAATTACATTTATATGCACACAGAAAACAGCTAGTTTAAATTGTAATAATAATTCACAACATCACGGTTTTTACTGTATTTTTGATTAAATAAATGCAGCCTTGGTGAGCAGAAATGTTCCCAATTCCAAAGTTTTGACAGGTACTGTATATTTTCTGTGATGTTTATTTTTTACATTGAATATAATGCATGAGGACTTAATGCAGAAGTGTTTATAGAACATAAGCCAATCAAAAAATTGTCATAAAATATATATTATAGATATTTGGGGTTATTGTTCAACAGCATTTTTGCTGAAGTAACCGAATTAAAAGCAAGAAATAAAAATCGGTATTACACCTGACATTTCTATCCCCCTCACTTCTAAAATGATGGCTACGCCCCTGGCAGACCACATAACGTATCAGACCCATTCGAATTCTGCACATATTTTAAAGCGATATGCAGGAGATTAGGAGGAGAAATGTTAGAGATTAGCAGGGGCGGATCTAGAAAATTATTTATAGGGTGTCAAAAGGGGTGGCATGAGGTCTGTGAGGAGTGGCAACTCCAAACCATGCATAGTTTTTTAGGATTTATGACCTGACATACACAATGTAATCATCTATAAAATTAAATTTCAATATCCATCATGGCACCAAGTCAAGATATTCTATTTGAAAAATATCAACAGATTCTAAATGCTTGTGAAAGATGATCACTAAAGAAGATGAGGGGTTTTATCAATATAATAGGCTGCTTGGACTGTATGCATCACATGTTTTAGTACAAAAACTTTTGAATTTCTTGACATTAGAAAGAGATACAATAATATCAAAGCACAGAGACTGGATCAGTTTTGAAAACAATGTTTCAGTTTCTGTTATTAACAGAGTGTGTGGTCGGCCTATCAACCGCATACTCTAACTACACCCCAGCACCTGCATAGCAAGAGCCTAGCAACCACCTAGCAACACTTTAGCAAACAACCTGAACATCTATCTATTCTGGCCAAACTGACAAACTATTTACATTTTTTAAACAAGACTTTAAAGTTGGCTAAGACAAGTCAGTATAAATTTGCCTTTCAAACTTTCCAATCTTATTGCAGTTTTTCTTGATTGCTAACACACAATTCATGAAACAATTCACCATTTCACCACTATAAGCACAATCTCAAAACTTCACATCAACTTGCACAAACTTCAAACTTCCAGGTCAAAATAAAATATTCTAGTCAAAATCAATCTTTGGCCTCAGGTGACGCACAAAAGTGATACACAGACTACTTTCCTGTCCAGTGAACACCAGCAATTCATAACACTGTTAGAAAAACCTCTAATTGGGATTCAGGAATTGTTTTGCAGCTCAATGTCTTTTACAGTATATAACAAATACATTTACAGATGCAGATACAGTATATATATATATAAAAAAAAAAAACGGCAATGAACTTCTGAAAAAAAAACTAATTTTTAATTTTACTACTGTCTTGCAGTAGATGAAAAGAAGTTCAAATACCGAATAATTGTATATGAATTCAGCATCCTCTGCACATTTGGCCAAATTTCATTACAATTTATTTTTGCAGTATATTGGCCTTCTGACACATGACTATATCCATTCTGCTTAAATACAGTAAACAAAAAATGAATGCAAATAAAGTTGACAATCACAAGTTTAAGGGTGTACATGTGCTACAGTTTACTGTACACAAAATAGTGAAATTTCCCTCATCTAAAATACTGGTACTAATTATACTGTATGTCTAAGTAGTATAAAAACCCTCTAGATGACTCTTTCAGGTCTCTTTCTCCGGGATGCAGAGATTCGGATTGTTGTGTCATCAGTTTTGCTACCGAATGTAGAGGTTTTGAGAACTGAAGGAATGGTTTGGGAAATTGGGTCAACTGAATCAGTTAGCTATAATGTGGTAGTATATGTATATAGCAGGATCTTCTTATTGATTTCATGTTATCGTTTCGTCAGATGGCAAAAGGCCTAATCCATGATGAAAGTGGAGTGTGCGGTTGGAGAATCAGCTTGCCAGACAATTGCAAAATGAATCTCAGATGTATATGGTTGGGATTAGATTCCTCAGTGCACTTCTGAGTTAGCCGAGAAGGAGTAATTTTCCAATTCACAAACAAATGGTAAAACAATTCATATAAGTGAACTGGGCTGCGCTGTGTTTTTTTTGACTCACAAAGAACTGATTCGTAAGAGTCATTTTTTAATGAAGCTGACTACACTGGGTGTGCTGCAAGCACGTGCAACCATGATACACAGTTTAATGAAAGACTTCGATTTTGTGTCATGCTGTCTTCTTTTGTCATCACATTGAAGCGCTGCTGCTGAAAAGCTGTACTTGAAATACTGCTTTATTCTGCGATAATTCTGGGGTGGCAACCGCCACCCTAAGAAAAGATTGGGATTGCACCACGGTAGATCTGGAGATTTGAAGGAAACTGAGGTTTTACTGAGCTCAACGGCTCTGGCCGAGCTGTGAGATAAGTGAAAAGCTATTGGCTATTTTCAAAAAGGGGAGGAGCTGTTCGATGTCTTCCTGTTTCATACAATTACGTCAACACATGAATACTGCTGCGTGTTCCAAGTCACTTCAGTTGGCCTTTAAGATTAATTCCTTCATTAAACATCCTTTGAGAATCCATATAAAGGTCTCCTCTTGGGGGGGCCATAATTCACTTCTTATATATATGTATATATAATTTGATCGAGTTCAGGTGACTCGGCTTCCACACACAGCCTATCGCAGCCAGATTTTCGCATTTTTCTTTATCGAATAAAGATGTTCTGTGGGAGAGCAATGATTTGCATTGTGTTGTTACGGGCTGAGTGTGAACTCACCACAAAGAGGAAGAGTACATAGAGATCAGCAATAAACACAGAGGCCTCCTTCATCGATACGCAAAACAGACGTCCAGATGAGAGTCGAGACGGAAAACTCTGCCCACAAAATTAGCCACAGGACCGAAAGGTAGAGAACGCAATACTGTCACATTACCTAACAGCCCCACCGAGAACAGTTCTTGTAAAATGTTCCGATCGAAAAGGACACGGTGCTAAGCTTGGGCTAATATTGTGCTTCCATTAAGCGAGGCTTACGGGGCTCGGCCGCGGTTTATGGCGGAGGGCAGTACTAACTGTGCCAGGAAGCCATGTTTTCACAGAAATGCTGAGATTTTAACAACCTCGGTTAGAACAATAACCTCAGCACCTCATGTGGCACTGGATGAGATGCTTCAGAGCTTTTCCCTCAACCCAAACGCTGGTGGGAACTTGCATCGAAACGAGCATTAGCACATGGTTATCATTACATTAATGTCCCGAGTGTTTGCTTACATTCACTGGCTGTGCGATAATCTCGCAGATTAGGAACTAGGCAGATCCTGATTTCATATGACTGATGGCTTGCTCTATTTTTATGGGCTGAAGCTGCATCAAGGTATTTGACATCAGTAGGGGAGTGTGGATTCATTTTACAATTGTGCATGATGATACTGAACTGTTTTAGCAATGACAAAATCTCTTTTGAGATTTTTGAAAAAGTGTCTCGATGGTTAAGCAGTAAAACTGCTAAGCTGTGAATGGAAAGAAAAAATACTCGTGATCTCAAAACCTGTACACAATGAATAAAAATGGTAACATCTAACGGCTTTCAGTATTAATCAATCAATCTTCATTCATTCATTTATACCAACAGAACTCAATTTTATGAGTTAAATCAGCTAGTAATAGCTCTTTGAGATAACAATTGTAGGTTACTACTTTTTACCATGTACAAATTGCATTTACCCTTATTACACTGCAGTGAAAGGACTGTGTATTTATCTGAGCGGCAGCAGAGGGCGCACCTCAACACTCTTGAGTGTAATACTGTTTGTGTACGTCTGTGTGCAGTCAAGAGAAATGAAAGTCTTCGCATCATTTGCTATTAGATTAACCTATTAATCTATTATTATGCATCGTAGCTCACACAACAAACAATCACCCAGCATTTCTGTGCATGGATCCACATTGACACATAATGCTGAGCAGATGATACTGGATCTGAACATAGACACATTTTGGACTTGCAGAAATTGCATCTGACCTCAGATGTCGAATGATTGTTGGCTAAGTACATAATTGCAGCCTCCCTGTTTGTCTGAGGCACCAGGCATGACCATGTGAGTCTGAACTTTGACCCCCATTCATTTTCCCCCTCTTCCTGTGTCTGTGGTTTGTTATACTGGAATTCTCTGAGCATGCAGGACAGGGTGGTTTTAGGACACTTCATCTGTAGGGCGCCGTGTCTCTGGACCTCGGCTGAACTTGAGGTCCTAGTCCTGAAAACGTCCTGTGTCAAATTCCTTGCATTCGCACAGAGAGACTTTTTAATTCAGATTATCCTGGTTTGTCATAATAGACATGAAATACAGTATGCATCTAGACGCTTATCAGAATAATTGTCTGTAGTATTTATACTTCTCTACCTATAAATTGCTATTAATGTTTTGGCCTGCAGAGCAGCGCTGTATTTATTGAGTCTGTAGGCAGAAGCAGACCACCCTGTTACAGGAGTCGACTACCTAATGCAACGCGCAGAAAGACATGCAGAAAACTAGACGGCTGTCCGGAGTTACCCTGACCTCATGGTTAGCCGAAGGTCCTTTGGGACAAACTGTGGGAATGTGACTTTTTTTTTGGGGGGGGGGGGGGGGGGGGGTGTTTCCTCACTCAAGTTTTTCCTCACACAAACTTAAGATTGGAAGAACTACGTCATTTTTTATGATTTCTCTTTAAATGCTTTATATTTGTTCCAAAGGAGATGGATGTCACATATCACTAACTTGGTGACTAACCACAAAGTCACACAAAGTAATATATATATATATATATTACACACAACACACACACACACACACAGCAATGATAATGTGGATTTGATGTAATTTGATGTAATATTTACGATAGGCTAATTATTACTTTTACATTTCCTTGATCTTAATGCATCAAATAGTTCACTACAAATTATTACTGGAAAGCTGCTTTGACACAATCTGCATTGTAAAAAGTGCTATATAAGTAAGGTGACTTGACAATAAATAAATAAATAATAATAAAATATGACAGTCATTTTAACCTTTTGACAACCCTAATATAAGTTGATATTTTATAGATGTTTAATGTTTAATTATTCAAAAATCGTAATTGTGCTGAAAAATAAATACCTATTTGACACATTTCAAAGGTTTTAGGGTCCAATTTAACTTTCGAAGAATTCAAGAGTATGAAAATGTAACACTTGCTGAAGTTTTGAAACACTTTATTGTGACACTAGACATGACACTTGTCTAAGTATGTTTTCAGTGTGGTGCAGAACAGTTTCGCCACATTGTGTGTGGATAAGCCATTTTATCCTTCTCATAACAAGCTTTTATACCTAAGGGTTTGTCCACTGTAATTGTACATGCTTTGTGGCTTATGCATGTGTCTGCTTGTTCATACAGTAGATGGCCCTTATAAACAAGGTCTCAGGATTTTGCGTGAACATTAAACTCAAAATCACTCACCTCTGCCTGTGGTAGGGGCATTACCATTTTCATTTCAGTTTGTATTCCTCACACAAAGCTATCACTTCACTTTATAAGACTGCTGTTTTAATGGTGTTATAGTCATTGTTGAAATCTGACAGATAATATCAGTGTTTATTGTTTGAAAAATCAGCTTTTCCCTCTACTGCACACTCTATAGAAGTGCAAAGTGAAGTTAAGGTAATAATGACAGAATTTTCAATTTAACCTCAATATTTTATCCTTGTAACAGTGTTGGAATCCTTTAAACAACAACAACAAAAAACTGTATACAGCATCAGAGTGAAATACACAATAATCGTGACGCCAGGATGATGTTTATGCGAGTGTGTTGCTACAGCACTCCATGCCAGTCAAAAATAGCTGAAGAAAATCTCTCATCTCTCTGTCCCGGACGTTAATAGTGATTCTGACATCACAGTCACTGTAATTAACAGAAGGTCAACCCTCCCACTTGGCTTCGCCTTGTCTCTGACCGGCCAGCATTAGATTGCTCTCAGAAACACTCACAGCCGGCCAAATGAGAAGCTAAGTTTGCTGTGCTTTTCCCTGCTGGGACAGGCCAGTTGGCTAGACCTCAGAATAGTGAAATCTCTGAATACCCATCCCACAGTTGGAGGAATTCCTTTCTCATTACATTCTCAAAGGGATTAGTGAGAAAGTGTCCAGTCCTGGTCACTTTAGTTTGTTTACACATATTGACGCTGGGCTCTGTACGAGATGTAAAAGAATGAAGGAACACTGGCAGATTTTGTTTGCATGTTTTTATGGAAATGTACACTAATATATATTATATATTATATATTATATATATATATATATATATATATATATATATATATATGTATAATGACGTTCAAAAGTTTGGGAATTGTATGATTTTTTATGTTTTTAATAGAAGTCTCTAATGCTCACCAAGGCTGCATTTATTTCTTTAAAAAAATACACAAAAAGTAATATTTTGAAATATTATTACAATTTATAATAACTGTTTTCTATTCGAATACATTTTAAAATGTAATTTATTTCTGTGTTGGCAAAGCTGAAATTTCAGCATCACTACTTCAGTCCTCAGTGTCACATGACCTTTCAGAAATCATTCTAATATGCTGATTTAGTGCTCAAGAAACATTTATTATTATTATTATTATTATCATCAATACTGACCTTTTCCAGGATACTGTGAAAGTTAAGAACAGCATTTATTTATCTTTTGTATCATTAATGTATTTACTGTCACTCTTGATCTCTCTGAGATTAAAAATCTCTTTTACAGGAGTGTCCAGGCCAAGTAGGCAGCCAGGATTTACATAACAACATATAGTTAAAATATTATTCATTAAGACTTAGTAAAGTGATTGTGGAAATAATTTTTATAATTGGCTTTTTGGTTTAAATCATATTTATATATTTATTTTCTATGTATGTTTCATTATTTTCATGTTTTTATCTTAATTGAGGTTATGATTAGTTTTGTGTCTCATGGATGAACTTGATCACTTGCTAATTGCATTACACTTTACATTTATCTTGAAGAAATGAAAAAGGGTGAATTCACACAATGTAAAAATACTGTTTGTGTATTATTAGGTATGCTGTTTAGTTAATAATGTTGTTAAATTAGTTACATTGCTTGAATGTTTTCTCCTTTGCCCTTTTGTTCACAAGTTCACCCTCACATATAATTAAGTAGAGTAAAGGTTAAGCGTATTTGGCATGTTGTCCACGGGGAGGGCTCCGAGCTCTGAATTTTGGCCCGAACACAGAGTACTCCCCCAAAAAGAGCAAAAAACAGACGCCAGACTAAAAGACTCCCCAAAAAGCTTTGAGATCTACCAATCTGGCGTTTTGAGAAGCCTGGTTGCTTGACCAAGGAGGGTCCATGTTGACTCAGATGGTAGCAGCTCATTGCACTGGACGGATGGGCCCTACTGGCCGATGAACGTTATTAATTGTGATGGACGGGGGAGTGGCGAGGTTCGAATGACTGACCGAGAGAGCCCATGTAGCCTCCAGTGGGAGCTGTTCATGGTGTTGGGCAAGCGGGTCCTATCGGCCGACTGCAGGTGAAAGAATTTGGGACGCTCTCGTAGCGTCCGACGCGAGTTCAATACTCATGGCATTGGATGGTTAAGCCTCGCTGGACTGGAGAAAAGAGAAAACATGGAAGCTCGACTGGGAGTCCGCTGGGAGATCAATACTCACTGGACAGAGAAAGAGAAAGTGGGTTATGGGAACATTAGTTCTAAATAGTGAGGTGCTGGAGTTGGGAATTGGTCTGCCACGGGAGCCAGCATGCTGAATTTCTGAAACAGAAAGCGAGACAGAAATTTAGCGATTTGATTTTCTGACCCGGGTACATATTTAGCAATTATGATAAATTGATCAGATGCTGATGAGACCAGATTAGAAGTCTTAAAATGGCATTAGAGCGAGTGAACCTGGCAAAGACTGAGCTTTTAGTCTTCCCTGCCACTCCTACTCTACAACACGACATCAACATACAGCTTGGTACAACCACCATTAACCCATCAAAGTCGGACAGAAATCTTGGAGTTATCTTCGATGACCAACTGACCTTCAGAGATCACATCTCAAAGACGGCGCGGTCATGCAGATTTGCACTTCACAACATCAGGAAAATTCGGCCCTTCCTGACTGAGCACGCAACACACCTTCTCGTCCAGGCCCTGGTCATTTCAAGGCTTGATTACTGCAATGCTCTTCTGGCTGGTCTGCCGTCAAGTGCAATCAAACCTTTTCAAGTGATCCAGAACACTGCTGCACGTCTTGTCTTCAACGAGCCTAAGAGAGCCCACGTCACACCCCTCTTCATCTCCTTGCACTGGCTACCCCTTGCTGCTTGCATCAAGTTCAAGGCGCTGATGCTTGCTTACAGATCCACCACAGGCTCTGCACCTTCCTACCTCCACACACTGCTACAACGCTACGTCCCCACCAGAAGCTTGCGATCACTAAAGGAGCGAAGGCTTGTGGTTCCGTCACAGAGAGGTACAAAATCACTCTCCAGAACATTCTCGTTCACTGCTCCCTGCTGGTGGAATGATCTCCCTACTTTCATCAGGAACGCAGAATCCCTGGCAATATTCAAAAGACAGCTGAAAACTCATCTCTTCCGTGAACACTTGATCCCCTCATAAAAAAAAATAAAATAAAGAAAAAACCCTATCCTTCCCTTTTTCCCTTCCTACTCTAGCTTATGGTACTGAGCAATGTATGAAACTTGTATTGTGAGCACTTCCTGTGCCTATTTGCCAATTCACGAAGAATCGCTTGTTTGTATTCCTCACTTGTAAGTCGCTTTGGATAAAAGTGTCTGCTAAATGACTATATGTAAATGTAAATGAATTTCAATGGCCTTTATCAATGAACTGGACTGTTGCTTCGTTGTCGCAATGCACTAAAATACTGCATGCAGTCCATCCTTTCCCCCACAGGTAGTCTGCTACTATCAGAGGGTAAAGCTTGAATAGCACTGAGGATTGCACCCTAAACCTGGGGGCCATGGAGACGCAAACCAGCGTCCTTGGTAACCCCCCCCCCCCAAAGTTGAATGAGGGAGCTGTGTTTGTGAATAGCTGGATATTGATGGGGGAGGAAACAAGATTATTCTAGAAAAAGGATAGGCCATTCCACTGTTTAAGGAATGTTATCCATAATCCTGAGTTAACTAAGTTATACTCCTGAGTTATGGAAATGGAGTCCTCTAGTGAGTGAACCAAAGAGGCAAGTGAGAGGAGGTGCGCGATGAAAGAGCGGCCTTGTGAAATGATGCACATGGCGAAGTTAAAGTGGCCAAGCATGGACAAGAGTTTAAAGTGAAAGTCGTGAAAGTCGAAAGTCGTGACATGTTGTCAAGTATGGTGACCCATACCCATCCCAAGTGCACACACACAGTAGTGAGTAGTGAACACACACACACAGTGAACACACACCCGGAGCAGTGGGCAGCTATTGCGACAGCGCCCGGGGAGCAATTGGGGGTTAGGTGCCTTGCTCAAGGGCACTTTAGTCGTGGTATCGAAGGTGGAGAGAGTGTTGTTTATTCACAATTCCCACCTTCAATTCCTGCCGGTGTGGGAATCAAACCCGCAACCTTCTGATTACAAGCCCAACTCCCTCACCATTAGGCCACGACTAAGAAGAGACAAGTATTATCCTATATATTTTTTTCCTTGGACAGGGAAGCCTGGTATTTTACTGAATTTAAGTTAATGTTGAGGAATTCGATAGATTTGGGAAGACCCATGGTTTTTTCCTGGGCAATGGGAATTGCGAGCTGTGAAGAAAACGTTTTGAACTATGAGGATATGAGTGGGTGGGATGACGTCAGGAGGGCAGAATTAGAAAATCATCTACAGGTGAATCAAAAGGGTCAATCATGAAACCTGACTCAACTTCTTTTTAATCAGGCTGTTTGCAATGTCAGGCTCAGTGAGAGCTGATTGGAGGTTATTTAGAGATGATGTTTTGGGACAGTGGGCATTCCACGCTGGGTTTAAAACCATGTTTGAGGCCGGACAGTAGATAATCAGTCAAGTTGGAGTCCGGGTGGTGAGCTAGTTTGATAGATAGATGAGAAATATTCAAAAGTGTCAATGAGTAAATTTTTGTTTATTTGTTCACAGCTTTAAATATTGGGCATACAGGACGGGCATGAGCACCGCCGCAAAAGTTGCATATGTGCAAGTATCGACAGCTCTGTCTGGTGCACGTGCTGATATTGAAGTTGTTGCAAGGCTGTGTTGTCAGCAGAGGAAGATGCTCTGTGTCTGAAGTCAGAATTGTATTTAGGTTGATGGTTGCAGGTCTTGGTACGAAGCTGGATGATTTAACAGAGGCTGTGTCTGGGCAGTCTATCTGTCCATTAGAATCACAAAGGGAAGGTTGATGTTGATGTACGTTTGATGGGACAGGCATCGGAGTTGCTGTGAACATAAAAATAATGTGATTTTGTATTTAGGGGAAGGCTATAAGGGAGAGAAGCTGGGGCCACGACTGTTGGTGGGGTTTGATGAGTAAGATTGAGAGAAGCGTAAGAGGCAAATGGGGGAAAAGACTGAGAAGTGTAAGTCTGTGTTGCCAGCGGAGGCAGCCTCACACTAGCTTCTGCTACAGGAACTGGAGGCCACTGCAAAGGAAAGGGGCTAGAAACAGCGGGAGGAAAAAACTGAGAAGCTAACGGAGGGCCAGCGAGCCCAGCTGCATATAGTGCTATGGCTGGCAGAGCTGCTGTGAAAGGCTGAGCCGAAGCGGGAGGTGAGTGAGGAATCTTTGGCATGGCCCAGGCTCGCTGAAGGCTGATGCTCACAGAGCAGCAGATCTTGTTCGGGAGGAAGGTGGTGGTGCTGGGTGAGGTGAATTCAAGGCCCCACGGGATTTGGTCTGCCTATTGGCCGCCTTGGATGCTGGGGTGGATTTAGGAGAGATGTTGGCTGATTGTAAGGTATATGGTTTGTACAAATCCAGTTTGTTTATCCTGCAAGAAGGCTGAACGTCAGAATTAATCAGTGCTTGCCTCAGACTCAATACTGTCCACTTCCCAATAGGCGGGAGCGTTGGCACAGCCAAAGGATAAGAGGATGCCAGCGAGAGGAAACTGGAATTCTCGCCAGTAGTAGTGAGGGTTGGCCTCAGTATCTTGAACGAGTGGATACTCGAGCAGGCCGGCACCTGTGTGATGAAAAGCCTGGGGCTCGGTGGGCGTATGATTGACGAGTTGGACTCGTCATCAGACAGGAAGAGCTGAATTTGAGACATTGTTGCAAACATTCATATATTGTTAAAATACTGTGTCTTATCAGATTAAATGAAGAGTCAAGCTATTATCAGATGTTCTTCTATCTTCTACTTCTATTTATTCCACCAAAAAAAAAAAAAAAAGTTGACAACACCAGTTACACTTGGTGCCAATCAAATCAGCACTTTGCCGATTACCGTGGTTGTGTGTGGTAGCCATCGGTGACCAGATGCTTGTGACTAACAAGGGATGTAGAGGAAAACTTGTTGACAGATGGGAGCCAGTTGTGTACACTGTTGTTGCATATACGTCTATAAGATCCATGACAGGGCTGATAAAGAGCATATAGTACTGTAACGATCATTAGCTGAAGTTCCTGTGATAACCACTAGAGGGCACTTCACCATGGACTATACATCACACACTCTCACTCACTCATTCATACAGACTGCATTTCCCAGAAGTCCTGTATGCAGTTACTGATTACCACACCATCTGCAGCTTGTTACCTATGTAGGGATGAAAATATCCAAAGATATTTTAAAAATGAACAAACACATTTGCTTTGCTGTCTCAACCCCCTCTCTCATGCTACAAGGGGCATTTGGAAGACACAAAGGTGCTGATAGTGATCAAGGCCTGTAGGCCAAAATGCCTGTGCATCGGGGGTCTATGAATTGTCACACCTTCAGTACAGTGGGAGAAGTTTTACTTCTGATTGGCCAGTTTGAATGTCTCACATTTGGGTTACAGTCACATGGTCAAGGAAGGGATAAAAGAAGATTGTTACTATTGCTCTGGTCTCTTCTTTTACGCTCTGCTTTCTTGCTGTCTCTTTTTACTCTCTGCTCTCTTGCTCTGCTCTTTTACTTAGGCACTCTCTGTCTCTCTCTCTTTTTGTCTTTCTCTTTCACTCTCTCTATCTCTCAGGTATCGGCCTGCCCTTGGATTTACTGTTTGTGTTACTAGACTTTTTTTTACTTGCTGCCAGCCCCCGACCTTTCCGCCTGTTTACTGACTACGACTCTGCCATTCCTCGCATACACCTGTTTGCTGTTGTTTGATCCTTGCATGTATGACTACGTCTGTTGAATAAAAGCCTGCGTTTGGATCCCATTTCGTTGACTGTACCTTCATTACAGAAGACCTCGCCTCACCCAGATCCAGTGGCTTTCAACAGCATTCTCTGTCACACCATGGATTACTTTGATCAGCTAATATGGCTTCGACAGGGGGATTTACCGATCGAGGAGTACATTCAACAATTTTGTGAGGTATCGATCATGTTCTATTCGACGAAGCCACTTTCAAAGACATTTTTCATCATGGACTGAATAGATCTTTGAGAATCAGGTTTCCTGAGGGGAATTTTGTGTGCAGTCTCAAAGACTATATGGAATACGCACTAATTCTGTGCGGTTCAAAGTTCACTCTGGAAGACACGTCACAGCACGCCGCAGCTGATCATCCAGAGTCACAGCACGCCGCAGATGATCATCCAGAGTCACAACACGCCGCAGCTGATCGTCGTGAAAATAGTCAAATCACCATCGATCATTGTCAACTCAAGTCAAGTCACCATTAGTCAGCATAAAGGCAATCAAGTCACCATAGTTCATCATGAAAGTAGTCAAGTCACTGTTGATCATTGTAAACACAGCCAAATCACAGATGATCATTCACTTTCCCAGCCACGACGTACAGTAGGTGCAGGCCGCGCTGGAAGAAGGCCGTGGTAACCAAGCCTCATGCCCATGCGGCTGCCGCCTGCACAGCTATGGCCGACCAAGAGGGGCCTATGAACTTTGTGACTCTGCCAGAGTTCCCAGAATCCTCTCCAGAGCTCCACGAACCCACTCCAGAGCTTCCAGAGCCTTGTCACATATCATCAGAGCTTCCAGAATCTGGTCACATCTCAGCAGAGCTTCCAGAGTCTCGTCACATCTCAGCAGAGCTTCCAGAGCCTCGTCAAGTCTCAGCGGAGCTTCCAGAGCCTTGTCACATCTCAGTAGAGCTCCCAGAGCCTTGTCACGTCTCAGCAGAGCTTCCAGAGTCTCATCATGCCTCAGCAGAACTGCCAGAGCCTCAACCTGTCTCAACAGAGCTTCCAGCGCCTCGTCAAGTTTCAGCTGATAGGCTAGAACATTTTCCCGACATAGCTGTCACACCAGAATCCCCAGCATTCAGTACGCCAGAATCTTCAGCCACCACAGACACCACATCGGTGTTCCCGGTTGTCCTGAGTGTTTCATTTGAGGACGTTAAGACTTTCCCTAACCCCTGGAGACTGGTAGCAAGTCTGAATGATACACCACTGATGTCGGTGCGCTCAGCTGACATCGCAGTAGCCCCTAGAGGTGACCCTGCGACAATCCCTGTACTTATTCTAGCACTCTCTTAAGACATTGTTGAGTCCGTTCCTACCGACGCTTTCAAGTCAGTCTCAGAATCAGTCCCTGAGCACGTCAGTGCAGCTCAAGAGTCAGTTTCGGAGCACTCTAGTGCATATCAAAAGGGCACTTCCGACTCAGTCGCTCAGCATGCCAGCATGCTCAAGAGGGCACTACTGAATTAGTTCCTGAGCCCGCCATTTCAAATCAAGAGGCTGTTTCAGCAGCCCCCAAATCAAGTCCTGTGCCATCTTCTGAAGTCTTGGAGGAGGTCTCTGACTTCGTATCTAAGCTTTTTCACCCAAACGTCATCCTTCCTGCCAATTCAGTCATAGCCTCTGAGATCGCTGTCAGCCTTGATGCGACAACAGAGGTCGTACCTGCGTTTCCCGTATTTCCAGATATGACCATGAAGGTCATTGAAGAACTTCCTGTCTGTCCTGAAATAATCACGACGATCTTCCCTGAACTTCTGAACTTCCTGCCTGTGCAGATGTTACCACAGAGGTCATCCATGAACTTCCTGCCTGTTCAGAAATGACCAAGGAGGTCAACCATGAACTGTCTGCTGGTCCTGATACAACCACAGTTGTCACTTACAAACTTCCTCCCCGGTCTGCTATCGTTACGGCCTTGTCTTGGAGTGTCTTGGGGGGGGGGGATGCTACGTAACGATCATCAGCTGAAGTGTCCGTGATAACCACTAGAGGGCACTTCACCATGGACTATACATCACACACTAACACTCTCACTCACTCACTCATTCATACAGACTACATTTCCCAGAAGTCCTGAACCCACTTACTGATTACCGCACCAGCTGCAGCTTGTTACCCAGTCACTGATTACCTCTACCAGCTGCAGTTCATTACCCAGACTATAAAAGAGACATTCAGCCTCGCACTCATTGTGACGTCTTGATCTTATTTATGTAGTGTTTATATCTGTCTTGTTTCCCGTTGTCACTCTGCCTGTTTCCACTGTGTTTCTGATTATTATCTGCTTGCCCTTGGATTTATTGCTTGTGTTCCTGGACTTTGTTTACTTGTTGCCGGCCCGACCTTTCCGCCTGTTTACTGACTATGACTCTGCCATTCCTCGGATATACCTGTTTGCTGTTGTTTGATCCTTGCCTGTTTGACTAAATCTGTTGAATAAAAGCCTGCATTTGGATCCCATTCCGTTGACTGTCCCTTCATTACAAGTACATTGCAATGTTCTTCTGCACGTGAACTTACTCCTTTTGCCTGAAACCTGAAACCAGTTAGTTCTGATCATGAGGATGCTGAAATTCTTATTTGCAGTGTTCATTGATGAGATTGAGTCTTGAGCATACATATGATGAGCATGACTATGAAGCACAGGACCTCTCACAAGCTGATTGTGTGTCTAACATCTCCATTGTAACTATTTGTGATGATGAGCACACTTCCTCATAGGTGCATTCTCCAATCAAGAGGAGCCGAATGTGCAAGTTGCTATGCCAGTGACTGATGATGATACTGTGGATGACCAACTCTCAGCCTCTCACAGGCTGCCGACAATCTGATCACTTAAAGGATTAGTTCATTCTAAAATGACAATTGTCATAATTTACTCACCCTCATGTCATTACAAAAAAAACAGGGTTAATCTTCAAAACACAAATTAAAGGAGCAGTAGGTGATCTGGGAAATGCTAATGTTAGCTTGCTAGCATTGAAAGGGTATGTTCCCACCTTCCGTGAAAATCAACAGTGGTAAACTATGTTTCAAAGCACATAACATTACAAAAATAATTAACGTCAACTACTTAGCGAGTTTGTACCTGACTGCCGGAGATTAATTTCGGTGTTGATACTGTTGACATGGATACGCATAATTCAGAGTCTGACTGAACAGCTCCGCTTAGAACGTCACTGGTACCCTAATCACAGCAAGAGACATCCATCTGCATGTATCCATAGATCAGCAATTAAAAAAAATGCACAGATGGTGCACAAGAACATGTCAACACTCCAACTGCTTCAATGCAATTATCAGCTGAACTGATTTGTAACATATGCAAGGTCTTACGACCTCCTGAGTTTCCGACCTCACACCTTGTATGCCCTAACAATACCTTGGACAGACTGTCATACTCAACTGCAAAATGCAATGTCCATTTAACTATTTTTGTTTGCCACAATTTTTTATATTTGAATTTTCTTAGTTTTTTTTTTTGGGGGGGTATTATTTTTGTTTGCCACAATTTATTATATTTGATTTATCTTAGTTTTTTTTTTTTTTTGGGGGGGGTTGCTCATCAAATATTGATATGCAGTTAATTGCGGTTTAAATGTTACTTGATTAATTAATTACTCAACATATAATTAATTCAATCAAAAATGTTATATAAAAAATAAATGTACCTAATAAATATACCATGCACAAGTTTTGATTCTCAATCTGAATCAATAACCCTCTGACGTTTCAACATCTATTCCAGTATTTTATGAAGAGGATTATGATATCTAAACAATTTATTGAGAAGTTTTGGTTGGTTGCTCATTAGTCAGGTGTGTGTCAGGTCTCTCTAAACAATATTCCATCATAGTACTTACAAGAATCATACAGCAGACACTGGATTTACTCCTTTAATTTAAATAAGTAATGACTAGACAACAATAACGAGGAAGGAAAGCAGCTTATTTTAAATGTCAAACAAAACAATAAAGAAGCTGGTTAGGCCTGCTAGATTAGATTTGATGTTCTGTAAGGGCGAGTTTGATTATTTACATGTTCCTATAAGGTCACTGAGTCAGTCTGCATTCATAACAGTTACAATATATTGGCTTCTCAGAAATTTATATTTACTTAAAGGTAGTGTTCAACCCAAAAATGAAAATAATGCCAAACCTGCATTCCAAACCTACATGACTTTCTTTTATGAATTTTTTTCCCCTCCCCATGAAAGTTTCATAAATGTGGTCCATGCTCTATTATAGTCCTCTAAAGCTTTGTGAGACTCTTTGAAATCACCTCTAGACAATTCCCAGCTAATGTTCTCAGAACTCTGGCTAACATTCTGACAAGGTTCTCTCTAAGTTACGAACAAATGTTCCTACAGTAACGTCAATGGAACGTTCAGTCAGAGTTATCTGGTGTTTAATAAAGTTCTCAAAACATTAGCACAAAAAAAATAACAAAACGTTATTTAAACATTGTTCATGGAAGTTTTTTCTGAAACATTTTTAAATGTTACTACTTGTTTCAGAACGTTCAGAGAACATTTAAAAGTAACATTCCCATAATCATTGTAGAATGACAATTTCAGAGAACACTTAGAAATAACATTATCATAATTTAAAACAATAGTGGATTTAATGTCCAAAATTTAATGTGAAAACATGTTTCTAATGTAACTGTTATGATTGTCAGGTGAAGTGCCCGTGAAGACCACTAGAGGGCACTTCACCTTGGACTCACACACACTTACACTTTCACTGCAGTCACTCTTCACTACATTTCCCATAAGCCCCGTACCCATTCACCGTACCAGCTGCACCTCACTCACCAGTCATTGATTACCCCACCTGCTGCACCTCATCACCCACACTATTTAAGCTCCACACACTCAGGTACTTTGCGAAGTCCTGATTTGGTCACCCCTGTCAGCTCCCATGTTTTTCCCAACGTTCTCTGCCTGCCCCTTGGATTTACTGCTTTTGTTTTATGGACTGTTGATTGCCTGCCGCCTGCCTCAATCTATTTGACAGTTTATCGACTACGATTCTGTCTAACCTCCCCCATACCGGTTTGCCTCTGTTTCGACCATTGCCTGTTTGATCACGTTTCTTAATAAAGCTGCATTTGGATCCCATCCTGCTGTCTCCTTGTTACAGAAACCTTCTCCTTTCTCAAACTTTGTTCAGTTCAAGAACAATTTGTGAAATTGTATATTCTTTATTTAAAATAATTAAAAGTGCAAAATTTTTTAAAGTTTCATGTTTGTTCAACTGGTCAAGGCTGATATGGGATTTCGAAAGTAGTAATAATCTAATACAGTAATTTAATTACACTGTTGAAGATGTAATTAGTAGCAAGTAATTATTATTATTATTTTTTTAAACTAACTTACCCCAATCTGGTTGAGGTGAACATTTTCAGTAAATGCGACTTACTGAACAAGACTTTCTGCTCAAATAGTGTACCTGGAATATAGCACAAACTATAATCCAACATTTTTTTGGTGACTTTGACAATTTAACATAAAGAGAAGCCATAGTATGATTAACTACATAATCTTTTGCGTTTAAGTCATAGGGTTGGGAACAGCATGAGGTTGAGTAAATGATGACATGACAGAATTTTAATTTAGGGTAAACTGTTCTTTGAATTACTAATAAATAGACTTATGAACTTTCTTCAATTATTATACGATAAATTAGCACAGAAGGTTTTACCTGAAACATCTTTTGTTCTTAGAGAGAATGGAATAAAACCACAAATGGATTCAATTCAAGAGAACAAAAACATTAAACGAGAATGCAGACAGCTTAAAGTGGGGGAAAAAATTTTCAGAAATTGTGCACATGTTTTCTTGCTTCAGCTAACACCCTGAAGTGGCAGTAAACACTCGGGGAGTGTCTGAGCATGTATAGCGTGCCGTGGCGTTCACACCCTCCTGGCAGCCTCCACAAACCACAATGAGTCGTGTCCTCTGCCACCTTATGACCCTTCTGCTCTGCCAATGTCACTATGGAGACAGACCTGATTCCTGGTAACAAAAGTTACAATAACAACCTGTGATTGTTGATGTCAAAACACCCCTTGCGAAAGAAGAAACAGTCTGATTTTTCCAGAACTCCTCAGATGAAAAAAAAAAATCATTAAGACCATTCCACCTGTGAGGTTTGTGGTGACAGTGCGCAGTGTTTTTTAGTGTTATGCTCTATTGGCCCTGCCTGTACTTTAGAAATGCCCACAGAAATTGATCTGCATCTAACTTGACAGATTTGGTTCAAATAAAACAAACTCTGGTGTGATTGCTCTTTTAGTGCTGTTCATTTGAATAAGTGTGAATGCTACCATCCAAACCCTGGTGTGCACTTTCTAGACAAGCGTGACTGATGTACGGCAAGCAGAGAGCATGCATATCTCATTTCTGATGGACTCCCACAAAAACATTTGCAGTACATTTGTGACAGATAGATCAGATGATAATATTACTTAATATTAATTGTCTTTTGAACTAAAGGGTAAATTCCAAATTTCTCTGGCTGTAGGCTGGGGAACCTACTAGACGGGAGGCCAGAATACGCTTTCACACTCACACTCATTTACTTGCAGACTTTTTCAGCCATTTCATCCTTTCTGCATGTCTTTGGATTGTGGTGGAAACAAAATCATCTGGAGGAAAGCCACACCAACACAGGGAGAACATGCAAACTCAGAGACACAAAAAGATACACAAAAAGGCTCCACACAGTGAGGTGACAATTCAGTTTTCATAATTCACAAAAACTGTGACAACATGTACTGGCCAGAATAAACATGGGATTTTAATTCTCTTTACCAACAAAATAAATATCCAAAAAAAAAACAAAAAAAAAAAACACCTGTCTGGACAGTAATTGTTCCTCATGGGGACACAAAGTAATTTCAAAATTTCCAGGGGTTATTCTGTAATTTTATTGCTGCTCGAAACCAGAATGCCAGTGTTTTTCTCCCACCACCTACGTAAAAATTGCCTGCCAAATTCTTTTTGACATGTGGTATAGCCTAGTTTATTTGTCCAAATCCACAGAATATCTGAGTTTAAAAGAAGAGATCAATACAAATGTCCACTTTTAAACCACTGCCAGGCGCTATACTTAAGACTATGTCTCAAAGATGGAAACCTTCATTATTGAAATGGTGAAAACTGTTTGCAAAAATAATATTACATCATGATCCAATATTATTTTTTTAAAGAAGAAAAAGAAGAAGAAGAACAACAACAACAAAATCATTTAAACTTTTGAAATGGGCTGGTATGCAATACATTTTTTAAATATTTAATTTATATATTCATATAAATTAGGGCTCGCAAAACCAATCATTTTGCTACGTAAATTTTTAAAATCCACAATTTTAAGAGGTAAAATGCAAGTCAGAAAACTACTTAAACCATACCATATTTTGAATTAGGATATTTAAATAGTCAAGTCAAGTCACCTTTACATTTCGCATTTACAATGCGAATTGTGGCAAAGCAGCTTTACATTAATAATTGGCAAATCATTTTTGGCTGAACAGCAGCTCCCAAAGAAAATATAATCAATTAATAAACAGTATTGTAAATAAAGTGTGAGACAGTGCAGTGATAACTGAACAAATAATATTAACCATCTTTAAACAAATTATATTATTTTGCATTATTAGTGTCAGAGATTGTTACTGTTGAAGCTTGTTTCCGCCACAGAATAAAAAGAAAAAAGGTAATTGTGACTTTTTGTCTTGCATTTCTGACTTTCTCACAATTACAATCTGAATTGTGAATTATAAACACAGAATATACAGTACTGTGCAAAAAGTTTTAGGCAGGTGTGAAAAAATGCTGTAAAGTAAGAATGCTTTCAAAAAAAAAACTGGGTAATAGATTATATTTATAATTAAAAAAATGCAAAGTGAAGAAACAGAGAAAAAAAAAAAAAAATCAAATCCATATGTGTGTGCCCCACCCCTACCCTTCAAACAAACAATTCTTCAAGGTACACTTCTTGCACAAAGTCAGGAATTTGTAGGGCATATAGTAGGTATAGTGATTAAACAATTATACAAAAAAAAGTGTACTGATGCACAATTCAATAATTAGGGTTGAAAAACAAAACACAACTGAAACACAGAAACAGAACAGCTGTGTAATAAAAAAGGGAACAACAGCCAACACAGCCAACTAACAAGTAACAAGGTGAGGTTGCTGTTTACAAAAGAAAAATAAAAAGTCATGCAAAAGCAACAAAGCAAGCACACAAGACACAATATACTAGCATCAGCAAGGTCTCTCCCCAGGCAGGAAAAAGGCAGAAATTTCAAGGGCAGGGGTTTCCAGACAGTGATGACAAGAAAGCAAAAAGAAGCAGCAAACAACAAAGGCAAAGGACGTTGTGGACCAACAGTGAAAACTTACAGCAGCAGATGAAAGAAAGACACATCTTGCTTACTTCAATTCGCAACTCGATGATCGCATTCGGAAGTCGCTCGAGCAAGAAGTTTAAACCTGGCAGTGGGGAAAACCAGTAACACACAGCCCCTGTCCGGAGAAGTCAAAGTCTGAAGTCTGGAGTCAGAAGTGAAAAAGCAAAAGAGGAAAAAGCCACAAAAAAGCCATACCAAACAAACAAACAAAAGCCATAAGAAAAACACAGGAAACAGGAAAAGGAAGGGCAGATGCTGGCAAGAAAAATGTCTGGACTGATGGACTGAAAAGAAAAAATTTGGCAATGTTCAGAGCGTAGCAGAGAATGAGTGTGTGTGGAGCGGCTTACAGGAAAGATACACTGCAGGCAAAGTTCTTGCAAGTTGGGAAGCATGGGGGCAGTTCCTTGCAAGTTTTGTCTGCAAATTTCTGCAAATGGATGGGGGGGGATGGGGTGAGAATTTAGTATATCCTCAATGCATATCATGATACATCATCCATTATCCATCATTATGCAGCACCATGACAACCCCAATAAAACATACCAAAAAAAACATTACTGAACCATGACACAAAGAACATTAAGAGAAAGAAGTCATTAAGAAAAGAACAACAAGTCCTGGAAGTACAGAGTCCTGTGGCCCCCACAGAGCCTCCCACAGAAAGAACATCAGAACAGTCTGGGATTAAATGATGAAGATGATGAAGAGAGGAGTGATACTGAAATCCAGAGAACTCCTCTGGGAAACCCAAGATGTTTTTGGGCAAACCTCCCCTGCCCTAAATCCACAAAGGAGTGTGTCAAAGTACCTAGAAGAAAGAATTGATGCTGAAGTGATGGTGTTTTGAAGGCAAAACCTTTTGTGATTTGATGTATTTTTTTTCTTTTTTTTTTACTTTTGGATATTTTACTTTTGTTAATTTTAAATAATTAATTTTATTATTTTTGTATTTTTTTTTTTTTTTACACATTTTTTTTTTTTTTTTTAAAACTTTTGCTTTTGTTTTTACGTATATATTGGGTTCAATTATGTTTCTAATTAGCACACTTAAGAAGTTGAATCGTAACTTTGTTGATGTTAAGTTATACTAGCACAATAATTAGAAATCAATATTTTGTACGAATAATCACAGGCTTGTTTAACTTGTGTTTCAGTGTATTCATTTTTTGTTGAGTTTCTAGTTTGGAGCCAGCATAGTCTAACTAAAGTAACTGATTATGATTGTTCATAAGAGGAAATACATTACATTACATTTGCATTTAATTATTTAGCAGACACTATTATCCAAAGCGACTTACAAATGAGGAGAACAGTAGACAAACAAACCAACTGTAGGGCAATGATATGCAAGTAGTGTGACTAGGTAGTCTAGTACAGAACATGTAGAAAGTTTTTTTTTTTTTTAATATACAGATATATAGAATTGTAAATGTTAGTATTAATCAGTCACATATTGATGAGAAAGATGCATTTTCAGCTGTTTCTTGAAAATGGCTAAAGACTCAGCAGCTCGGCTTGAGTTAGGCAGGTCATTCCCACCGGTGATTTTGTGCCTCTTTGGGATGGCACCACAAGGCGTCGTTCACTTGCAGAACACAAGCTTCTCGAGGGCACATAGGTCTGAAGTAGTGAGTTTAGGTATAGGGGTGCAGGTGGTTCTGTTAACAAACATCCGTGCCTTGAATTTGATGTGAGCAGCAATTGGCAACCAGTGCAAGTTTATGAGGAGAGGTGTGACGAGTGCTCGCTTCGGGTAGTTAAACACCACTCTTGCACAACATTTTGGACCAATTGCAGAAGTTTGACTGTGCATGCTGGAAGGTCTGCCAAGAGAGCATTACAATAGTCCAGTCTGGATGGAACAGGAGCTTGGACATGGAGAATGTATAGCATGCTCTGATTGGAAGGACCTGATCTTTCTAATGTTGTAGGCTACAAGGCAAATCTGCAGGAAATTTCAGTTAAAAGAGTAGGGGTGCAAACCTGGAATCCAAATTTGCCCATAGGCTTGATCCATCATCATGACCTCCTGATTATCCCCACATATGCTGATTGGCTTCATCACTCGGTCTCCTCTCCACCAGTAAGCTGGTGTGTGGTGACAGTTCTGGCACAGTATGGCTGCCGTCGCATCATCCTGGTGGATGCTGCACATTGGTGGTGGTTGAGGAGATTCCCTCTTTCATATGTAAAGCTCTTTGAGCGCAGAGAAAAGCAAATGTAATTAATTTTATTAATAAGTTTTAGCAATGTGGTCTGTGAAGTTTAATCATCATTTACAAATCCAAGGTTGTTGCCTGTCCTGGAAGAAATTATGGCTGGCGAACCTAGTTGAATGGAAAAGTTGTGACGAAGTGTTGGGCTGAGACCACAAGTAGTTATTTCTTCTACTTGTCAACTTACAAATAATGCAGTTATTGAAAGGTGATACAATTTTGAATAATTTGATATTCAACAAGGGGTGTAATAAACATTATCGCTGATGCTACAAGTTTTTCACTTACTTGATTGTGAGGGGCTTGAAGTTTGCTCACTTTTCATCCGTAAGCCTATCCACCATCATAGTTTTTCATTGAAATTGTAGCAACAATTTGACAGTCAATTACCAGCTCTGTCCTGATAGGTGATTTAGCAAAATAACTTTCCCACTATCAGTAATTGATTCTAAAAAACTGTTGAGATCAAAATCAAATTAATCGGAAGATGACAACAGTGTGTTTGAATCTGGCGAACATCTGGTGAACATGTTGAACACAGTGAATTGAATTAGAAGTCTATTATTTTAAAACACCTCAAAAAGAAAATCAAGAAACACCATACTAGTAAACAGATCATAAGACTTGTTCGGGAGGCAAGTCATACAGTAAAGGTGAGGTCTCTAGGAGAGTTAAAACTGAAAAGGTTTTTTTCTTCCAGATATACTGCAATTTATTGAAGGCAAAAACAGGAGTGAGAAACTTTTTACTGACCAAGTAACTTATCGCTTAAAAAAGATTCTTACTAGACTAAATGCTCAATCAGAATTCAGTGATAGTCAGAATGGTTAAAGGTGTCTATTTCTTAGCTATTTTCTTTATGTTGGGCGGTGTCTCTTTTCCCATTTATGGAAAAAGACTGGGCAATGGGTTTAGATTTTGTTTTCGAAAAGTTTTATATCCGCATCATACAAAATAGAGGGAATAATTAAAGGTAGACTTTTAAAAGTAAAAAAATTCTTATTTTAAAGATCCCCTCCCAGCCACCAAATATTGGAGCTGACCCCCTCTCCGTCTGGAGTCCAACAACTCCTTTACTGCATATGCAGGAGATCCATCAATGTCCAGTGGTGTAGGTGGCTCCTGGTTCTCGATGTTGGGGTCAGCACCCAGATAAACCGGTTTGAGGAGGGAAACATGGAAGGAGGGAGAGACACGATAATGGATAACTGGAAGTTCCAACTGGTATGTGACCTCATTTGTCTGTCTTATGATTTTAAATGAGCCTACATACCTTGGGTTGAGCTTCCTGCTTGGTAGCCGCAACTTGAGGTCCCACGTGGAGTGCCAGACCCTTTGACCAGGTAGGGAGGATGTGGGTGACATCGCTTATTGGCCTGGATCTCCTGGTTTCTGACAGCCCTTTGCAGACATACAAGAGCACTGTCCCACACAGTGGGATCCAAGCATGCTTTGAAATGGGATGAATACAGTTGATGAATGTCTTAAAGAGTTCTGCATGTACTCTGCCCATGGTAGAAACTCTGACCAGTGATACTGTTGACGACCACAGTACGACTGTAGATACCTGGCAATCTCTTGATTCAATCTCTCAATTTGAACTGAGGATGATATCGTGTGGATAAGCTGTCATTGACTTCCAGCTGTCTGCAGAAGGCCTTCTATGGGTATGTCAAAAACTTTGAAAACATGCTGGAACAGTGCTTGAGCAGTTTCCATGGCAGTGGAAGGCCTTTCATAGGGATTAGATGGCAGGCTTTTGAGAAGCAGTCAATGATAACTAGGATTGTTGTGAATTCATTTGATGGAGGTAGATCGGTGACATTGTCTATTGAAAAGTGTGATCAAGGTTGTTGTTAGCGAATGGATTCCAGTACCTGCGATTTCAAACTGTGGATTCGAGATTTCCTTTGTTTCACTGCAGTCTTAAATAGAAAATACTCAGCAATGGTGTTGACTTATGAATGTGCACATGGTTTATCTTAAAGCTTAAAAACACCACATAGACATATAAACAACATTAAAAACTTTACTTTCATCACAGGAGGACTTCAATTGACTGTGATCCAGAGAGACTTTATGATTTCAAGCATCAAATGAATCAGTTCCCAGTCTGAGGTCCTGAGCACTCTGGAGAAGGTTTTCGTCCAGGATATCCCTGTACTTGGCCGCATTCATCTTTCCCGCGATTGCAACCAGTCGTCCTGTCCCTGCAGCTGAAAAACACCCCCCTAGCATGATGCTGCCACGACCATGCTTCACTGTTGGGACTATATTGGACAGATGAAGAGCAGTGCCTGGTTTTCTCCACACATACTGCTTAGAATTAAGGCCAAAAAGTTCTATCTTGGTTTCATCAAACCAAAGAATATTATTTCTCACCATCTTGGAGTCCTTCAGGTGTTTTTTTTTATCAAACTCCATGCGGGCTTTCATGTGTCTTGCACTGAGGAGAGGCTTCTGTCGGGCCACTCTGCCAAAAAGCCCCGACTGGTGGAGGGCTGCAGTGATGGTTGACTTTCTACAACTTTCTCCCATCTCCTGACTGCATCTCTGGAGCTCAGCCACAGTGATCTTTGGGTTCTTCTTTACCTCTCTCACCAAGGCTCTTCAAGGCACCTGATAGCTCAGTTTGGCTGGACGGCCAGCTCTAGGAAGGGTTCTGGTCGTCCCAAACGTCTTCCATTTAAGGATTATGGAGGCCACTGTGCTCTAAGGAACCTTAAGTGCAGCAGAAATTTTTCTGTAACCTTGGCTAGATCTGTACCTCGCCAAAATTCTGTCTCTGAGCTCTTAAGGCAGTTCCTTTGACCTCATGATTCTCATTTGCTCTGACATGCACTGTGAGCTGTAAGGTCTTATATAGACAGGTGTGTGGCTTTCCAAATCAAGTCCAATCAGTATAATCAAACACAGCTGGACTCAAATGAAGGTGTAGAACCATCTCAAGGATGATCAGAAGAAATGGACAGCACCCGAGTTAAATATATGAGTGTCACAGCAAAGGGTCTGAATACTTAGGACCATGTGATATTTCAGTTTTTATTTTTTAATAAATCTGCAAAAATATCAAGAATTCTGTGTTTTTCTGTTAATATGGGGGGCTGTGTGTACATTAATGAGGGGAAAAAATGAACTTAAATGATTTTAGCAAATGGCTACAATATGACAAAGAGTGAAAAATGTAAGGGGGTCTGAATACTTTCCATATCCACTGTAAATGTGAGTTTGTGTGTGTGTGTGTGTGTGTGTGTATATATATATATATATATATATATATATATATATATATATATATATATATATATGTATATGTATAGCAGTCGACTCACCTACGCTCCTTGACAGTTTTCAGCATCCCTCCACCGCCCCAACTCCTCACACTTGCCTGGTTCCAACAATAGCCAGGAATAAGGGTGGAGTACTATGGGTTTGGGCCAAACACAAATTTCGGAACCCTCTCCTTAGACAGCACACCGAATACACATGCCATTTACTCTGACTTATTTGTAAGTGTGACCTCGTGAATTTACTCTCAATGTCACAAGATAAAATTCGGTCAATAAGAAAGATAGATTAAGTTAAACTTCAAGAACTCTTAGTTGACAAAAAAATAATTAATTTAGAGTCTCTAAAATAATAAAGCTTCTTTGAAAACATGGTCTAATAATGGCACCCTGATAATGCAGTCAGAGTACTGAATCTATGGCAAAATGGGCAAAATAGATTTATTGATGCTCTGCACTCAGAAACGAGAGTCATTTTACTCAATTCTATAGAGATTCGGAAAGAGGTCAAATTTTATGAGGATTCATGAGAGTGAATTGTTTCTTGTATATACAAGGTTTGAATGTTTTTCTCGAAATATTTTTGCCGGTATCTTAAGAGGTTAATAATGGAATTAGTAAAGTTGTGTCAATAGAGGAACAAGAGAGAGCTCTTTAAAGTATGGAAAATAGAAAAACACCCATAATTTATGGTATTTCAATAGATTTTTATAAATCTTTTTTGGGCAGAGTTAGGTCCAACTTCTATAGGAAGTTCTTAATCGGAGTTTAATTAATAACAGTTGCCAAAAAGCTGGTGAAGAGCAGTTATTATGAACTGGAGGCCAGTGAGTTTGTTGTGCAGTGACTACAAAATATTTTCGAATGCCTTGGCGAATAGATTAGGAGTTTTGAGATCAAATTATTAATTCACATCAGACATATTGTGTGCCTGGAAGAAAAATCTGATATGTTTTTAATAAGAGATATTCTTGATAATGGCATCTTTAAAAAAAAAAAAGCTTTCGAAAAGATTTTTTTTGTTTTTTTTTTCTTCGAAAAACGAGCACAGTTACTTGCGGAATGTTTTAGCTTTTGGTTTTAGCCCTAATTTTATATTAACGATTAAAGCTTTGTGACGTTAAGAGTATGTTGAAAATAAATGGTGACTTATGCTCTCCTTTTAAGTTTTTAAGAGGGGTTAGGCAAGGCTGTGCACTGTTGCATGTTTGCATCTGGCATGTTTTATACATTAGCTTTAGAATCTCCTCTAAATAAGTTAAGAGCTGAGATGTCAGATTTGGATCTTTCAAAGTCTACCAATACTGTTTAATTATCAGCTTAATGCTGCTGATGATGTGGCGGTACTAATTAAAGATCAAAATGATGTGAACGTGATGTTGCAGTTATTAGATTTTAAAAGTGTTTCTTCCACAAAAGTGAATTGGCAAAAAAAGTGAAGCCATAATTATTGGGAGTTGGTTATGTGGTGAACCCATTCAAGGTTATTCACAAAAATGCTCACGAGCAAGGTCACATCCTATCTAGCCATTGTTTATTAAGAGATTCAGTGTTTAACCTTGTCAACAAATAAACACATTTCACAGGCAAAAATGAAAGGAATCCTTTCCTAAATGAAATGCCCAGTAAATTGTAATAAAATGATTTATTACTGTTTTCACCACAGCTAGGCTTGTCACTCAGTTTATTTTTTTCATGAACATGAATCTGTGAAAGATCAAAGGAGATAACAGCCTCATTTATAAGAACATCTTTTGAAGTAATTATTATTATAATAATAGCACAGGCATGAATATGATCTCAAATGATCTATTACACAACTCTTACTCTTATAGCACACTCCACCCAAAAATCCACCCGCAGCTACACCATCTCAGATGTCCCCGTATTCTAACCTGTATTCACTGCTGTATCTATAGATGAGGAGCTGAAATTTTAGCTGCAAATAACTTTCTAGTAGTCTCTTGAGGTGCTGACAGTGTCTCCCGTTGCTCCAAACACAATTCAGCCATGTGGGCCATTAGGAAAGAGCAAAAGATCTGATGTTACAAATTTCTGCCATTGGGTGGCTTTTTACAAAAGATAAACTGACGTCTGCTTGTATCTGATCTCAACATATCTATTTTTGTCCTTGTTTTAAGACATTGTATTTGATTCACACAGTATGATGTCAAGCATGTTTCTTATCATCGTCCTACCCAAAATGTGAGTGTTTTCTTAATTTCTTGATGCGACAGTAAGCAAAATGAATGAATTAGAACTAATGTGTGGTATTGCTGTAGTTTTAATTGTTATTCTGTAAATCTGTAAATCTCTGAAATCAATGGGTAGCTATAAATTTGTCTAATATTAGCACACTAACCAACAACCCTGATAAATAGCTCACTATTTATTCTTAAATATCAATGTACTTGCGCCCAGCAGACGACGAAGGAGACTTGAGGCTGTGTGGGACCAGTGGAGACAAAGGAGACTTGATTCTAAGTTGGGACCAGCGGCAGATGGAGGCTGTGACGAGCACGGCGGGCGAGAGCCGTGGGGGAACGGCGCGAGGCCGGTGACGCGAGAGTTAACGAGCTTCAGGTGCTCGGCGCACCGGTCTCGTATCTCCCACGGAGGAGCTCCGGAAGCATAAAGGAGGAGCGACGACAGTGGAGGACGAGAGAGGACCAGGCCTGGATTTTATGTTGTGTTTTATTTGGTTTGTGTGGGCGGCAGTCGCCGTGAGGAACTGCCGCCCTTATACTTTCGTTTTATTGTTGGTTTTATTTGATTATTAAATATGTTAAATGTTCGCCGGTTCCCGCCTCCTTCTTCCCATATTTACGAACTTTGTTACACTGGTGCCGAAACCCGGGAGGAAGGAGGGACATGCTGTCGAAGAGCCCTCGCTGCTGAGGGGGATCGCGGTGCTGAGGAGATCGGGCAGCGCGGGAGTGAAGACCGCGAGTGGCTGCCCGAAGCGGTGGTACTGGAGCGTCTGAGCAACGGGTGGGACGGAGAGCTCGCTGCCGCGCCCCTGGGACGAGGTGGGGTGGCGGCCGTCCAAGAGGGAGCGGAGGAGCCGCCGTTCGCCGGGGGCCGAAGCCTGCTGCCTGCCGCCGCAACGGGGAGGAGCCGTCGTCCGCCGTGGGCCGAGGCCGCTGCCTGCCGCCGGAGCGGGGAGGAGCAGGGAACGGCGGGCTCGCTGCCGGCTGCCCTCAAGCGGAGGAGCCATCGCCGGCCGCCAGGGGGCGGAGGAGAATCGGGCCGTCCACCGAGCGTCCAGTGCCATCGCATGGCACCGCGAGGAAGAGCCTCTCGGCGGGCTGAGGACCGAGCGGCAGTGTGTCTGGGAGCCGGACCAAGAATTTTTTTTTTTTTGTTTTGTTTTCCTCTCTCCACTCTCTCGTCCTGGTCGCTCCTTGTGCTTCCGTCTCCTTTTCTCTCGTCTCGTCTGTCCTTACCCCCATGCGCTGCGGCCGCCGAGACTGGCCCCCGGGGGGGGAGTAAGCGCAGTCTCGCGGGTACCCCCCGGCCTGCGAGGGGCGATGGGGGTATGTGACGAGCACGGCGGGCGAGAGCCGTGGGGGAACGGCGCGAGGCCGGTGACGCGAGAGTTAACGAGCTTCAGGTGCTCGGCGCACCGGTCTCGTATCTCCCACGGAGGAGCTCCGGAAGCATAAAGGAGGAGCGACGACAGTGGAGGACGAGAGAGGACCAGGCCTGGATTTTATGTTGTGTTTTATTTGGTTTGTGTGGGCGGCAGTCGCCGTGAGGAACTGCCGCCCTTATACTTTCGTTTTATTGTTGGTTTTATTTGATTATTAAATATGTTAAATGTTCGCCGGTTCCCGCCTCCTTCTTCCCATATTTACGAACTTTGTTACAGAGGCTTCAGGGAACTAAATCACCAAATTTTGGGGACCTCGCATAACACATCTTCAGTGACAGGAGTATGAGCAGAGCTCCACTCCATATCAAGAAGAGAGCTGGGTCTTGATGCAGCTTTTCACTTTATTGACAAAAATGCATAAATTTGAGAGAAAAAAAATGAGAGAAAGAGAGAAAACATTTGCACACAATACAAAGACAATACCGAACAAAGAGCTGAACTAAACGCAGGGCTTAAATACACAAGTTAATGAGCGACTCAACTAGAAACGCGATGAACGTAATACAAAAACTATGGGAACAAATGAGTGGGAACAAAGGAAACAGTACATAATGAACAGAACACATGAAAACAAGGTCAAACAAACTAAACATGCAGACAAACACCTTTGGTTACTGCATCTTACTGTTTTTTCAGCATCTCACGCCCTGAACACTGTTTTTTTTTAAGTTGAATGAAGGTAAACTTCTAAAAAGTGTGTCTCAAGTTGCCTGCGTTCACTTTTATTCTGCTGCCCTCTGTCTTGTGGTTCTGAGTAAACTTAAACCGCCGTCTGCTGTTGGTGAGTGTGATTAGCCTGTAGATTATTTCAAATTAATTTAGATATTACCACATTAGGTTACCTGACAAATCATTTCTTCAGTGCGATTTCAGAAAATTGGTATGGTGCAATAAAGTTACATCATATAAGCTCCTGAGACAACACGGTGGCAATAGAGTTCGAAATAACCTTTCAGAAGTGCGCTCAAGGTTCAAAGGGAAACTACTTCAGTTTAATATTAGTGAGGTGGATCTTGAAATTTGAACTATTTTATTTTTTTTAATATCTTTGTACAGAGACGGGTACTGTTTGACAGTAATGCCAGAGTAGGTTACGCCCTGTTGCACTGATTAGGGTACAGCAGGTTGTTGTGTGCTGACAAATACACAATGACTGAAAAGATTTCTATCTGGTCTGTGGCTGAAATTTAAATACTTGTACAATATCGGCAGGTCTTGTGATTTGATTATCTTAAGACAAGATAGCAGTTTATACACTCACACGCAAACAACCTACACATGTGAAATATGTAGACAAAGCAATGTCTCGGTATGTGCTGAAATGTGCTGACAGTTCTTGCAAGACACCAGCGTTTCAATGTCGACATACCAGCTGTTTTGTTTAGTTAGAACAGCTTTAGGGTAATCACTGCAGACTGCTTATATCCCAACAACAAGAGAGATATCACTTTAGGTAACGCTTTATTTCAGTGGTCGACTTTGGGCATTCTACTAACTAAGTAACTTTCCAGATACTGTACATGCCAACTAATTTTCATTAGACTATTAGTAGACTGTATTAGACTGTTAGGTCAGGTGTTGGGGTTAGTAGAATAAGTTGCCGAAGAATGTCTTTTTGGGGGAACAAAATGTTGTGTATAAATAGTAAATAGTGCAACTGAATTTTCACTCAGAAATTGCAAGTCATTTTCACAAACTAATACAACAATTTACAAACAACTCATTTGTTTTATTTACATTTTGCAGTCTAATACAATATCCTAATTTTCACAGTATATGGGATTGTCAGAGTTTTATTGATATGTTGTAATCCCTTGAAAGCCTTTGAGCTACATCCACTAAATCTGCCAATTCTAATGGGTCTTCAGTAAATTTCTGTTAGTGTTCAGGACTGATTCAGTAAGTAAAAAAATGTGAGTGTGCCTAAACACAACCTGTAATGTTTAAAAATGAACAATATATGTTTGATAAAACAATGACAGACAGTTTGCTAGAAAACAGGTTGTTAACAAAGAAGAGATGAAGCAACCAAACAGGTTTAAGCATCAGACGGGATTCCCCACAATGGGCTTGGCTGCAGGGTCAAAAGGCCATATTTGTCACGAGAGTCACACACATGCAGTATATAAACACACCAGACACTCTTGTTTTTGATGTTTGGTGCTTAATGCTTAATTAAAGATTCAAGAATCACAAGGAATGAAAATAAAATGTGGAAAGATAGATTACAGTACGGTACTCTATCAACACTGTCTGAAACTTCCCCACTATTACTCAGTCCTATGGATTTTGTGACATGTTTTATGGAAACACAACAGTATCAATCAAAGCAATGTTCAGATGTTTACAACACAGTCTACAGAAATCCCCTTAGCTGGAACAGAGAAGAAAAGCATTGAAGAGTCTGTTATGAAAAAAAAAAAAAAAACCTACACCTAAGCGGCAGTTCACTGCAATGTCACAAATACACCCACTCAGAAGCTGTTTAACAAATTATTGTGCTTTTGACACCTGATGGATATTGTTTCTGGAGTCAAAGAAGAAAACAATATATTAATCTCTATATATATATCAATGAGTGTGTGTGTGTGTATTTGTAGTTGTGTCAACGCCATCAACGCGATACAACTAAAATCTCTCAAACACTGACAAATTCTAGTATTCTAGAATTTAGCTGATGGTGTTGACAAAATCATATGCATATCTTACATGTATTAAATGCAGTAGCCATTTTATTTTTTGGTGACCTATTTAAAATGAAAAAAAAAAAAATCATCAAAAAATCCCATTTTCTTTATAATTTGGTCGTCACAGTTAATAGCCAGGGTTGAAGAGTAATGAAATACAAGTAACTTAGTTACGTATTTAAAATACCAAATTTGAGTAACTGTATTTCATTACAGTTCCATTTTAAATGGGTGGTAATCAGATTACAGTTACATCTGAAAAGTGTTTTAGATTACCAAAGTGATTACTTTGAATTTTAATGTCATTTAAACAGCAATTGGTGATTCTCTGACTCTGACCGTCTGAAAAAGCGGAGTTAAGTTTCATGTTTTCCACTGTTTTCATGTTTTGTGATAGTTGTCTGTGAGTCATTTTATAATTGTAAAAAAAGGTCACTGCAACTTTTTCTCACAATTTGCTTTTTCCCCTCATATTTTGCATTTCACAATTCTGACTTCTTTTTCTCAGAATTACGAGATTTAAACTCACAATTGTGAGTTATAAAGTCAGAATTGGGAAATATAAATTTGCAATGCTGACTTTTTTTCTTGCAATTGTGAATTTAGTATGTGAGTTTATATCTCATAATTCAGACTTTTCTCAATATTGTGAGTTTATATCTCATAATTCTGACTTTTCTCAATATTGTGAGTTTATATCTCATAATTCTGACTTTTCTCAATATTGTGAGTTTATATCTCATAATTCTGACTTTTCTCAATATTTTCAGTTTATATCTCATAATTCTGACTTTTCTCAATATTGCGAGTTTATATCTCATAATTTGACTTTTCTCAATATTTTCAGTTTATATCTCATAATTCTGACTTTTCTCAATATTTTGAGTTTATATCATAATTCTGACTTTTCTCAATATTGCGAGTTTATATCTCATAATTCTGACTTTTCTCAATATTTTCAGTTTATATCTCATAATTGTTTATATCTCATAATTCTGACTTTATAACTCACAATTGCAACTTTATATCATGCAATTCTGAGGGAAAAAGTCAGAATTGTGAGATAAAACTTGCAATTACCTTTTTTGTGTTTGTTCCACACTTATTAGTATTCCAAAGTATTCTAAAGTATTTAGATTAAGTGACTAAACTTGAGTAATGTAACAAAATACGTTACAAATGACTTTTTTTAAAGCATGTATTTTGTAATCTGTAGTGAAATACATTTTAAAAGTAACATACCCAGCCTCGAATATAGCCACAGCTACCTGCACAGCTATGTTTTTTTTCCCCCTAAAGTATATTTTAATATACATAAAGCATTGATTTTGGTCTAAGCACAAAAATTGAATATTACGTTATTATTATTATGTGCACAATATTCCAGTGATCATCTGTGATCATTGATTTACAAGTAGAAATGTTGCCATTTTAGATACTGATGGCAGGTAAAGTTGTGAGAAGTTCTGTCCCATGTCTCAGGATCAGTATTGGTTTTTGACTCAAGGAACGTCAAGGTCATTTGGATTCAAGTAGATGAAACCAAAATGCATTGAGACCTTGACGTCATGAATCTTAGCAAATGTTGTGAGATGACAACTGCACCTGCGCTCAGAAGACTACCTCCTCGACGAGGAGGAATTTAAACTATGCAGTGATTCTCTTAAACACTGAAAACTATTTAAGAGCAATAACTGACAAGCCTTAAGAAGTTTTGCCTACTTCTCACTTACGTGAAATGATTCATGTTCAGTGAAATGAAATCTCATGAAAGGATTCCTATAGCTCAGGATCCTTTAATGTAAATCCTGTTTGTGTAGTTTTGTACGACACAAACATGTTAATTGCACTTCACTTGAAAGAGTAAGATAAATCATTGAATTTGATTGCATTAAACACAATCTTGACTCAAATGGATAATGAGAATGATTTACTGCTTTATTGTTTGTCATTGCTGTTGTTGTTGTTTTGTTGTTTCTTTAAGTTATGGTTATACATGTAAATTAAAAAGTGTTTTTTTTTCTTTTCTTTTTTTTCTAGTAACTGTGGTTTGTGTGTTGGAGGTGCACTGCATACCAGAAACCCAGTTGAATGGTATCATATTTTTGGTATTTTTAGGTGTGTCACTACAGGCTAGCAGGGGATGCCTTGTGTTTGTGTGTTCTGATAAGCCAGGTCACTGTAATGAGAGGGTGTAACCCTGGTAGTTTACTAAGTTTATTCTCACAAAGTCAAACAAGTATGTCTGAGCTGTCGTTTGGCAATATACGCTTTTTGTCTATGCAATGGTCAATGTTTATATGTAAATAAAAACTTAAAGCTAGACATATGAAATAATAGTTTGAAACAGTTTGGCAATCTAAAAAATTCTAAAAAAATCAAGTTTGGTGTTCAAACAGCCAGTCACACAGAACCCGTGTGAGTCTGTTTGATTCAGTTCACTTCTTGGGGCAATTCATGTGTCTTCTGAAAATTAAGATCTCGCTGTGAAAAATCTCGTGAAATTAAACGCATTTACATGGCAGTAATAAACACTGCTTTCACTGCAGTGAAAGTTTGAGAAGGCAGCTGAAAGAAAATATTTGACTCTTTCAATGTATGTGAATCAAAGGCCTAATAATTAATATAGGTTCACAAACAGCTCAAGTGAAAACACGTACACTTAATCCGTTTAAAAGCTTTATATATATATGCATGTACATTTATATTCATTTAAACGTTTAATGTTATTTGTCAGTTAAAATAAAAATTCTATGAATATATGAATTATTCATATATTTATAAATCATACACATAATAATTAGCAGCAAAAGATGAGCAATTTGGTCTCAATTTCTTTCATGCTAAACTGCTTTAATTTGTAGCGAGCGATACTGGGGAGTGGTTTTATTGCATCTTTACTCGCAGCTGATTGGTCAAGTAATCTCTAACCAAGAATAAAACCGGAGCAGGTTAGCCATGTAGCGCAAGTTACCATAGCAACAAAACCCACTAATAACCAATCCACCTTCATTAGCCTGAGTTTGCTCAAACTAATCTCAAACCTACCAACTGAAACCAGCTTTGTGCAACAGGCCACAACTAATCAAGGTCTACTAGGCATACTAACTTCCCTTGGCCCTCCAGGACCAAGTTTGGTTGGACACCCCTGACCCAGGCATACTGAAGAAGAAGAAGAAGAAGAAGAAGAAGAAGAGCATAAATATAACTAAATATTTACCTGGGGTAGGCTGTAACATGTTTTATTGATGCTACAAAACAGCCAAAACGTTGGCACAAACAACTTGCATGAAAAATATCTTCACAGACACATAATAAACATAATTCAACTTTGAACAGAATTGCCATAACAAAAATAAATGAAGAAAAAACATCCCTGGTCTGCCCTACTTAAGTACATTTTTCAAGTAGGTAGGCTACTTAAGTATTTTTATTTTGAGCAACTTTTACTTTTTACTCCACTAAATTTCATAAAGCATATCATTACTCATTACTTCATGATGACGAAATCGTCACATGCTTGGAGACAAAAAGCAGTGTTCGATTCATGCACAAACTGATTCTTTTCAATCATCCTGTTAAATCGGTTTGCAAATCACAACAAACAATGCACTCGTGAATTGACCCTTCGCAAAGACCTGACCCCTTTAGTTACTGTTGCTTTGTCCGAAAAGCCATGCTCTCTCACGCCACACATCATGTTCTCGCGTGATGAAAAATACAGACAACGCTGACAACGCGTCGACAGACATATGAAACAGTTTCATATTTAATGTATCATAGTTTTTAAAGAGGTTTAAACAATAAATACCGTATAGTGGCTCCTTAATGTGTCGTGACAGATCGCTGTAGCTCCTTCAAGCGGCTCGTGATCCGATCATCTCTTCATACTAGTTCATTTATAACATCAAATAAACATGAATGGACATCAGAAGGAATGTTGTTTCAAGTGCGGAAAGGCGTGAGTACACACAATATTTCAAGTTCACCAACGTTAATCTACTAACTCCCCTGACTGCTTTGTCAGACAATATGGCAGATTCAGGGTTATGATTGGTTAGATCGCCTGTCAATCAAACTGTTTGCGGAGGGTCAATTGAGGTGCGCTCACGCCATATCGTAATTACAGTAACTACGAGATTCTGGCTTGTAAAAAGCATTCGTGTCCTCGTAGAGCTCGTAGTACAGTTTGAACAGCCAAGAAGGATCCTCTGAGCACGTGCCTGACTGATGGCGAAAAGTTACTAATGTTGAATTTTATGATTAATTATTTTAACTGAAAATTGTATTTAGGTTACAACTGTCAGTTGTTTGTGACCTAAACTGCTGTAAAGGGCAATCTGTTTAAGCCCGCTGATAAGCCTAAGTGCGAACAGGTCCACATCAATGTGTCTATGTAATCGATCTCGATTCAAACACCTGCGTAAACTCATCTCTAAGTAACATATATTTCTCTGTCTGAGCCAGAGAAAGCAAGTTAACCACACAGTATTGTGACAAATATCCAAATGATCACAGAAGTACCGAGATAAATGTTTATAGTTTGGATATAAGCACGGCGATCAATATAAGTTCGATATAAGTTAGCGATCAAAACAGAGCAAATCACCTTTTAAAACTCACCTGGCGCTTCAAATAACGGTTGTATCGGTTACACCATAACGACAATAAGACGGAAAGGACTGTTAAAAATGTATTTGACATTGAATGATTCATTCCAAAGATTTCAAAAACACTGAGTCATCCAGTAAAAATAGTAGTGAAGTGAAGCAGTTATAAGTGAGCTATTGAATCGTTCACTCAAAACCATAAAAAAAAAAAAAAATTAAATATTTTTAGATTGACTGCAGCAATTAATGTTTTGTCCTCTACATGATATTTGTTTAGCTGTCTGTTCAGAATCCTTGGGGAATCATGATCTCTACTGAAAAAATAAATAAATAAATAAATAAAAATGTGATTCTCATTTTATCCAGAATCATGCAGCTCTCACAAATTAAAACAATGCATGCACATTCATCTTCCCCAACACTTACATACATTTGCCTGCACACATTAGGCCTGCATATTATGTATCTGCATCCACTAATCTTCCATATTGACTAGTGCTGGCTATTTGACAAGTAATAATCATTCATATAAAAATATAATATAAAAATGGCCTATATAAAATTACAAAATAAACATTCATCAATCAGTACTTTTTAAAAGTCAAGTAATTTGTACTTTCACTCAAGTAAAATTTAAAAGCAATACTAAATACTTGAGTAATATTTTATTATACATATCTGTACTTTTACTCAAGTACTTGATTTGTGTACTTCATTCACTGTTGCTCTTGAGGGACCACAAGAGAGCTCACTGCACTGATCATGTTGAAAGGCTGCTCCGTAAACTCCCTAAAACCTGCTGGGACAGTTTCATCGAGCACATCCAATTACGGGGAAGACAGTCTCAATCCATGTAATTTGCATGAACTCGCAGAGTGGTTAAAAGTCAAGGCTGAGGCCCAAAGTTTATCATCGAAAATGGCTCAGTGGTATCATACTGACAGGGCTTCAGCTCCACAAAGCCTCAGATCTTGGCCATCTCTGTTTATCATGGAAGTAATCAGCCCAAAAAGGTTAAAGGAGCACAGCCCGTCCGAACAGAGGCTCTTCAAATTCAGTAACCAGTTAAGAGAAAAAAATGCCTATGTTTTTTCTGTCATAGTGGAGAGCATTACCTCTCTCTCTCTGCAGTGAGATTGCTGAATTCCCACCTGAGCAACTCACTTCACTTTTACTTATATAGTGCTTTTTACAATGAAAATTCATTTACAGTAATAGCTTCACAGTAATAATTGGCAAATATTTTTTTTCCCAAAGAAAACAGTGTCATTGTCCAGCTTATTCTATATATTTATATTGATTCATTGCATTCTATTGAAAGATTAATAGTTATTAGTCTAGTTAATTTATGTTTATCAGCACTGGAGAAAACAGCGATGTAATCATCCAGCTCAGCTCAGTTTGTATACAACGGCACCAATGCAGTGAATCATCGCGTGAATAAGAGAATGTAAGTGATGCTGGAAATGCGGAGAGTGCAAAGAGTGCACATTGAAGAAAGCATGTGGAGATTGTGGAGACGTACACTTAAAGAGTTCTACGTCACCACCCAGCCCTACAGGACACGTCTTCCTAAAAGTCACCCCCGTGCTGCTGTGGAAAGGCAAGAAGTCTATACAAATCTATGCAATCATTGATGATGGTGCCCAGTGGGTCATTATTCTCCCAGCAGTCTTCCAGCTGCTAGGATTACAGTAAAAGAAGGAAGTTATGGCCCTTAGTACTATATTTTATAATGTTACCATGCTGTGGGGACAGTAAGAGAGGTACAACCTTTCCAGCGTATTCTTTGCACCTCTCCTGACCTTGACTGAGCGGACATATCCTGTCAAGAAGCTTCACTGGAGCTACTGTCACCAAAAGGGTACTCCTCTTTCATCATACAGTAATATTCAGCTTCTTTTAATTGGATCTGATGACTTAAGTACGGTGGCCCAGTAGTGCACAACACAAAGAAATTTAAAAAGCAAACACAAGTTCACAACACAATGAAATCAAGCCACAACACAATGGAATCGCCACAAAACAACGAAATAAATAGCCTCAACGTAAATGGTAAAGTTAGATTTCCTTGTCACTGTTCTAAGAGTCCAGAGACATACCATGATTAGTTTTAAGTATGTAAACATTGTATATCGACTTGAAATATTAATTCAAAATCACATTTGTGCACAATACCTTCATATTTATTCCTGTGAATGATTTGATGCGCTACCACGGCGCATGATGAAGGGAACGTCTGCCAATTCCACCAAGTGGTTAAAACGAATAATTTGTATTAATTACAATGACTTTGTTTTAATATTTAACAACAGACATGTTCAAATTCCAAAGCTTGTTAGTTCATGGTATTGTAAGACTCTGGACTCTTAAAACAGTGGCAAGGAAATCTAACTTTACCATTTCCGTTGAGTTGCGGCTTTATTTCGTTGTGTTGTGGCGATTCCGTTGTGTAGCGACTTGTTTAAATTTCTTTGTGTTGTGCACTACTGGGCCACCTAAGCCAACAAAATGAGATCCTTTCTCACCTCTGGGGGATTTGAAATACAGCAATCCAGCAACGTCCCCTCAGTTGTTGAGCATTTACCAGTGAATACGAAATGACAGAATACAGAGCTGTGTCAGCGAAAGAATCATTCTGACCATCAGGAGCCAGCTCTAGGTCTGGATAATTGCCTGGGTTACAGGGACCACCTGACGACAGCATTTCTACCAACAATGAGGCATATCTACAAAGTCCTGCCATGCCAATATGACCCTTTATGGTTTGTCACCTCCTTTACTTTAGGAGCTTTTTAGCTAAAGTTATTGTCCATAAGCTCTGGGCTAAACCGAGAAGTTAGGATGACCAGAGCCTTCCCACAGATCTTCTTGAGAATTAGTGAGCCTGGGAACAGGAGGTACCTTAACTTGCTAAGGAAGTGTTTCCCAGTTGTTACATCCTTTCACGTGTCAAGGAGGAGGCATCAAGATTCAGCTTTCACATTTTCTGTGATGTGGCCAAATTGACATGGAGCAGTAGCGTATCTGCTGATCAATCAGCAGAGTGAAATCAACTCCTCCTTTATGATGGCCATGTCAAGGGTAGCTTCCAAACAACAATTGACTATGCTGCAGACTTGGCAGGTGGACAGCTCATTAAGCTTCTATTGCAAGAGCTGACCATCCATATTGAGATGATGACACTCTGGACCGACTCTTCTTCTGTCTTGATCTGGATACAGTCTGAAACCTGCTAGTATAAAGTATTTGTTGGCACTAGAGTGGTCGAGATCCAGGAGTTGACTGACCTGCATTCATGGAGATATGTGAATTCAACAAATCACCCGGCTGAAGACATCACCTGGGAGGAGGACACTTGTAGAGTGGGCAAGTCCCAGTAGGTAGAATCAGGCACCTCATTTTCTTCATGATCAGAGGTGTCCAGATCTGTAGCTGTAGGTGATCAGAGTCTGCTCAATTCTGAAGCAGCTCAATTCACCTCCTGGAAATCCTTGGTTAATGCAACTTACCAGTTTCTTTACGGGGTGGCTACCTTAGATGCAGGAACACCAAGTCCCAATTATTGGAGCGCTGAGGCATTTATCTTGAGTCAGTCTCAAGCTGAGTGCTTCCCTTTAGAGTTCAAAACCTTGAAGGCAGGTAAACCATTGCCCCCTTCTCGTCATCAGAACACACTAGTTCGTCTATGACCCCATCAACCACCATTCTTCTTGACAGCTGTCGACTGTTTCTGGTCCTGTCAAAGTAGGTCTTTCTTCTTGGAAAACAAGAACACAGTCAGGCAGCTTGTTACAAGTCTACCAGAAGTTTCACAAGTTCATGTGCCTATATAATCTTAGTGGAAGTGATAAACAAGTTTGGCTTGCTGTCTACTGTAGAGGGGATCAGAGAGGATATTCTACTCAAGCTCCGATTGCTCCCTATAACAGGCAAAATTGAACGAAAAGGAGGTGAAGGGGAGGAGGAGGGATGCCGAAAGAAATAACAACAGGAAGAGGTAAGATGCTGGTTTTATACCTTGGTATTAATTGGAACATTAGATGGGCGTACTCCTCCCGAAATTACGTTTAATAACTTCACTTCTCACTCGCCTTTGTCAGCCAGCGGCTTTTATTCTCTCTCCACACCAATTACTGCAGTGAGACACAGGTGTTAGTCGTTCTGCACTTGACCCACTTACCATTTGTTTCTTGCCTTGCTCTCCCGCTGCAGACTCCACTGAACCTCCCTTGCCACAGTACAATAGTGACATATTTACAAAAAATAAATGTACAGCTGAAAAACATAAAATACTAAATCTTTTATATCATAAAGATATTTGTACAATTGCTCATCAAACTTTGATAAATTTTAGATTCCTTTAATGTGTCAAAAGCAGTGCCAAAAGTAAATGTGCCAAAAACTGTTTAAATAACAGTGTGTTGCAGTCGCAGTCCTTTCTGGTGGTATTTAATATTTTTTGTATGAGATACAGAGCAGAACGTCTCAGGTTACGTATGTAACCATAGTTCCCTGAAGTGAAAGTCGTGGTATGGTCAGGTATGGTGACCCATACTTGAAATTTGTGCTCTGCATTTATCCCATCCAAGTGCACACACACAGCAGTGAGTAGTGAACACACACCCGGAGAAGTGGGCAGCTATTGCTACAGGGCCCGGGGAGCATTTTTTTAGGGTTAGGTGCCTTGCTCAAGGGTACCTTAGTCGTGGTATCAAAGGTGGAGAGAGTGTTGTTTATTCACAATCCCCACCTTCAATTCCTGCCGGCGTGGGAATCGAACCGGCAACCTTCTAATTACAAGCCCAATTCCCTCACCATTAGGCCACGACTACCCACAAACACTAAAGGGAATGAGACGTTGCGTCTCGTTCCCTTTCGAAAGGGAATTTATGTTATTAACTGCTGAATATGTTATCCTGATTCACTCCGTGAAGGTGCATACTTCTCATTTAAACACACATAATCCAAAACATGTCGTGTCGCAAGCTGTGACAAAGTAGGTGAGAGCCAATGAGCGTTTGATATCGCTGCCGTAAAACATGTTTAATTCATAACGAGTGAAAGGCACACAGAACAATGCGACTGAAAACAAAATGCCATTTCTGTCACGACAACTCTCGGGAGATTGGCATGGTCATGGATATGGCAATGGTAATGTTGTTGGTCTTGGAAGAATAGATCTGGTGCTGTAGAGCAAATTACCGAGGCTTGCTACTATCAATTCATTCACAGACATTGCTGTGAGCATGTAAGACATGCTGCTTCTGCTACACATGTAACACACATGAATTAACCCCCCAACAAATCAGGAAAGAAAATGGCAGAGCCTTCTTCAACTCGGATCATTTATAGGTTGTACAGCCTATGGCAATACGCTGAAAGAAGACTATAGCTATACATTAGTAAAGCAACTTTTCCCCCCCTACACAGTTGCACAGGGTAATGGGAGAAATAGACAATACAAGTAATATACACATGATGTTGAGTGAGAAAACAAACTGCTGCATTGGCAGATATGCATATAACATCTAATCTTAGAAGAGATCTATCGCTATGACATATGTACTGCTTTCTTTTTTAATGGGACCTCATGTTTTACTCTTTATGTGTGCCTTGGCTACCTTGCTGACTGGCTTAACAATAGTGACATAAGGCTTGGCTCCCTTGCCAACTAGCTTAACACTAGTGATATAAGGCTATGTGGTCTTATTTGATAAATGAAATATATACTCTTTTTTGATAAAACGAAAGCCATTAGGAGCAATAATGAATGACAGGAGTGTGCTCTGACGCTGATGTTAAGCATAGCTAATGAAAACATAACCCTTGAAATAAAAGAACTTGTCATTTTTATTATTATTATTATTATTATTGCAGCTAACATGTAAGTCATTAATGCACATGCTTATTTTACTTTAACCTTCTCATCCATTGCTTACACAGCATATACTTAGATAGATAAAAAAACAACAGACCATTTGCTGCTGCATGGACACGACTGCATAACGCTCCTGTTAAGTAAATCACTCCACAAGACTATAAACATGACGCCTTATTTAACTTTACGATTGTTCTTTTAGCATGACTCAGACACAACAAGCTTCTGAATCAACCACACACATTTAGCATAGCTAATGAAAACTTTGCTCTTGGAAATAAACAAATTCGTCATTAAAGTTATATATGGGGAACCCAGTTTAAAGCGCAAATGCTTATCACTTTAACTGTTTTCATATCCACGCTAACAGCATATAAAACAGCAATGACATGCAATAGACCGCTGCTGCATAAACAGTGCTGCTTAAATGCTTAAGTGATTCTCTCATGCAGCTGTTGACTTGACGCTAGTTAAAACATTTAAACATAAAGCTAGTTTAAAACTTGAAAGGATTGCTCTATTTAGACATTAATAACCAAACCACACAATAGGTGCAGAGATGTACAGTCGTGGCCAAAAGTTTTGAGAATTCTATAAATATTAGTTTTCAAAGTTTGCTGCTAAACTGCTTTTAGATCTTTTTTTCAGTTGTTTCTGTGATGTACTGAAATCTAATTACAAGCACTTCATACGTTTCAAAGGCTTTTATCGACAATTACATGACATTTATGCAAAGAGTCAGTGTTTGCAGTGTTGGCCGTTCTTTTTCAGGACCTCTGCAATTCGACTGGGCATGATCTCAATCAACTTCTGGGCCAAATCCTGACTGATAGCAACCCATTCTTTCATAATCACTTCTTGGAGTTCGTCAGAATTAGTGGGTTTTTGTTTGTCCACCCGCCTCTTGAGGATTGACCACAAGTTCTCAATGGGATTAAGATCTGGGGAGTTTCCAGGCCATGGACCCAAAATTTCAACGTTCTGGTCCCTGAGCCACTTAGTTATCACTTTTGCCTTATGGCACGGTGCTCCATCGTGCTGGAAAATGCATTGTTCTTCACCAAACTGTTGTTGGATTGTTGGAAGAAGTTGCTGTTGGAGGGTGTTTTGGTACCATTCTTTATTCATGGCTGTGTTTTTGGGCAGAATTGTGAGTGAGCCCACTCCCTTGGATGAGAAGCAACCCCACACATGAATGGTCTTAGGATGCTTTACTGTTGGCATGACACAGGACTGATGGTAGCGCTCACCTTTTCTTCTCCTGACAAGCCTTTTTCAAGATGCCCTAAACAATCCGAAAGGAGCCTCATCGGAGAAGATGTCTTTGCCCCAGTCCTCAGCAGTCCATTCACGATACTTTCTGCAGAAGATCAATCTGTCCCTGATGTTTTTTTGGAGAGAAGTGGCTTCTTTGCTGCCCTTCTTGACACCAGGCCATCTTCCAAAAGTCTTGGCCTCACTGTGCGTGCAGATGCGCTCACACCTGCCTGCTGCCATCCCTGAGCAAGCTCTGCACTGGTGGCACTCCGATCCCGCAGCTGAATCCTCTTTAGGAGACGATCCTGGCACTTGCTGGACTTTCTTGGACGCCCTGAAACCTTCTTTACAAGAATTGAACCTCTTTCCTTGAAGTTGCTGATGATCCTATAAATTGTTGATTTAGGTGCAATCTTAGTAGCCACAATATCCTTGCCTGTGAAGCCATTTTTTATGCAACGAAATGATGGCTGCACGCGTTTCTTTGCAGGTCACCATGGTTAACAATGGAAGAACAATGATTTCAAGCATCACCCTCCTTTTAACATGTCAAGTCTGCCATTCTAACCCAATCAGCCTGACATAATGATCTCCAGCCTTGTGCTCCTCAACATTCTCACCTGAGTTAACAAGACGATTACTGAAATGATCTCAGGAGGTCCTTTAATGACAGCAATGAAATGCAGTGGAAAGGTTTTTTTGGGATTAAGTTCATTTTCATGGCAAAGAAGGATATGCAATTCATCTGATCACTCTTCATAACATTCTGGAGTATATGCAAATTGCTATTATTAAAACTTAAGCAGCAACTTTCCCAATTTCCAATATTTATGTAATTCTCAAAACTTTTGGCCACAACTGTAAAAGAAATCATCTATCACTTATCTTAGATTCCAAATGCGTTCTCTAAGCGTGTTACAGACAGCAAACATTTCTATTTGTTTGAACATTGTATTTGTTTGAATGTTGGACCGCAGGTCATTCGCCACTGATGCAACAACAACCAATCTGCTGTGCTGTGTAGATAATGACATGATCCATGATACCAAACAAGTTAGACCTATCAGCCTGTGCCATCTAGAGTTTCATGCCAGAACTATGTAATGATAGGACAATTTAATACAATAGAATAAATATATTAATGCTATGATTTTAATATTCATAAATAGATTCATACAAATTTGTACATTTGTAAAGTTCATATGTGAATAATGTAAAGTTCATACGAGAATAATATATGTTTTAGTGCTTTCAGTATGTCAATGTTGTTGTTTCAGTGTCTATGGAATATGGAAATGTTAGTATATGAAAGTGTGGTAGAACCACACTTTAGTATTCATATGTAATTTTTCATTCGAATACTAATGAGAACATGTTGGATTTTATAACAGTATAGCAGGCTACTTGCATAAAATGCATATATCAGTCACCACTCTAAGAGCCAGATTTACTAAACAGAGCAAATGAGCATGAGAACGCAATTCCAAAAAAGCGCAGATGGGAGTGGAAAGTTCTGCACGTCATCTACTGACAATGCGCAAATTGACCCTTCACCGGCAATTTGATTGACAGGCGATCTAACCAATCATAACCCTGAATCATAACCCATTTTGTCTGACCAAGCAGTCAGGGGAGTTAGTAGATTAACGTTGGTGAACATGAACTTGAAAAATTGTGCGTACTTATGTTTTTCCGCACTTGAAACAACATTATGATGTCCAATCATGTTTATTTGATGCTCAAATGATCTAGTATGAAGAGATGGTTGGTTCACGAGCCGCTTGCAAGAGCTACAGAGATGTGTCAGGACACATTAAAGAGCAACTATACAGTATTTATTGTTTAAATTTCTTTAAAATATTACAATATTTTAAATATGAAACTGCGTGAGAACATGATGTCTTGTCGGACATAGTAACTAAAGGGTCTTTGCGAAGGGTCAATTAAAGAACTCAGACGCAGCCGGATCATTTCCATAATGACCCACGCATTGGTTTAAGACTTTTTTGGGGTGGTACATAATGGCGAAAACACCAGTAAATTTACAATCGCAAATCTCAATAAATCACCTTTCATGATTTATTGAAATACTCTCCTCCCATAAATTTTGCATCTGAAAGGGAAACTCCTATAAACGCATACGCAATGTTCAGCCGCCTCTTCAGCGCTAATTTCTCACTGCGTGCCTTTAGTAACTACTGACAGTAGTTTTTTAATGCCAAAAGAGGGTTTTCGCTGACACAAGCTGTCAGTAAATCTGGCCCTAGGCTGTCTTAGTATATTTAAATGCTTAGTTTTAGTAGCTGTAACATTTTGAAATATATAATGCAACTACAAAAAATGGTGTTTAAGAGACAAACATATAAATATTTCTCAAAAGCCTGATATTTGATTCTTACATTTTAAAATGATTTTTCTACAAAATTATGTATGGACAATCGGTTACATTATTTCAATGGTTCGGTTTTGACATTCTACTAACTAAAAGAAACTTTGCTACTACATGTCAAATAACACTCATTAGAGTATCAGTAGACTGTAGTAGACATGTTAATAGACTGTTAGGTTTGGGTAAGTAAGTTGGCATGTACAGTAGTTGCAAAGTTACTTATACTCAGAATGTCGGGAGCACCACAATAAATTGTCAGCAGATATTAAGCAGACGGTCCTCTAATACTATAATGAAATTTAGCTGACATGTAGTTACAAAGGTATATAGTCAGTATGGTTTAAAGTGGACCATCAAAATAATGTGTTACTGCACAATCAAATAAAGCTAAGCTTCTTCACTCTAGTAATTTTTCATCTATTAATATAAAAGTTTTTATAAAAGAAACCATGACCAATGGACATTTTTAGTAATACATATTGCAATTATATAAATACCATTAAAAGATAAAAAGGTTATTAAAACCAAAAGGTCTTTTGTTTGTTTGTTTGTTTTTAAAAAAAACGATAGAACTATCAATAAAACGATAGAAGGCATGTAGATTGTGCACAAAAGGCTTTTCAGCAAAGGTTTGATAATGTGCATATATGATATAGTGTTTGTATAGTAGGGAGACTTGATGAGATTGTCCAGCTGCATTTAATCCTCATTTATTTAATTAGCATTTTTGGGTGAAGTATCGCTTTAACACCCCACACTATGTTATATTTGCAATCTAATTACATTTCTTTATATTTCTGCTTCATGTTTTTTTGAAAGACGGTCTTGACTTGGGTCATTTGCTATTTGTCTGGTAGTTATTTTCAGATCGGGCCTACGTAGATTACATTCAGAATGGTATGTTTTGATACTATACAGAAAGTGACGTCACAGGAATGACATTAGGTCAGAGAACAGGAAGTGCTTTCATCTGAACCGCCCCGCCAATGTGTACCGTTTCCTCCATTGTTCGGGTTGGGGCACCAGCCTGCTCTCTGATCATCTGAGTTCTATTCTTTGTGTGTGTTGCAAAATATTCACTCCGGTTTATTGGCTTTTTGTTGCATCTTAATGATCTGTTGACGGTATGCTATTTGTGTCATTAGTTCAGGACGTATGCAGCAACCATAAGGTCAAAGGGAAGAGGTTTTTGAGGTAAGTGCGCATCATGGAGATGAAACTTCCTTCCCCTTCTTGCAAGCCTGCTCATATGGCCTTCCTGTGGTCTCGTCACCCCTGGGTTGTGGGTCAAACTCACACCAAAGACCCCCTAGAGAGAAAGACTCCTTGTCTGAGGGACCAGAATAGAAATTTCCTCGTCCCACAAGCTCCCTCCTCCCCTCCTTCAGGACTACAAAAACTTGATGAGGAAAGGAAAACATCCTCTACTGGCTAGCACTACTGCCAGCTCCCAGACAGGTTAAAGTCAGGCCACAGGAGAGGCTCTTTGAGTGAACTTCCCTGTTGAATAATAACACAGAGGTGACTCAGGGGAGCTTTGTTTATCGCTTGCTCCACATATGCTGTTGAGAATCTTGACTTTCATGTTTTTGAGGCTCTCAGATAAAAGGAATTCACACATAAATAGAGCTACGACCAAGATTGTTAAAAAACTAAGCACCTGTTCTTTTTGTATTATAGGCTATATTAGAGCTCATATTTAGGTTACAATTTATTTTTATGGTCTCCTTTAGACATTCTCTTGACTATAATTAAAGTTGCACCTACGTGTCACCTAACTCTCATTAGATTATTAGTGAAGTATTTCGGGGTAGGGGTAGTAGAATACATTGGCATAAACTTGCTTATAATCAGTAGAATGTCTGTTGGAGAGCATCAAAATAAATTGTTTGCAGATATTAAGCAGACAGTCTATTTTCTCACTAATAATAGTTGAGTTGAAGGTACAAGTGTCTAAGTGGACCACCAAACTAAAGTGTTACCCATATTTATTCAAGTTTCATTCCTTGACTCGTACGAGTGTACTGACACCACAGTATGAAAACCAATTTCCACCACAAAAACATGATTTTGTAAATCCTATTTCGAAATTGACATATTGAGTAACTTATATGAGATGAAAAGGCAAAATTAGGCCTATGACTTAGGAGTCATTATGACAAAAACAAACAAAAAAAAAAATTGACGAAGTTTGAATTTATTATCAGTTATGAGATGGCAATATTTTTTCCTGTAGAGAACAGTGACAGGATGTAAAACCTTCAGATGATAGAAACCAAGCTCATATTTACATCTTACGGTGCCTGGGAGGTGACATGTTCTGTTCACTTAGTTTTGTCGTGGCCACAACATAACTCGTGGGAAGATAATAATTTATTGTGGCCACTAGATATTAATATGTGGGAATGTGATAATAAGTAGTGGCCAAGAGATCATTTTGTCGTAACAACATTCTTGTGTCTTGGCCATGTGATGTAAAGCCATGGCCTCAAGATCATATGGTGAGGGAACGATATATTTTCGATATATATTCAGGGAACAACATGGTGACGAGTTAAATGTTTAAACAACCTGCATGATCATAGCAACCTGGAATTATCAGAAATGGATAGGCCTATAATAATATTTATTTTTTAATTAAGAAAGAATATATATATATATATATATATATATATATATATATAAAACCAACATTACTATACATTAGAGCCTTTTAAATCCATTCACTGATCATGTCTTCATTCATTATTATTATTATTATTATTATTATGCCTATTAAACCTATATAGCCTAATATGATAAATTCCCAAAAAAAGTGAACTTCCCATAAATTCATGTGCACCTACAGATAGAAAGTCATATATTCAAAGCTTCATTTGCTCTCTGCCATTTACAGTATTTACAAAACATACATGTAGGCTAGATATATGTAGGCTGGGATATGTTAGGCGTGTATCGCAGTTTGTTGCGTATGGGGCTGCATAGCTGCAGACCAGTCAGGGTTCCCATGCTGACTCCTGTCCACCGCCGAAAGAGAGCAACAGTGGGCATGTGAGTATCAGAACTGGACCACGGAGCAATGGAAGACGGTGGCCTGGTCTGATGAAACACGTTTTCTTTTATATCACGTGGATGGCCGGGTACGTTACTTACCTGGGGAACACATGGCACGAGGATGCACTATGGGAAGAAGGCAAGCCGGCGGAGACGGAGACGGTCCTGCCATCCATGTGGATTTTACTCGGACACGTACCACCTGCATTGTTACAGACCATGTACACCCTTCACTGTAATGAATTGCTGTAAAAATTACAGCATTATTTTACAGCCGCTGGCTGTTTTTTTAATAATACAGCATATTTCTGTAAACTGCAATGCATTCTGGGGTTTGACTCAAATTTACAGAATATTGCTGTAAATTGACCCCTTCATAATTTTAAAAAATACAGTTATTTACTGTAATCAGAGAATACAGGGAAATTCTGTAAATTAAATTACAGTAACACTACTGTAAAATTTACAGTAACTGGCTGGCAACCCTGCTGCCAGTATTATACTGTAAAATTTACAGTAATTTTTTAACAGTGTTTCAGCAGGATAATGTGCCCTGGCATGAAGCAAAGGAGTCTACTGAAATAAAGGCATTTACAGTATTTACAAAATATATACTTTAAGTAAGCCTAACATAGAAAGTTAATTAGGTAAATAGATATGGGAAATGCAGGTGATTATTTACACAATGAATAAACAATGTAAAAAACAACAACAAATGGATTTAAAAGACTGTTGGATGGGTTAGCATATTCTTTTAACCTCTATTGATAAACTACATTTGAATCTTTACAGTACACTAATACAGTATGACAGGCAATATGTTAATATAATTATTATTTATTTCCTCTCTGTTTTCTTAATTACAATAATTATATTATGGGCCTATTCATTTATAATAATTTCAGGTTGCTATGGTCGCACAGGTTGTTTATGCATTTAACTCGTGGCCATTAGAAATAGGTTAAATGTTATTCCCTCAAAATAAAGTTGTGGCCACAAGAAAAAACTATCATTCCCTCAACATAGGCCACGACAAGTTTTCACAAGTTAATATGTCGTGGCCACAACAAAACTAAATGAAGTGAACATGTCAGGTCACTGTATTACTTAGTGGAAGCACACACGAAAACCTGTAAGTCCCACACGACGCATTTGTGCAGCACAAAGTTTCTTTCCCTCTCTCTCCAGTCCTGAAAGATAGTCCAGTTCATGAATAAATTAATTATGTGTGAACGTAACCATATAAAGTTCAATGTATATCGCTGCTGTGTGACTGTGAGGACCTAAAGACTTGAGGATCGATTCTAAACTCTATACAGCAAACCACATAGCACAACCATAATTGTTTTACAACAAAAACCACAGAAAAATGTAGTTTTATAGGTCTATTATTTGCTCAATCTGCTCAGTACTCAGATTCACATAAGCCCTCAAAATAGCTTGACTTGCAATGGAAACTATTTTTTAATGGCATTGTCTTCATCCACTTCACTAACTGGTCTTTTGTAGTGTTGGCTTTTCAGGCCGGTTGCTCTGTGCGTGAGACGACTGTTTGCCATAGCTTTGTTTTTGTTTCTTTAGTCTCGTCACTGAAAGTATGTGTTGTCAGACAGCGCTCATTTCTGTCCTCCATATCAGCCCACTGAATCCTTTGGCAGGTGTTTCAAAGCCGGTTACAATCTTACTTACAATCTCACTGTAAAGATGATGGCTGGCCAAACATTTCATGAGTCTTTTTCAATGCGGGCTTGGAATGTGAAAGCCCTTTCTACGTCATCGTGACTCTGTCTTATTCTCCCCGTCTGCTATGCAGTTGTGTGTATTTGTTTGCACAAGCTTACAGGAAGAGGAAGCGCATTGAGTTGAGAGGACGTCACACATCTGCTCATCAAACACATATTTTCTGATCTGTCTGATGAGATACGGCCAAGAACTGCACTCTTTCTGAAGTTCATTCAAAGTCCTGTCATCAGGGTGTTGCTGCGCAGCCTCATTTTTGAAATGATTGCAGATGTTTATATAAAAGTGATTTGTGCCGTTCATCTGATAGCCGTAATCTGACAGCAGGTGGAATGATTGGTGAAATGAAGTGGAACGAGCTCTCACGCACCTCCTTAGCAACGGCAAAAAGAGTCATTACTCACACCTGAGATGTGCGATTGCATCAACAAACATTTGTGGATCAGTGGAACAAAAAACAAAAACACCTTTTTTGGGGTTTTAATTATGTAAATAAACATATACAAACAGGTACAAAACAGCCTGTTTTTGATATAATTGAATATCACTGATTATCTTCTAAATTCAAACAATAATACCAGCAATATAGGGTAGACTGAGTACATTTGGAACATGTGCAGTGGCGGACTGGGACAGTAAATCAGGCCGGGAATTCGACTCCACCCCAGGCCCCCTCTGCTGCTGCAGTCACCATCACCGAATTCATGTGTCCACCAGCCTGCTGAACTTATAGGGGAACCCTGTTAGTGGATGTAACAGGTAGACGACCATTCATAATATGAATGGATAAATAAAGAAACCCTCAAAAACTCACTAGGAATAGAGCATCTATACCACCACACCAAAGACAAATATGAAATTGGCTTACACATTTTAAGAAGGGATAATAAAAGATACATATTCACATGTTAAAATATTTATATTTTATATATTTCCAATGCTCTATGTATCTCCATACAGTATATAAAACAATGTGCTAGTTTGTCATTAAGATGCGCTTTTAAAACTTCGATCATTATATACATTTGTATTATTTTTTTATAAAGAATAGATATTATCTATTGTAAGTTGCTTCGGATGAAAGCGTCCATTTGCCAAATGATGAAGTAAATATTAGGGGTGGAACAGTTCAACTTTTTCACGGTTCGTTTTTTTTTTTTTCATCGCTGTTGTTGTAATGTCTGGGATCCCAGAATGTTCATCCATCAACAGAAACATATATTAACTGAACCCTGATTGTTTTACGTGTTATTTATAGTAAACCACATCACACATGCTTTGTCAGATTTAAGTCGAACAGCGGACCGTCCGAGCGCGTGGAGAACCGAACAGATCCATTTTTTTTCCCACCCCTAGTAAATATTATGTAAATATAATTCTGACCGACCTGTTCCCTTACCGGCGAACATGGCTGGGATTTTGTCTGTGGCCAGGGCTTTTCTCCTTTTTATGCGTTCCCTCTCTGCTCCTCTTTTGCGTTTACGCTCCATTTTTTTGCACTATTTTCCAAGATAAAGCCTGCCTCTGGATTTGGCCAATCAGGCAGTGCTTCGCTGATGTTGGTCATGTGGTGTTGTCATTCTCACTCCGCGATCGCCTGATTCGTAGATTCATAAGTGCGTCCATTAATTCGCAGTTGCATACCAGCCTATCGCACGTCAGTCTGTTCGACAGCACAGCGGCAGCCGGCAGGCCAGAATGACCATCAGGCCACCGGGAAATGTCCCGGTGCTCCCGATGGCCAGTCCGCCCCTGAACATGTGTACAGTTGAAACACCTTAAAGAACTTATGTGCACATGAAGTCTGAGCCGTGATTTTGTTTTTCTCTGCACATGTATATTAGTGTTCTATGCTCTAAAAACTGACATATTTCATGACACTGTGAGTGATCACTAAACAGTAGGTTTTTTGTACTGAATCTGACTGAAATAAAGGGAATTGATCAATTTGAATTGAAACTTTTGCACAATTGTGATTTTTAAAACTTAATTACAATTGCTGTAAATGGTTAGCCAGCTTTAAAGCATAAGAATAGGTTCTAACCATGGTACTGTTTCAACTATACACTATACGGGTACAGTTGAGACAAAAATGCACTGTATGTTTATGAGATAATTGTGGAAAATATAGACTACTTATATTATTGATTTATGATATTTTAGTATACAAGCTAAGGAAATATGTGAAAAAAAATCACTTTGTTTCAGCATCTGGTTTTTGTGTAGTGATGAAAAAAGTGTCTCTACTGTACTCACTGCAGTGTTTTAAAAAGCTAAATGAAGCACTGGCAACTATTCAATAATTATACATGGAAAACAAATGTCATTATATTGATTTGCTTGAAATTTGCATCTTAACCCATCTTAACAATGGGACTTTTTGATTTTCTTTTATTATATTATATTATATATGATTTTTTATTTTTTTTTATTTTTTACTGCTGTGGATATTTTAATCATTATATTTTAAACCATTTTTTCAAAGATCCCGACTGCTTTGTCATACAAAATGGCAGATTCGGGATTATGATTGGTCAGATCACCTGTCAATCAAACTGCTGGTGAAGGGTGAAAAAAAAATATGTCCCAAGAACATTTTCTGATGTTCCAATAAAGTTATGAAAACCATATTTCAGAATGTTCTCTGAACATTCAAAACGTGCCATTTTTAAAATGTTTTCATATAAATTTTCTCGATTAGCCTATTTGAATATTAAAGAAACATGAACATTCCATTTATCATTCTGAAAACATTATGGAAACATCAATTTTGAATGTTCTCTAAACATTCTGTGACAAGTAACATTTACAAACCTTTAGACGATAGTCTAACTAAAAATTGGGTGACTGCCTTGGCAAATAATGAGTGAAAAGAGGGATTAGGCAGCTTTGATCTTGGTATCAGTCTAGTTTAAGCAGCTATTTATGCAATTAACACACCCTAGAACAGAAATTATAAAAGAAACACCTCTAGATTGCACCACTTATTTCCAATTACACTGTTTATAATCACGGGAGGTGTTCCTTTGAAATTGAAAGAAAATATTTTTTGTGATTCTTACTAAGAATGTCAATTTACATAAATTCCCATGATCTATCGTTATTTAAATAACGATTAATTAATCATTAACCTCATCCTCTTGAAGCAGGGGTGCTACTAAGTTTTCATGTTACTTGCTTAACCAACACAAAATAGGTGTCCTTTTAAAGCTGATAAGCTTAGCTTTACAGTGAATATAGGGAATATAACCATCACTTAAAGGAATAGTTCACCCAAAAATGATGATTTACTCATCCTCAAGCCATCCTAGGTGTATATGACTATCTTCTTCAGATGAACACAACTGGATATATATTTATAAAAATATCCTTAGGGCTCCAAGGTTTGTAATGGTTGTGAATGGTACCCCAAATTCAGAAGACAAATAAAAAAAAAAAAAAGTTAATCCATAAAAAAAACATCCATACGACTCCAAAGGGTTGATTGTGAAGTGCATCGATGCATTTCTGTAAGACAAGTATCCTTATTTAAAACTTTATGAAGTAAAATAACAAGGTTCCGGCATAACAGGCATACGCATTCGACATATGTCCAAAAAGCGTTAACTTCCACGACGTAGTATACAATGACATTCTTATTACGCCATGACGTACATCATGTCATTGTCCAGAACATCATGGAAGTTAACGCTTTTTGGACGTTGAATGCGTATGGCTGTCGCATTGTGTTCGTCTGAAAGAAGAGTCGTACACACCTATGATGGCTTGAGGGTGAGTAAATCATGGAATAATTTTCACTTTTTGGGTGAACTATCCCTTTAACAAGTGTTTTTTTGTGACATTTGCTGACACATTAGAAGTACTCTATTTTCATAACGCTTTACATGACAACGTGTTCTGTAAAATCATCATAAACAACAGAATTGTGTAATGTATCATTGAAAAGATTTCAACTAGTAGAATACAACAAGCATATTTGGCTGTGTTCTAATTCAGAGGCTGCATCCTTCGAATCGATCGTTAAATGGGTCGGCCTAGTATACGGAGGACTGTTGCTGTTGCCTAATAACTGTGACAGCTGCCGTTGATGAGTGGGAGTATCCAATTTGTCTTGGACTTTTTTTTTTAAGTTATAATAAACTGTACAAAACAACAATCACAAACTGCCTAAATATGTTCACCATGGTCCATTTCTGTATATACTAAATTTAAACTATATACAATCGTATCTTATTAAGATATGTCAACATTTGAACTGATTTTTTTCTTTTTTTACATTTGTGTCTTGATATTTGGAGTAAGTTTAAACTCGATACTAGTGTTTAAAAGAGTTTTTGGTAAAATTTGGGAAAGCCTTTTTTGTGTCGCAGTGACACAAGCTTGGTCTTGTGGTTGTCACTTTCGTATGTAAATTGTGTGAGCTTATTTCAACCATTAGATCAAAAGATCTAAAAAAAAGTTCATACATTTACCTACCCATAGAACCTCCCCTCGAAGAAATCAGAACAGAAGTGGTTGAAAATGGACAAAAGAGACAGATTAAAACACCAGGAGAAAACGGGAAGGTAAAAGGTCAACTTGTGATCATCAGGTGTTCATCAAACAGGGCTGAAGTGGTCGAAAGAGGACATGCTCAAAACGTTTTAGACCTCGTTTACACCTGTATTTAGTGTGGTCCACTTGTTAACCGGTCGACCAAACCATGTTCTAAGTGCATTGGTGTTCTTATATTCAGTAAAATCACTTGTTTGGATGGCTTTTTGGATCTTTGGTTAATTGTTTCGAAATAAATGGCTAGCCTACCTAATTCATTGCATACACTGTTAAAAATTACTGTAATTTTTACAGTATAATACTGGCAGCAGGGTTGCCAGCCAGTTACTGTAAAATTTACAGCAGTACTGTCATTTAATTTACAGAATTTCCCTGTATTCTCTGATTACAGTAAATAACTGTATTTTTTTTTAAATTATGAAAGGTCAATTTACAGCAATATTCTGTAAATTTGAGTCAAACCAACATGTGACCCCAGAATGCATTGGAGTTTACAGCAATATGCTGTATTATTAAAAAACAGCCAGCGGCTGTAAAATAATGCTGTAATTTTTACAGCAATTCATTACAGTGTAGCTTGAAGACATTAATAGAATATTACAGCGCACACGCTTCATTTTTCCTCAAAACTACACACTCTGACGATGACCTTGCTGAAACGACCTTTGAGAAGTTTTATTAATCAAATTATTATCGGCAATTAATCTAGTGTCAATTAATCATTAACATCCCTATTTCTTATGTATACTCATTTCTAAAAGACATTTATCATGGCTTATCCGCTTTGATTTATTATGAATGTCTCACATTCCTGTTTACACAGTGGCCCGTCTTAATACACGAGCTGAGACGGTTGATTTGCTGTTGTCTCTGTAGCTTTAGCTGCACTCTCTTTGTAATGCTGTAATAAGAGCTGTTTTTAGGGGCTGTTCCGAAACACCCCTGGCATTGAATTCCCACCTGTTCTCCGGTACATACCTAGATCACTCAACCCCATGTTCATGTATTAACTCTGTCCTGCTCAGGAATCCAGGACATTCCTTCTGAACTGCTACGACGAGTCAATCACCGAATCAGACAGGACTTGCATCATCACAATCTCAAGTACATAGAAGCACATAGTCCACACACTCATTCGGCTATTTAAAAAAATATTTTATTCAATTTTTGTATTTTATGTCATTCTGAATATCATTGGGTTTTGTAATAGCGCTTACGGCTTCAGCTAAATAAAGTTTTGTACTTGAAACGCAATCTTGTAACAATAGTGTCCTGTGTGTACAAACCACCCATAAATGACTTAAATAATTGAATAGGACGAGCCAATAAGTCAATAAGCTTTTGCAAAGCCTTATAAAACCTCTTCCAACTGTAATGTTATAAATAGCCTGTCCGTAAACCTGATCTTATGTCAACACCCAGGTGAGAGTTTACAGCACTAAAGCTGAACTTGAAATCCATTACCTGTGTGGTTGCATTCCTCATACTGACGTCCATTTTGACGTCAAACACCTGCCTAGCATAAAAGCTGGGCATAAATCATTTGAACTTATTAGATTGTTGATGTCGATTCGGTGGGGGCCATCGGTAGCCACATATACAATCAGCGCCTATTTTTAGACGCATGTAATAGGTGACTGACAAAAGACCGTAATATGACACAGCTCAGGTGGGAAACCCAAATACACACGAGATGAATCACAGCACTAGACACAAGCAGACGTACAAAAAGCTCGCTGTGTACACATAACACACGGGCGAACATACACACCCTAAACACACACTTGGCTAAACAAACAGAAATTGAACTACCACAGACATAAACGTGTGGAGACAGACACAAACAACAGTTGCACAAAAAATTGATACAACTGTGCAAATGTGTTCTAAGAACATATTGCTAGTGTTCCCATCCAGTTATGAAAATGTTATTTCTTAAAGTTCTCTGACCGTTCAAAAATATACAGTTTTTTTTTAAATGAAGCGAAGGTTTAGGGAACATTCCATCAATCTGCAAACATTATGGGAAGATTGCTTTGAATGTTCTCTGAATGTTCTGAAATAAAAAGTTTAATAAAAAAAAATTCCGTCCAAATAAGATGTATAAAGATAACTCTAACCTTGCCAGAAAGTTACCTGGAAATATGTTGAGTTTCTTTGAAAAGGGCAAGCAAAAAACCCCTTACTTTGAGTTCAATTGATTTAGATGTTTTACTTTTCTGTAACTCTTTAAATGAAACCTATAAAAAGCGAGATTTTAAAACTCTTCATTTTGAGGACATGTCCTTGACTGCATGGTACTGTAAACAAAATGTCCTGAAATACTAAAAATTCATGTAAACTATTTAAAATCCTTTTATGTAAACTACTAAAAGCTACTATAAATATTACGAGTAGAGCTGGAAAGAGAGTAAGATTGGTTAGAGAAACAACCCATCATGTTTAGCTGCTTCTCTATAAAATCTCAGCACAGGATCAGAGCCAACACAACAACTGGAGGTGTTATTACGAGGAAATCACCCACTCTGACACACTCTGATTTGACTTTTTTTTATTTAAAAAAAATATTTAGATAGGAAGGTAAAAGTTTAGGATGGTTTTAATGGTTTTAATTCAAACAATAAATGAATTGCGGATTTATGCCAAAAGGAATTGAAGAGGAATTATAGAATTACAGGGGACTACAGGGAAAGAATTTAGAAACTATTATATATTACCATTCTTTCCTCAGTTGATTAATCACAGTAAATTCAGACAACTGTTATGTTATTTCAGAGGTTCCTCATTTTATTTTGGAGGTCTACTATAATAGAATTACATGCCCAATGCCATAAATAACATTGTATATCACCTCATTTATGAAAGAGTCTGAAACGATTCATTCGAAGATTCAGTCCCTCTGAATCTTTTTTTTTTCCCGCGAGCCTACTCTGGTCTGATTGGTCAGATGCCCCAGTCTGTTTTGATTGAACCTTCGCAAAGACCCGCCCCCTGTTGCAATGCTCGACAACCGATGCTCTCTCACAACACACATCATGTTCTCACGCAGTGAAAAATCATCGCGGAGCAAAGAGGACACTGACAACGTATGAAACGGTTTCGTATTTAAAATATTGTAATTTTTTAAAGAAGTTTAAACAATAAATACCGTATAGTGGCTCTTTAATGTGTCGTGAACCAACCATCTCTTCATACTAGTTCATTTATAGCATCAAATAAACATGAATGGACATCAGAAGGAATGCTGTTTCAAGCGCGGAAAGCGAGTGCACACAATTTTTGAAGTTCAAGTTCACCAACGTTAATCTACTAACTCCCCTGACTGCTTTGTCGGATAAAATGGCGGATTCGGGATTATGATTGGTCAGATCGCCTGTCAATCAAACTGTTTGTGAAGGGTCAATTGGGCCATTACCATATCTGAATTTCAGCTCCAGAGGATTCCTCAGCACTGGATACACAGTGACATGAACATTTGGTCAATGTAAGTGTTGCTGAAGGGGAGATTTCTGCCTGGAGAAAAAAACAACAATGCCTGTAGTACCTTACCTTTTAAGGGAATAAAGAAAAAGTTTTTGTAACGTGTTGGTTGTGCAGGAACGAGCACGGCGACAAAAGTAACTTTAAACAGTTTAATATTAAGTGACCGGGATACACCATCTACAATACTTTAACGACGAACAAGGACTGGACTGACACAGAGGGAATATATATACACAGAAACACAGGAGGATAACAAGCGGGACACAGGTGACGGACATAACTGATTACAAGACACGGCTGGAGACAATGAACTAATGACACATGGGGAACCAAACAAAGATCACATGACAACTAACAGGGACTGACGAAAGCAAAACAAAGCGACATATGACAGATGACAGGACTAGGGAACAAATACGCAGACGGATTCTGACAGTTTTAGTGCATTTGAACTATTTTCAAATATCCTTTTCTTTTAAAATATCACATAAATGATAAAGAAACAAAACAGTTGAATACTTTGCATCACTGGACATCACTGTCAGTCATTTAATATTTATTTTATATATATATATAAAAAAATCTGACTTTTTCCATTTTTAAAGGGTTAGTTCACCCAAAAATGAAAATTCTTGCCTCGTTTATTGAAATCACATGACTTTGGCACTTTGGACCACTGAATCACAACAAAAGATTCGTAAAGCTTTGAAGCAGTGTTTTTAAATCAACCATCACTAGATATTGTTGAAAAGTCATTATTTTGTATTATTATTTTGTACACGGCGCCATATTTTTTTTTCCGCAAGCAAAAACAGTGTACCAGTTCTAAGGCCATGACAAAAGTTCAAGCAAAGCATGCTAACTGTTCTGTCGTTGGCTGCACAGATGAGCACAGAACACTATTTAGAGTTTCATTAGCTGGGATGGCCTGCAAGTTGATCCTGGCAAGCTCAATTGCTAAAAAAGGAGCGTTTCTTTCCGAATGATATTTTGTAAAAAATATCAGACCTTTCACGGCATTTAATAGCAACCATAAACATTAGACTGATGCGTATGGCTCTGTTTGGCAAACAGGTACGTTATGTATAGTGGCCGTCCATACAGGTTATGCACAAAAGATTGACATGATGGCACATGCTAATCGATCAACTCCACAGCAAGTACATAAATTTATCCACTAACCAGTCAGAAATGTCCAGTTGCATTCTAAAAGTTGTAACTTCTCCCTGAGTCTCTCTATCAGTGTCCTACTCTTGTTTGAACAAAGTAAGGCTGACTTACACTGACTATCGTCATTTTGACTGTGTGAGATTCTCCAGCGTTGTTGTTGTCGAGCAACCGAAACGCGAGCTGTTAAAGCTGTTTGCATCCCACCCAGATAGGGGCAAATTTTACAAGCTATGATTAATGATCTGTGAGGTATTTTTAGCTGAAACTTCAGACACATTCTGGGGACACCAAAGAATTGTATTACATCTTGTGAAACAGCACATAATAGGTCCCCTTTAAGACTATGTGTTGTGTGGAATTTCCACTAGTCTTCAGTTTAAATTAGTGCCTGCCCTCTTTGGTTTGATTGGTAGTCTCAATCATTTTTATAGAGTTTTGTTAGACCGCTGAGGCAGAAAAAAAGTCTTTAAACTTGTCATTTGACCATTTCCATTTGTTGTCCCCCTCAATGTCTATGGTGGTTACTGCCTTGACTGTAGTGTGATTATATAAATATGTTGAGACCGAGAAAGACAGATGTCCAGTGATTACAAGGGAAACACCCTTCATTTGTAATCATCAGCGTCAGTGTGCACTGCATGTCTTCTGTAACTGATGATTTAAACCCTTATGTAAACATCAAAGCATGCAGCATGTTTGACTGCACAGACGAGGACCAAATAGTGGAGACACATACTGACTTTTGACATAACATCCTCACAAAGATGCTTCACATTAACATGTTAAGGTTGTAAAATTCATCAATCATGAAACAGCTTTAATTTCAGCAGTAGCAGCTCTACAGAAGACGTTCATTCATTTCAGTGTTGATTCAGTTCAGTTCAATAACGTTATTTATGTTGGAAAGTTGGTGCATTATCCAGATCAATTCAGTTTAAGCTTAACGCACTTAAGAGTACAAACAAATACTTTACTGGGGTGCGTTTTTCATGTTCATTACACACTGTTTCAATATGACATTCGTTTCTGAAAAATACTATCAAGTTGGAGTCATGGCTTAGTGGTTAATATAAGTCGTTTGTAAGTTAAATTCTGTCCATTCTGATCGCTGTCCTCAGCGAATACAATAGTAAAAATGCCTTTGGTTAACACTGTGTGTATATTAAATAAGAACTGGTAAGACTCTGCCGTTATGTAATCTCACTGGATTGCATGTTTGGGAAACCTCTTTGAAAACATTAGTCAGTTTTGCAGCTCTGTTTAGTGACGCCAGTGGCGCAGAAATGGTACACTTCAGCTTTAAGCATGCACGCACGCATTAAGCGCTCGCAGGACCTGGCTGCAGTTGGCATGTGGAGAGGAAATAAATATTGCTAAACTGGGCTGTCAGCTTCGATTGCGTCATGGCGAACACGCTGCCATTGATCAAACCCAGGGGCCGCATGCCGCCTACCTCTCGGCAGACATCTGCTCGGTTCCCCCTCAGACCACCAGCAAGCTATGTTTACGAAAGCCTGCAGCTGACACGCAGCTATCCTTCCCTGGCGGCTTGACTTTCTTCAGTAAAGAGGCAAAACAATGTCTCGATTTTCCCCAAACTGGCCATTGAGCAATGACTCAAATGTCATAATTCACCCCTGTTTTTCACTTATCTAAATTTGTTGTGACAGAGAGGCTGTCTGTTAAAGAAACTGAGAAAGGGGGGGGGGGGGGTGGTTCTGCGTGACTGTTTCTTTGACTGGAAATGCGATCATTAAAAAGACGATGAAGGCTGCGGGTGACTGGGTCAAGCAGGTTCAGACCTGCCAAAGACAACACAAACAGTGCTCTAATATGCACACGATAATCCGCATATAAAAGCGCAGGTTCACAGTTGTCATAAATCCGATCTGCTTTGTTACGAAACATGCTCGGCATGCCCCACGAGTAACTCTTGTTTTTATAAGCCATCTCGCTCGCGCACGCACACCCTCGCCGAAGTGTGAACCATTGAACCGTTTCTACGCATGTGGCCGTTTCGTGCAAAGCCCGTGTTTCCACGCGCTCACCTGAAGGGAGTTCCTGACGCTGTTTGCACGCAGGCCTCTTTGTTGCTGCTGCTGCATTTTTTTTTCTTGTACTTCTCCCTCCCCTCATGTTTTGAAAATAACCCAAACAGGTTCTGCGTGTAGTAACTGTGATATTATCTAAGCCACCTTCACCTGCAGGGGATCCCAGTTGAGTCTGCACGAAAGACGCCCGAGGCCAAACAAGAGGAGCAGCTCAGAGACAAGACCGGCCCTGCTGACACCTTCGACTCCAAGCCACGGTCTGCGAAAACTTCAAGTGCGAGTTTCACCCAGCAATAGTTTGTGGTCGGATTCGGGACCTCTGCTTTTGACTGTGATTGACAACTGTGCAAACATAGTCATCATCATGCAAAAATAGTCATCTTTCAAGCTTGGAGTGCTTCGTTGGCATGTGAAGGGTGTAACTGTTTACTCAGATGACTTTGGTTTTTGCCTAGATAAGCTAGGCCATGAACATCTTAAGCCTAGTAGAAGTACTTCTTATTTTTTAAAAATGGCATCATATCAATGTTCACTGTCTGTTAAAGAAATGAATTGCACTTATGTTTAAAATCATGTCACAACAGTGGTATAAGGAAATGTTTTCTTAGATAGAGATTGGACGATTAGTTGAGTACCACTCTCTTTATTTTGGTAGCTCCCTTGCATACACAATAATGAATAAATCCCTTAATATATCTAAATGAATTAAATTAGATGCTTAATAATGATTTGATCATGGCCATATCTACAATGGCGGCATACACACTACTATAGGTGTCAGTAAAAGGTCCAAGACCAATGCCAATTTGGCATGACATTAATGGCAAAACTGTGAAATATAACATATCAGATGATAGATGCTATTGGTACACAATCTTCTCAATTAGATTAGGTGACTTTCTGAAAATATGATACACAAATTGAGCTGCCCCACATTTTTCTATTTATGTACCACCATTTGATTACTTATTTGGCTAATTTGATGCGTCAATGCCAAAAATGAAAAAAAAAAAAAAAAAAAAAGATTCTGACTTTTAAGTGTTAGTCATGGAGATCTCTGCTTTCTCAGTTAACTGAAAAACAGGAGTGAATGGTGATTCATTCGGTGGAGAAAATATAGTTGTTGTTGACAGTGAATCAGCCAAGGGAGGATCATTGTGTGAACGGATTTCATGCCGCTGTCTGACATTCTTACAAAAATTAATGTTATTTGCTTTGATGATTGTTTGCTGTAGCATTTCTCCCCCAGGTTATCAGTGATTCATGAAAATATGCTTGGAAGTCCCAGAGATTTTCAACGAGATATCATTCACCAAACAGACAGAAAACAAGCGCTCTGCTTTGCATTTGCTTCCCTTAACTGTGCATTTGAATGTAATTGACATTGCATAAGCTGCCGTGGTTTAGGAGATAGATAAGATTGTTGAGGTATCAATGCCGAATTCAAACTGTACACTGCGATTTTGCCATAATGGTGGACATTGTGACACTTCAGCATCCAGACAACTGTATGCAAACAAGCTTGAACCTATTAACGTCCAACAGGTCGCCGGGTTCAGCTTTGACTCGTGAACACAATGGCTCCCCAGACTAACAGAAGAGAACTAGTGCAATCTAACACAAAGAAACATCACATCAGATAAAATACTTTACTTTGGCAAACACAGTTTGGTGTTATTCAAATTGCCTGTTCATCAACCCTTTTCTCTCATTTGTGGCTTTGCTGCAAATGAACCTTTCAACCCTGTGAAAAATAAATGGAGATGCTGTAAATAACCTGGACGGCTTTGTGTGGAACAGGCTGCTGCCTGCTGAAGTTTCTATTTTGGTTGTGTTGTCTTCTCACCTCAGGGCTGCGGTAAACAATCTGTCAGAGCAGGTGGAAGCAAAAATGCACCGGTACCAGCAATTAAGATAGCAAGAAACCAAGTTCATTTACAGGTGAGGAGAAGCACTGTGTTCCCTCCTTTATCTCTGTGCCAGCGGTAATTGTTGTCTTTGAAGAATGGGGTACGGCTGAAAGAGAGTTATCGGCACATTAAAATAAAGGTGCAGAATTCATATTGTATTGAATGTTGACGTGAACTTGCATTCATGTTTTTTTCTTTTTCAAAAAACTCAACACAAAGACTGGCTGAGATTACCATGGTTTCACTGCAATTATTACATGGTAAAATTAAGCAAGGACTCAGCAACCTTCCGGAACACCTTAGCAACCACACAACAACATGTTAAACACCTTAGCTTTGTCCCAATTCAGAAGACTTCAAAGGCCGATTGTGCAACGAATGCAGTTCCTAATGTGGCCTCGAAATGCGCCTTTGTTTCCCGGCCAATGAAGGACACAACAGATGGATCCTTCGCAGCCTGGCCTATCCCAGAATTCATTGCGTGCAGGTGATGACTGGATTTTTTTTTTTTTTTTTTTTTTGAGAGGGAGAGAAACTGCTGGATTGCGCTTTTTAATGCAACTAGGTTTCAACTTACTCAAATATTTAAATATAAAAATAATAAAACAACTTTAACGCAGGTGACCTTATATCTTACTAAGATGCAATTTTATATAGTTTACTCTAAAAACAGACCAAAGTGAACATGTATAGGCAAGTTGTGAGCCCTGTTTTGTTTTCAGACAGTTGAATGTACCTTTAAAAAAGGGCCAGTCCAAACGCCACTGGCACTCGTCAATTGCAGGTGTCAATTGCCCATTTAATATTTATCGATTGCGGGCTTCGAAGGATGCAGCCTCTGAATTGACCCTTCGCAAAGATCCTCCCCGTTTAGTTACTGTTGCGATGTCCGTCAAGCCATGCGCTCTCAAGCCACACATCATGTTCATCATGTTCATCATGTTTATCAAAAATACATCGTGGAGGAAAGAGGACACTGACAACGTGTTGACAGACAACATAGAGCAGGTTACTTTCATATGAAACAGTTTGATATTTAAAATATTGTCATTTTTTAAAGAGGTTTAAACAATAAATACCATATAGTGGCTCTTTAACGTGTCATGACACGTCGCTGTAGCTCCTTCAAGTGGCTCGTGAACCATGTCTTCATACTAGTTCATTTATAGCATCAAATATACATGAATGGACATCAGAAGGAATCTTGTTTCAAGCGTGGAAAGACGTGAGTACACACAATTTTTCAAGTTCAAGTTCACCAACGTTAATCTACTAACTCCCCTGACTGCTTTGTCGGACAAAATGGTGGATTCGGGGTTAGGATTGGTTAGATCACCTGTCAATCAAACTGCCAGCGACAGGTCAATTGGAACACAACTTTTAACAGCCATACTTAAAAAGCCTTTCAACCCCACAATACACTACTATGACCAAGTCAAGTCACATTTCAAAGTAGCTTCACAGTAATAAACAGCGAAACAATTAATGAAATTAACCAAATATATAACAAATTTTAGCTGGAAACCCGCTCTACAGAAGACTATAGTGTCATTATTCAGCAGTCAAATCTATAAAATTACTGGATATGAATTGTTTTTTGAACTTTTCAATATTTTTTTGTCTTCAGAAAATGCTAAATCTTGTCATGTAATTGCAACTCGCAGTTAACGTGCTGGTTTCATGTAACTGACTGGTTTTAGGTCCCAATGATGCAATATTGAATGCAATATGTATTATGATTATTGTAATTTCAAGGGTGATTTGCATCAGCTGGACTCAATGAATTGTAATAAGAGTTGTAAGACTTTTTCCTTTTGAAATGTAATTTTATTAAGCCTATCACAAATCTTCCTCACACAGTCTTTGATTAACGCAGACTCATGGATCTTATAAAGCAGTTATATTAATAAGAAAAAAATAATTATTTAATAGACCATACCAATCCAATGGGTTTTGCATTGAAGCCCATATTTGGAAAAAGTGATCACCTACATTTATATATTTTACCCTGTAACGGCTAGACGGCGGCTCAACAGATCTGCATACCAGCTTGTGAATGTCAGTCAAGGAGTAAACTATTAGCACCTTTGTCAAAAAGTGTCATTATACAATCAGCTGCATGAAAGTTGTTTTAAAGCTCTCCTGCTTCAGTAAGTTACACTAGTCTCTGCAGGCTCCTGACCTGTCTTGGCTTGTTCCACATATCTCATATGGGGCAAGTTGTGTTTGAAATCTAATGTTGACACGTAAAACGAGCAAATACAACTCTAGAATCCTCTGACTTCAAGGTCTCTGCACCGCAATAAATAAAGAAAATAAGAAAAAATAATAAGAAAAACCTGTATTTTTGTCTTCTTTTCCAGTATAAATATCTAAACATTCTTAAATCAAAATATATTTTACTTGAGAAGCAAAATCACACAAGATATTAAATCCTGCTTTTTGTAACATTTATCAAAATTGAGTAAGTTTAAGCTTAAAACAAGAAAAAAAAAATGTGAAAAATAATCTTGTTTTTCATTTGATTTAAGTTTTGGCAGACCACAAAAAGTTTTTTTTTTTTTCAGTTAACAAGACTTAGGCCTGGTTTCACAGACAGGACTTAGATTAAGCCAGGAGTAAGTCTTAGTTCAGTTAGGGCAAAACAATGCACTGACATATTTTAAGATATTTTACTTTCAGTTAAAACAGCTTAAACATGCATTTTAGTCTGGGACTAGACTTGTCTGTAATACCAGGAATTTATATCTTTCGATCGCATTTTGCTTTTAGTAGATGTGTCTTAATTTAAGAATATTTCGATATTTGAAAAATACTAAGAAAGAAAATAATTGTTTTACTGTGTGCTTGTGTGTGTTTATATGTGAGGGATCATCTGTTTCTGTTGGTGGGTGGGTTTTGTACGTGTTTTGTTCCTGTGTTTCAGTTTGCTTCCATGGTATTTCATTCATTGTTTGAGTTGTTGCACCTGTTGTTCATTTCAGTGATTAGATTGCCTGGTTTTTTTTCTCTCTCTCTCTCTCTCTCTCTCTCTCTCTTCATTGACTGTTCTTTTTGGATATTGTCTGGTTGGTCTGTTTGAGTTTTTCTAGTATTTTGTTATTTTGAGTTTGTTAGTAAATAATTTGCTGTGCTTAGATCCTACCCCTTTTCATCGCTGTTGCAACCAGACATTGACAATAAAAAGACTGTCTGCAAATGTATGTCTTTCTCTGAAAGTTTTTCTGTGTTCTCTCAGATCATCTCTTGCCTGACGTAGAGAACAGATCCTAGCCAGACATTCGGCAAACACGCAGAGCTCTTACTCATTTTTTCCCCTGCTAATACAGTATTTATTGCCTTATACATTACATTCTAGCAAATTCACCAATGCAAGAATAAGAATTCAACAAGAATGTAAAAAATATTCATAATGTATTATCCATAGAAAATGGTGTCTTCTGAGATTCACAAAATAACTCAACAATGTCTCAAAAAATGCAATGATCAGAGCTACCAACTGCGATGATTCCATACCTCTATTGTCTTACAATAATTGTCTCAGTCTGCATTTATATTTCTCAAAAGGAATTTTATGAGAAGCATGAAATGAAACGTCTCCTAAACCATTTAAGGAAAAACAATCCTCTGGACAAGAACGTATGAGAAGATAACTCTACAAAATGGTATTCCCTTGTTTCTGTCATCTTTAAGCTGAGGACAATTACACTTTCAGTGCTTCCTCACATAAAAGCAAAGCAGTGCAAGAGAGACGGTAGTCAGAACAGACTCAGATGGGGGAGGGGACACCAGGATCTCGTGCAAACCTCATGCGTGAGTAAGTTGTTTGGCTTTTTTTTTCAAGTTTAAACAGAAAAAAAGAGCAGTGAGAGGGAGGTGGGAAGGTTAATGTGGATACTGCCAGGGGAGTGGCACGGCACGCTCACTCGATACTGCGTCTTGAGAGATTACCACTGTGATTTTGGTCACATAAAAGAAAAAGAGATGAAAAATGGTTCTTTCTGTTCCAATGATTCGTGGATCAGTAGGGAATGATTGATTGATTGCTATTCTGAAAATGTCTGGTGCAGGGATAGCCAACCCTGCTCCTGGAGAGCTACCTTCCTGAAGACCCAAGCATCAACCCCGATTCAATACATTTACCTGGGCTGTGACAAAGTCCAATTTTTTATGCCCTTCCCTCACTAACCTCCCTCCATCTTGTTCACTCAGATGTTGCTTACGTTGCACAGTGACCACTACTGGCGTAATCCGTGCAATGTATTTAAATGTAATACCCAAAGTCTCTGGAATCGTAATACAGCGGATTTATTATTTACAGTTTTTTCCTTAAATTTCTTTTCCTTGGGCTGTTGGAAAAAATTACACAAATGATCAATAACGGCTTAAGGTAGCTACAAGTATTATATGGTTAAATGTCAAAATAACTCCAATGTCATACATTAGAGTTGTATGGGGTGGGGGTAAATTAAGCGTGATCTGCTGTGGCGTCACAATCGTGATCTGCCTGAAGTGTACATATTGAGCACACTTGCTCCCTCTGTCAAAATCGAAGGGTCCAAATAAATTTCCTTCGCCCACTTGACGAAGTTGAAAGCACTTCAAAATGGTGTGGAGATTTCCCAAGGTAGAAGTGCTTAGGGAAGTTTGTGAGTTTATGTTATGGCCCTGTTTACGCTTGGTATTAAGATGCATTTTGGTCGATCAGATCACAAGTAGACGACGGAGACACATACCCATTTACACCTGGTATTTTAATCTGTTTTTTATGTCCACTTTCAACCAGAGAAGGGTCAGATAAATGTATGGGTTTTTTCAGATCTTTTGATCTAACGGACAAAATAAGCTTGTACAATTTATGTATTTAACACATCTGGAGGCGACGGAAAAAAACATGGAGGGCATCAGATTTTGTTTCTGCTTTGATAGCCGCAAGACCACCCCAAATCAGAAATGGAGAGAGAACATTGTGCTTGGTACATTTTTTTTGTCTTCAAACCAAACTTGGGTCTTCAAAGTTTAAATCCTTTCTGTCTAGTGCACTTCCTATAATGTGTATGCATTAGGTCTGTCGACGGAGTGTAGGAGATCTTTTGCGCTGTTCAAACTCATTCGACCACATGGGCGTTTACACTGCGAAAGCAATCGGTCAAATTAATTTTCAACTACCTTTGGAAGTCGTCGAAAGTGAATAGGCACAAAATGTTTTAGACGCTGTTTACACTTACATTTAGCATTGTCCACTTGGGATCCATATCAACCAAAACACATATTAATATCTGGTGTTTGAATAGGGTTGGAGCTAAACTCTGCAACACTGCAACTTCACAGCATTGACACTGTTATTGAACTGAATTGAAACAACAATCAACTGAAATAAGCTGAGTAATGACACTACCGTCTTTGAAGAGGTGCTTTATAGCTGAAATTGATTTTGTTTCATAATTGATTCATTTTACAATGTTAAAGGCCAATTTATCAAGATACAGTTCTGAAAATCATTCTAAATAGTCCACACCACAACTACAAGGATAATGGCACAGAGAAACAGGATAGTTGGAATCACTTTCCGAATTTTTTTTTTCCAGCTACTGACCTATTTGTGCTAAAAACCGGTGTTTTTATAATTATGTCGAAACAAAAAAATTATATGTTAAGATATACTATATTGCATTATCAAGCAGCCTTATGAGCTATTCTGTTAAAAATAACTGGAAGCGGATCAGCCTGGTGTAACGCTCGGGGTTTGTGCTAGGAAGCACGGAGACTGAGGACCGATTAATTTTAAGGAATTTATTAAACCAAGACAGGCTAACAACAGAATGACACGAGCACAAAACTTCAACGACGAACAAGGACAGGACTGACACAGAGGGAATTTATACAGAGCAACACACGAGGAATAATTGGTGGGGCACAGGTGATAGACATAACTGATTAACGAGACAGGTGATGACGATGAACTAATAACAAGGAGGAAATCAAAACAGAACCACATGGCAAATGACAGGGACTGACCTAAGCAAGACAAAGAACACATGACAGAAGACTAAAAACAAGGGACATGTGACAAAGACAGGACCGGGGAACAGAAGAAACAGAAACACAAGGACACGATTATGACACCTGGAAGCCAGATAAATTCAATTTACAAATGGCTGTGCCCGATCTTTCATTAAAAATAAGGTGGATAAAGAGTTATATAAATAATTTTGATGTGACAAGATAAAGAGGGATTCATGTGTAAATCATATGTCTGATTGGATAAAAAGTGATGAAAAATCTGTTATGTGTATATATATATGTGTGTGTGTGTGTATATATATTTCTTAGTCAAGTCCAATCAGTATAATCAAACACAGCTGGACTTAAATGAAGGTGTAGAAACAGTTAAATATTTGAGTGTCACAGCAAAGGGTCTGAATACTTAGGACAATGTGATATTTCATTTTTTCTTTTTTAATAAAAATGCAAAAATGTCAAGAATTCTATGTTTTTCTGTCAATATATCAATTCTGTGTACATTAATGAGGAAAGAAATGAACTTAAATGATTTTAGCAAATGGCTACAAAATAACAAAGGGTGAAAAATGTAAGGGGTCTGAATACTTTCCGTACCCACTGTGTGTGTGTGTGTGTGTGTGTGTATATATATATATATATATATATATATATATACACAACTGAGATACTGTATACTACGTCTAAACTCAACAGTTGAAAGATTTTTTTTATCACTTTTCATCACATTATATATATCAAATAAAAAAGTTAAAAATCTCAATAGAACCCTTTGAAAACAAATTCATTGCAAGCCTGAATTTGATATTTTAATGTATCATAAGTTATCATAATTTCACAAAATCCTTTTCAGCCCGGTGTCTTCTTCATTGCATTTCATTGTGTGCAGACTCCAGAATGCAGTTCTTCACTTGAGTAACTTTATTCTCTGTTAGTTTCATTGACAGTCTCAATGTATTCTTTCTTCCATCATAAGGTTTTATACAGTATCGAGATGAGGAGACCTTGTTACCAAAATAGATGATCCACAATGGGCTCAGCAGGTTAAGACCTGTTTCTGCACCAGCCTCTGGTTTCTACCCCTCATATCAAAGAGCGTGAAAGAACTTGAACTTCATTCACGTTCAATTGCTGATCCTTGTACTGTAATTACAAAAGAAACTAGATAAAAAAAGTACAAGACAAACTTTAAGTTTGCTTGAGAAAGCTTGTTAAAGCAAGTATTAAAAGTTTTTCATTTTGAAGTATGAAGCTTAAAGTAGTTTAAAGTTTATTGGTTGTGAAGGCAATACAGTCTATCAGAAAAACAGATAAAATGATTGCCACGTTGTTAACATGATTAGCAAATTGTTAGCATGTTGTTACTATGATTAACACGTTGCTAGTATTATTTAGCTTGTGCTCGCACATTTCTAACATGATTATCATGTTAACATGATTTAAAACTGTTGTTAATAATTTAACACTTTGCAAACATGTTGCTCACATAATTAGCACATTGTTACCACATTGCTAACATGAATTAGCACATTGCTAGCATGTTATTGGCATGATTAGCATGTTGTTATCGTGATTTAGCATTTTGCTAACATGATTTAACATGTTGCAAGCCTGTTGTTAACATGGTAAAGACATTGCCAGCATAGGGGAGTGCAGGGTTAGTTGTAACACACATGCTTTAAATACTTCCACACATGCTAACATGATGAAACTTGGTGTATTTACCAGTTGCATATCGACAATATATAGAAAAAACATTGTACCAAAATTCAGAAATCTTTGGAAGATATCACTGAACATTTATTTCACAATAGTCAAATCAAGTCAAGTCATCTTTATTTATACAGCGCTTTTTACAATGCAAATTGTGGCAAAGCAGCTTTACATTAATAAAAAAAATGGTGTCATTGTGCAGCTTATTCTATATATTATTGATTCATTCCGTTGCAAATATCAGTAGTTATTAGTCAAGTTAATTTATGTATATCAGCACTGCAGAAAACAGTGACGTAATCGTCAGCTCAGTTTGCATACAACGACGCCAATGCAGGCATATTAAAAACACTGCTGAATTTCAAGCAAGTGTCCCCAACTTAAGCAAGCCAAAGGAACCAAAACTCCAACAAATGGAGAAAAAAACCTTGGGAGAAACCAGGCTTATCGTTCTCCTCTGGCCAACAGTGAACACTTGTCCGATACTCAGGCAGAGTTACAGGTCATTAAACCGATTTGGGATCGCAACAGTCAAAATATTTAATCTAGTTCTATCTAGTTTAAGATCTTTTTGATCACGCTGGTATCGGATGGTTTGTTGGGATATGTGCCACTGGCTGATGAGTCGGTAAGGTCTTAAAGGATGAGCTAGTTAACACAGTCTCCGCCGACACCACAGGGCCACATTGCTGCCGCACACAGGCACAGGTTCCCCGTCCGACCCGGACACGGCCCAGATCCAGCCAATCACGTTAATTGGTAAACCTCAGGATAAGCAGAGAGACAAAAAATTAGCGTAGATGCCATTCTTCTGATGTAACGAGTACATCTGGTGTTATAGGAAGTGTTCCCGGTTCCGGCTGACCTGATCTATGCAGCCTAACAATCCTTTAACGGATATGAAGACAAAAGTTTATAGTGCGTCATGTGTATGCCAGGTTAAATAGATGCGTTTTTAGTCTAGATTTAAACTGACAGAGTGTGTCTGCTTCCCGAACAATGCTAGGAAGATTGTTCCAGAGTTTAGGTGCCAAATAGGAAAAGGATCTACCGCCTGCGGTTGATTTTGATATTCTAAGATCGTAATAGACGCGAAGGACTATAATGCATTAAGAGCTCACTCAGGTACTGGGGAGCTAAGCCATTTAGTGCTTTGTAAGTAATTACCAAGATTTTAAAATCTATACGATGTTTAATAGGGAGCCAGTGTAGTTTTGACAGAACCGGGATAATATGTTCATACTTCCTGGTTCTAGTAAGGACTCTAGCAGCTGCGTTTTGGACCAGCTGTAATTTGTTTATCAAGCGAGCAGGGCAACCACCCAGTAGAGCGTTACAGTAATCTAGTCTCGAGGTCATAAACGCATGAACTAGCTGTTCCGCATTTGTCATTGAGAGCATATGTCGCAATTTAGATATATTTTTAAGATGGAAGAATGCGGTTTTACATATGCAAGAAATGTGGCTTTCAAATGAAATAGTAAGAGTTATATTTCCTTTATATTTATATTTATTCATATATTTATATTGTTTATTTAAAATTATGCAAATCAGTTGAAACACTGTTACAATGTGTCCCGTTATTAGAACTGCTATTCTATACGGTTACCAATATAATTGGCATATTTAACTTTTACAAATATCTGTTGAGAAATCATGGGGGAAAAAGGTGAATAAAGACTGAGAACCTGAACGTTTAGAAAATATTATGTCAAGAAATTTACAGCATTTGTACTGGCTTGTCTATTGCCTTGCGTTCTGTGAGAGCTGTTTGTGGAGGCAGGTGAGTGTTTTGTTGTGTTTTTCGGAATGTCTCAATATGTTTCTTCATCTGTTTGCCTGTATTGTTTTGACCTAGGCTGTTGTGACGAGCAGGGCGGGCGAGAGCCGTGAGGGAGCGGCGCGAGGCCGGTGACGCGAGAGATAACGAGCTTCAGCTGCTCGGCGCACCGGTCTCGAATCTCTCACGGAGGAGCTCCGGAAGCATAAAAGAGGAGCCACGACAGTGAAGGACGAAAGAGGACCAGGCCTGGATTTTATGTTGTGTTTTATTTTGTTTGTGTGGGCGGCAGTCGCCGTGAGGAACTGCCGCCCTTTTACTTTCGTTTGATTGTTTGGTTATTTTATTATTAAACTTGTTGATTGTTCGCCGGTTCCCGCCTCCTTCTTCCCGTTCTTACGAACAGTGTTACAGCTGTATAGCTGTCATTTTGCAGAGTGTTCATTGTTAAACTACAAAATTATTTAAATTTGATTTTTAAAAAAAGGTATTATTTTATATGGAACAAAGAATGTCTTCTATTAACAACATTTTTTAGTTTGTCATGTATATTTTTTGATTAGATCAGATTAAGCTGTCATATGTTCATGTTACAATGTTCCCCATCACATGTTATATTGTGCCCCACCTATGGGGCATGTTGTCACATTTCACTTCCTTTCTTTCGGGGTTAATAATGAAAAAAGTATACATGGTTTTAATAATACAAAGCCTCATATTTGTATGAAATTAATTTCAGACATGTGAAATCAAAGTGGAACAAAAGAAAGTTGAAAAGTGTTAGGTTGTGCCCCAGTCTCCCCTTTTGCTAACATGATTTAACACATTGCTAGCATGCTGCTAACATGATTAACATTTTGCTGACATGATTAGCACACTGCTAGCATGTTGTTAGCATGATTTTTGCACATTGTTAGCATATTGCTAGCATTATTAGCATGTTGCTATCATGATTAAGCACATTGTTAGCATGATTAGCATGTTGATAGCATGATTTAACACATTTTCTAGCATGTTTTAATGTGACAATGGATAAATAGACAGATAAATAGATGTTAGCACGATTTTGCACTTTGTTGCTAACATTACTACATTATTACTGGCAAGTTGTAAACATGATTAGCACTTTAGTAGCATGATTAGCATTTTGCTAACATGATTTAACATGTTAAAGCTGCAGGACGAGTTAGTCAGAAGAAGTTTAAATAGCATTTCAGTAAGTTGACTCTCTCTTTTGCATATTTCTTTATCATCATATTTATATCATGCAGATGTTTTATATCCACCAGCCATTCCTTGTAATTCTTTGTGTTTAAAGATTTTAAAGTTTGAGTTGGGAACTGTCTACAAACAGGATAGGAATTAATGTCACATTTAGAATGCAAACACATTTCCATGTTTTTATAGGTATTTATAGAACAGAAAGTGCTAAAGACTGTGATTATTTGCTTTATGAAATATTATGTGAAGAATGCAGTGCACTACTGTGTGAATTGTTGGAGGTGTCAGAATAACAGAAAGATATGCATGGAATTACAAGCATGTTCCCATTTAAGGTGTTTGTCTCCCTGTTTTGGAATCTCTCATGATGTTATTGTAATGTGCTTCAAAAAAATAAATGAATAAAAAAATAATAAAATAAAATTCAGAATATTGCATCATCAGCCATACTGCAAGCAAATGCATTTTAATGCTGTTTTTTCTCTCTTTTATGAATTCACTGCCGCAAAATTTGGCTGGTTTTATTGGACACTTTCTGTATTTTGTCACTGGCGTACTATTAAATTATGAAACCAAATGGCTCAACACCTTTTTTAAATATCTCCACTATGCTTTTGCGAAAAGCCCTAGTACTCCCTAATAAAAATAACTAAATAAATCAGTCAGTCACTCCATCAATCAACCAATAAACAGCATCTGTTTCAGTCAGATATTTCCTTCTACTCCAGTGTCTCCACACTGGTACCATATCCGGTCCCACTGAACATGGAGACGCCGAGACCACTAGACAGTGCATAATCAGTGTACTGCTTGCTTGTTTGTTTGTTTGTTTATGTTTTTCAGTATTATAAAGTGCATTAAGGAGGAGTAATTCTGGTTTATGAAACAGTGGTTTGGTTGTTTGAACTTCTGTTGAACTTCTGCCTCCTGATAAATTCATTGTAACAGACAACAACAATGCACAAACTCCTAGGGCTCATACCATGATTGAGCACAGAGTTACCTAACCAGTCCGATCAAGCTTTGACGCCAATCATCTCTGTCCACTCAGGCTTTGATTCTGAGTTCATGGAGCGCAATCACATGCCTTGAAACTGCAATTCACGTCCCTCGAGACGTATATAGTATATAAATGAAGTATATAAATGCATTTACACCGCAAGAAGAACATATCTTGCTAAATCAGTGCAAGTATACTATAAGCACTATAAAAACTAACTTCTTAACTTTCATTTGTATCAGTAAAGGAAAGTTAAGAAGTTGGTTTTATAGTTAATAATATATATAGGTTTCCAGAAACTCACATATAGTAATTTTTATCTACGGATTTCAAATGGTATTTATATTATCTTTATGTATTGATAGTCATTTAAACTAAATACTTTTAATTAAAATTATTCATGTGTAATGGATCATGGGTATAATAATTATATAAATCATATGATCATTATAATAAATAATCATCGTTAAAAAAGCCAGACAATTAAAATATATTTTAGTGACCTTTAATTTGGAGCAAGATAAACTGGGGGAGTGACTTTGTTGCGTCAGACATGTGTCATTTTGCTCCGAATTAGCTGATTGGTCCAGTTTCGGTTTGAGATCTCTGACCCCCAAAAAAAACCTGCACCGGAGGTCAGCCATAGATTGGAAGTTAAATGGCGATGAACACCACTAAAACCCGAACCACTTGCCTGGGGTTGGTGCAAACTAAACTGAAACACCTTGTTTGTGGCTAAACATTGCTTAATCACACCTTGACAACATTTGACCGCATTTTCATAATTAATCTAAAAGACACTGAACTTAAGCATGCAACACTTCTTGAAGAGGCTGTTGGGTTATGTGCCAACTGTTCTTGGAGGATTTTAAATGTAATGTGTCTCTGTGGAAAGAATCACTCCTGGCTCTGTTTGCGATTATAAACAAGTGTTATGAAAGTCTCTGGGCTGTGGAAAAGAGACTGCAACAGCGGTTAGTCTTCCAGGCTTACGGTTGTGTGCTCTTTCTTCATTGACCTCCAAGCGGTATGGAGGCACTTGCTCATTTGATGATACAGATGGGTCTGGTGTCTGAGGAACATTATAATGTAAACTATATTAAAAGGTTACTGAGTCTGAAGGTCATTACCGTTGTCAGTACAAAGGAACAATGAACCAAAAAATGATAGAGAAGTAGAGAGAAAGCTCCTCTTTACTTGTGATGAATGTCTCAATTCCATCTGTATTGTTCAAGAAAAACCCCATCAGAACTGGCCCACACTCACGACTGTTTATGCTTGGGCCTGTTAGTTGTGCGCTCCAGATTACTGGAAACAATTTCATTCTGGAAAGCCACATATAAACACAGGAGGGGAAAATTAGAGGGTGCACATGCCTATAACTCTACTGGTCCATCATAATTTTCTGTTGAACCTGCCCTGCATAACGTAGCGCTGCAGACCACAGTATGTGCCATATTTATTTGGCTAGGCTAGTGTGGAGTAAGCAGGTCCAGGCCAGGCTTTCATAGAGGAATACCCATTCCTTCTGGACTGGTGGAAGAAAAATAACTCTGCCTCTGACATTTCACATCATGATTTTAGCCAAATTACAATGAACTACATAAAAATAACAGTATAAGATCCAAAATCTTATGCTCATTAAAAAAATTTAGTTAGCGAAATCGGGTGTGTGCATTTACTTTGCATGATTGTTTTTGCATGAAGACTTTACAATTATATTTCCTTTGTCAACATTAGTTTATGTACGCTGTTACATTGCTATTATACTATACGATTCGTTCACTATGTTTACTAATACACTAAAAAAGAGTGTAATTTTAAATGTAAAATATTGTTAAAATGCTCATTTTAATAGGTTAACAGTAAGTTACTGTACTATATACAGGATATTTCATGTCATTTTAAAATAAAATGCTGTTAATTGTACAGTTTTTAGAAGTAAAATTTACAGTTAAAAACTGTATTCCCAGAATTTCCTACATGTCACTTCACATTTGAAGGTATTTTGTTTAAACAATCATGTTTTTTAATAGTTTTATCATCAGTTATGCACGTTTGTTTTATGATCTTCTGTTGTTTAATAAATGTTTATTGCATTTACATTTATTCATTTGTCAGACGCTTTTATCCAAAGCGACTTACAAGGGGAGCAATTAGGGGTTACGTGCCTCACTCAAGGGCACCTTAGTCATGGTATCGAAGGTGGAGAGAGTGCTGTTCATTCACAATCCCCACCTTCAATTCCTGCCGGCAACCTTCAGGTTACAAGCCCAACTCCTTCACCATCAGGCCAAAACTACCTGATTGTTTTTCTTTACGATTTTTCATGTGGCTTCCCTTTTATTACTTGCATTATTATGATGGTTGTCAGTTTATATTAAAGGTCCAAAAAATACACTGAAAAAATTTCATTTTGCTGCTTGTTCAAATTGGTTAATGAAAATGAACTAAAGCAACACAATTGCTATTCATTTTGTCCTAACTTAACTTGATTGTGTTCAATCCACTTAAATATATATAAAATTGAAGTTTACTTATTCCGTTTGTGTTGGGATTACATTAATGATTCGTGTTGCATTAACAGAAACTAGGTGGGGCTTGTTAGTTCCCAGCATGCTTTGCATATAGCTAAATCAAGCTAGAGTAAATGTTGAAATTAAAGGGATAGTTCACCCAAAAATGAAAATTATCACATGACTTACTCTCCCTCCAGCCTTCCTAGGTGTATATGACTATCTTCTTTCATTCGAACACAATCGGAGATATATTTAAAAAATTTCCTTAGTCCTCCAAGGTTGTGAATGGGGGTCCGCATTTTGAAGACAAAATTAATGCATCCACCCTTAAAAAAAAGTAATCCATACGATTCCAGGGGGTTAATAAAAGCCATCTGAAGCAAAGCAATTGCAAAAGCAAAATTTTGTGAGAAAAATATCCATATTTACTTCTTTATGAATTCAAAAAAGTAGTTTTCGGCAGACGACTGTACGCAGAATGCACAAGTTGACATTCACCGAAAGAGTAATCCTCTGACGCGATGTATGACACAGGATGTTGGAGTATTGTAAGCTTAGAAGCCTCAAACAAATATGGCTGTGCAATAAATTTAAGCTTCTCTTCTCTTATATCAAAATCCTCATTTTCTCTTTAAAAATGATCATTTTAGATTTATAATCTATGAGGTGCCTGAGGTCAAAGGACACTCTTCCCCTGCAAATTAACTCCACACTCTGCGTACGGTCGTCCACCGGAAGCTAGTTATTTGAATTTATAAAGTTTTAAATATGGATATTTTTCTTACAAAAACCCTTTGCTTCAGAAGACATTTATTAACCCCCTGGAGTCATATGGATTACTTTTTTTACAGATGGATGCATAATTTTTGTCTTCAAAATGCAGCCTTACAAATGTAAATATATTACAGATTGTGTTCGTCTGAAAGAAGAAAGTCATATACACCTAGGATGGCTTGAGGGTGAGTAAATCATGGGATAATTTTAATTTTGGTTGAACTAACCCATCAAAGTGTAATTGTATGTATATTTGAGCAAGATGAGAAAGGGACAGACTTGATAGTGTGTAATAGTGTTTAATGTTCAGTTGTCTTGGAATTATTGGAAAGAAATACTGAGAGACGAGTAAAGCATTTGCTTAGGATGTGGGCTGATGCAGCTAAGTTCCTAACTGCTTAAGGAGCATTTAAGATACTAATGTGTATAGCCAGCTAAAAGATTGTTAATAGCTAGTGCAGTCCTATAATATAGTTGCGTGACACTAAAATATATAAAATTTAAATGGATGAATGAATCTATGAAATTGAATGCCTGAATCATGTCAGGGAGCCTCATAAATGTTACTTTAAGTCTACATAATTGGGTCACTTAAAATGACTTTATTCCATGATAATGAAGTTACATGAACAGATTACGTTTGTTCAACTTAATTGATTCAGGTAGGACCAATGTACAAAATTAAATCATGTAAATCCAACAAACTTTTTAAGTGTAGATTTTTGTAGCAGTGTGTGTTGTTGCATTTACTGTTTTTTTTTTTTTTTTTTTGTAAATTATAGTCTCATACTGTGTAGTTTCATTTTTGCTTTATTTTTGACAGAATTATTCTGGCAATCACAGCTGCCTTTTTTTTTTTTGAAAAACAGGATTTGTTTTACAATGTAGTTTACAGGAAGAAAATGAACAATACTTTTACAGCGTTTATTAATATATTTACCAATATAGTTTTTAAAATCAAAAGTTGTTTTTGTTAACAGCAGTTCATGTAATGTTAGCTAACATGAACAAACAATGAACAATTTGATTTCTAACATTAACAGAATAATAAATGCTTTTAAAAACAAGTTGCTCATTGTTTAACTAATGCTAAATAATGGCACCTGTCCAGTGTTACCCAGATGCCATTATTAGAGTAACACAAGTTCATTAAAAACAAGCTGATCATTTTCTGCGGAGGATAATCGCTGTTTGACATTTGTCTGATTTAATTAGCTGTGACTGTTTGCTTTCAGAAATGAGCAAACCTTGAAATTATATTTATAAAACTACTTGAAATTGTACATTTCATCATTTGAGTCACTAAATGGTCATCTTTCCCTTTGAAATTTGAATTGTAAAGGTGAGTTTTAAATAATATGTTGTGGACATTCAATGGAACTTATTATACTTTATTATCTATTTTAATTAGCGAGGGACTGTATGCAGGATGCCATCATCATGCTTTTCTCTGTTACGCCCTTAAATTGTTTTCACAGTCTCATGGCTATGTGAAAGTCTATTCCGAAGGTAACTCGTAATGATCAGATAGGGTTACAAAAATAATCAAATTTCAAATGCTTATTGTGTATATCTAGAACGGAATGAAGGTACGGCTTTATATACATATATATATTTTTTAAATTTAAAAAAATAATAATAAATCCCAAACAGTTTATTAATATTGTTTTGTGATGGAGTTATATATTAGAAAGACAGATAGTACAATGTGAATAGCTCTGTTGGTGCGGTTCATTTGAATAAGAGTGAACGCTACCATCCGAAGCCTAATGCGCACGTGAATTCTAGTGTGGTTCAACTGGAATATGAATGCAACATGGACCAAAGACAAAAAACTATACGTGACCCCTACATGACTCTCTCTCTCGCTCTTTCTCTCTCTTGGTCCAGACTGAAGAATCAAGTGAACCGAACTACAAGTGTGAAGACACCCCAAATAAATTTAACCTCAACCTCTGTGAACTTAGAGCAGTTAGGTAGAGAAAGATGACTTTCAAAATGAGGGCTTTCCAGCCTTTTCTTCATTGTGATGTCATGATAGACACAACACCTTGACATTTCTTACTTCAAAGAAAACTAAAAAATTGTAAATGAACAAAGTATTACTCCTATCAGACAGTATATAGTATGAAATACATGCTTTTATTCTTTTAAATTAATAGGTCTGGGCGAAAAAAAATTGTGTCATGACAGTGAAGCATATCAAATGTATGTATTTTTGCGTAACTGAACTAGAGAAAAATGTCACAATAGCTGCTACTTATCTATCTATCTATCTATCTATATATATATATATATATATATATATATATATATATATATATTTATATATATATGCTTACTTAAACACTTGAGCTGTAGAAGCTCAAGAATTCTTCATATGTAAAATATTTTCAGCTGGTTAAACTTAAAAATGTAAGTTATCTCAACTCGAAAATAACCTTTGTTTCAACTCACAAAAATTAAAAATTAAAAATTAAACTTAAAGTAATGCATTGTCTTGACTAGTTGCGAGTTGAAACAAAGATTATCTTCAAGTTGAGTTAACTTGTTTAGTTGAGTTTAATTTATGAATCAAACAGCTCGTAAACAAACTTTATCACTTAACTTTCACGTTTAAACATTTTTCTACATAGAACCTTATAATGTTTTCTTTAAAATTGAGTCAAGAACCCTATACTATAACCCTATTTCGAACTCCACTGTCCCTTTTTTAAGAGTGCACATATATAAAACCATGGCACCAGTTTGCATAGCATAACTCATAACACATTCTGTTTTTGCATTAAGAGTCACAACATGTCAAAATTTGTCCATGCATTGTTTAATAAATAAAATCTTTGATGCAACCTAAGTCGAGTTTAAAACTGCTCCCTAACCGTACACTGAATTCATAATTGGCATTGTGCATCTTATTTACATGCATGGATGTTTATGATAAAGATGCTAAACAGTATCGTGTTGTTTTTTTAACTTTGTTTTAAAAATATCCTCCTTTGCTGTAATCAACCAGTTGTTCTCTGCCATTACACTAAAAAGCAATGTGAATGACACATCTAAACTGACATAAAAATGCTGGGAAATTATTGCATTATGTTGCAACTTAATAAATACGGCACCATAAGTCTAGCACCGATCAGACAAAACAGGTTTGTCACAATGATTAAGCCAACTCTGATTCTGTTACGTGTAGAATCAGGACTCCCTACAGGTAAAGGTTTTTCCTGACTGCACGGCTGCCTGTGTCATGTCTGATAAACGCACGCCACCTGGTTTCCCGACATGAAATTCTTCTAGGAGTGCGTGGAGCAAAGGTGAGCAAAGACGCAGGTGAGCCCACCTTCCTGTGACGAAAGTCGGTTGAAATCAACAAAGTCATTCATCATAAGTCTAAGTGATATGTGTCCACATACGCTCGACCGCTTTATTTCAAAACAGGGTGTGCATGATCCTTGTGTGTTTTTGTAAGATTGATTTTAAGACTTAAAGACAGCTCACGAGGCCCCGCCCCCTGTAGGCATACCCGGAGGTGAGCTGCTATATTAGACAGCTGAGCGCCCGCTCGGGATGTTAAGTGCATTTATCTGCAGCAGGTACAGGTCCTGTCACTCTCACACTTGGGATTGTTTGACAGCGCCGCGTGGCTATTCTAGCTCTGAAGTAACCTTTTTTTTTCGAGTGTTTGGGGGAACACTTTTTCAGCAGAGAGACTTTTGTGGGAACTGTTAATATTGTCACAAAGTCACGTCTGCAAATGAAGCTGGAAGTTTTCTGTGGGGGTCACTACGACTCCAAGCCCGTGGAGCTCTGCAGCGACGCAGAGGGCAGTATCCCGTCGCCGATGTCCGTAGAGGAAGAGCTGGGCTCGGATGGAGACTGCGTGGCGCACAGTCCGGCACCTGTTCCTCCGGGTGCTGAGAGCAAAGGCAAGCCTTATACCCGGAGACCCAAGCCCCCGTACTCTTACATCGCTCTGATTGCCATGGCCATCCGGGACTCGGACTCAGGCCGCCTCACTTTAGCCGAAATCAATGACTACCTCATGAAAAAGTTCCCGTTTTTTAGAGGCAGCTACACCGGCTGGAGGAACTCGGTGCGCCACAATCTGTCTCTGAACGACTGCTTTCTGAAGGTGCTGCGGGATCCCTCCAGACCGTGGGGCAAGGACAACTACTGGATGCTGAATCCGCACAGCGAATACACCTTTGCGGACGGAGTGTTTCGTCGAAGGAGAAAGCGCATCAGCAAAAAAACAGGCAAGGAGCCAGAGGGGCCGAGCCAAGCTGCTGCAGCGGACAGCAGGGACTCTATCGTTACGCCTCCTTCCAGCGCCAAGTTTACGAGTTCTTTCGCCATTGACAGCATCCTCAGCCGACCTTTCAGGAAAGAGGAACGCCCCGTTCACAAACCTGACACCTGGCAGGGGGGAGTGGACATGGTGCCTTATGTCATGCGGAGCTCCCCGGTCGCTCTCAGTCACACGCAGGTGCTTCGATCCTACGGGTCCCCCGAGGACCCTGCCCTCAGCTACCGACACCAACGAGACTTTTTCCCTTTCCAGCTGACATCCGATTGTCTCTCGATCCCACACACCACAGCAGTAGCACCCGTGGCAGCGTCTGCATATAGCCCGTTCAAGATTGACTATTTGTTGTCATAATATTGGGTGGGTCTTGGATGGGGAACTTCGGCACTTTCTGGGCACTCGTGACTTGACAAAGACATTTTGCAAAACACATTTCATCCGCTTGCATAAATCGCCTCTTGGTAAATTGTTCGGAAAGTTTTATGCAAAATGAAAAAGAGTGAACACACAAAGTTGTGAACTATTTAATATACTATTTTTGTGCTACTGATCGGTTGTGTTGTTTTCAATGTATTTATTTGTCATTTGTGTTTAAATGTGTTGAACCAGGTGCCTCAAAAGTAAAATAAGATAGGATACTTGTATTTACTTTTCAAGATAAACTATTCGAGAGACAACTTCAGTTTGAGGTCTTTTGCGAAAATGAGGCTCCTGCATCAATCTCGTTAACTGGAATTAATGTATATGTACTGGCAGAATGCATGCACATTTTATATTGAATAATAAAATATGCTTTAAAATGAAACCAAAGTTGATTGACCAGTCAATACTTTTATCGTCAGAGGTTTTCAAGATTGTCCTGTGTGCATAGACTAAGTTTATTTTCTCAAATCATCATAAAATGTTAATGTATAATGTTTTCAATAACCAGGGAGTTTTATAGGTGTAGTTCGTGCTATAGTGTTTTTTCTCCCCCACACTTCCCATCTGTATTCTTAAAATTTGTACAGTATATCAATAGTCCAGCACGTTGAGAACGTGGCAATTTTTAGACTTTGGTGAAAGAGAACAAACCAAGATAAAACAGCCTCAGTTTGCGGAAGCTGTGGACATTGAAATAAAATCCCAGTGGGAAACAAGATGAAAAAGTTCCATACGTTGCCACGAGCTGTCCACGGTCCTGAAGATAAGATGACATAACTCAGTTTTCAAGGCCAAGTAAAGTGATTTGCCAACTAAGATATTAAAAACCGAATAAGATGCTTAATTTGTGAAGCTGAATCTGTCCTTGTCCTTCTCTCAAGCTTGCCCCTCAAACATATCCATCAAACACTTTTCATTGTGTTAAACAAAACCATCCTGTTGTTATTATTAGTAGTATTAGTAATTTTGTTGTTTTTATTATTGTTACGGTTTCGTTCGATTTTTATTTTCATTTTACTTTATTCATTTATTTATTAATCAGTTCGACATCTTTATCAGTATCGCACAGACCCTGACATTTTTAGGGGGTGATAGACGTATCAACAAACCATTGTCCTTCAAAGCAGACCGTTTCAAAAGAATGATTTGTGGAATTATGATATGAAATCCACGATCAACTGCCGAATTAATGAATTAAGGAGTAAAAATGTCAACATTAGCATTCGCATGCACAGGAGCATAACTCACCTAAAATGTCCGTGTATTTGTGTCATTTCTAGTGTCTTCAGTAAAAATAAATTGCTGTCACAAATGTCCTTAGTAAAAAAAAAAAAAAATATTAAAAAAAATTAAACTGACATCATGTTATATCTGCAACACTCTCTCACTCATCAAATCACCACCTCCTGGCAATCTTAAAAAAAAATATCGATCTCAACTTCTACATATTTTATATGATGTCAAGGAGAAAGTCACCAATCAAACTGACAAGGCCTGTTGCCATTTATGGCGTTTAAAAGAGCTATCAACTGGAGAGACTATACTGCAACCTACAGGAGGCAATGTATAATATATCGTCTACTAGCCTACATAACAGGCAAAAGTACGATATTTCAAAATCAAGATTATTATAATCAAAATTCATTCATAAGATTATTATAATCAAATTCCATTCACATGAAAAAATGGCATTTTTTTAAAATAAAAGATTGTGGACTACATTTTAATAGGCATCAATATTTTTTGTTGTTCCTTTTTTTACATATCAAGATGAAGATGCAGGGAAAATTAAAACCCACGTCAGCAATTCCCCAAAGAGCGTAATCTTTGTTATTATCATGCCGTTTATTTGTTTGATTGAAATTTAAACAATTGCTGAAGTTGTTGGACTTGTGAGGGGGAGAAACATTCGTCATTCGTAGGCGCCTCGAGAACTCGGTGCTTTGTTTTTTTCTTCGCAGTTTCCCCGAGAGCGGACACAGATATATTTAGCAATTCAATATTTATATTTTCTGCTCAGAACTGAAAATATCCGTCCCCCGAAGAGCCTCTTGTCACGCGGAGAGTAAAAAAAAACTTTAATATTGACAGCTCTCGCCAGTGCCAATCAGAATTCAATCAGATACTCGACGTCAATTTTGTCACCTTTTAGTCAAAAGGTCACCAACAACAGTAGAGGAATCCAGCAGTCTAGTACAACAACATTATCCCCACAACGAGAGGCTGTGGTGTTAAACCTTCAAAGACTTTCGCGTATTTTTCTTTTGCACCGAGTACGGCTTTTTCTAAGCCAAGCGTGCATCCTGAGCTCAGCAGGGATAGTGGGTTTGATGTTGCCGGGAATTTTGGGGGCGATTATTTTCTTTACCTTTATTGTTATGACGAGGGCTGATTTTATCTTTACATCCTTTTGTTGTGTTTGATAAAAATGCGAGGCTGCTTGTTTCTGCCTGAAATATGGTTGTGAAAATTGCCTTCGGAATCACAGCATTCAGTGCGTTTATTCATGACGAAGCCAAAACTGCAGTGAAGGCCTGATGTTTAAACTTTAAGAGGCTCTCATCAAAATCGATTAGATTATAGAGCAAATAAATAGACACACGGAGAATTGTTTGAAATAATCACTGTTACGTGCAATGATAATAAAACAAAGTTCGTTAACTATTGAACCGACGTAAAGCATAAAACAGGATTATTATTGTAATTATTATTATATTAATCGACATTGATTCTTAAGGTTTTTTTGAAATTATCAATTAAATAATTAAAAAGAATTATTAAGTGACTTTGGACATTTTTTTTTTATTATTGTTTTTCTTTCGCGATAATCATGGATGTTGCTTTGCACTGGAGATTTTTTCGTATGGCCAATTAAGCTCATTTTCCACAATTAATTAGTTCGCCTCTCAGGGGGGATGATCGGGGTCCGGGACGGTAAACTGACACTGCGCTGTGTGTGGTATCCAAGCACTGGCGCAGCGGCTGATGGAAAAAGCCTGCTTCCACTCATGTCAAAATCATTTATCCAGAACAGCCCTTTACAAGAACTTGTATACACTTGGAGAGGGACTTTTTTCGCCCACCCCCATCATGCTTAACTTGACTAGATACTCAACCAGGTCACTGCCTTACGCGCTCACATTCTTCTCTCTTTGACGAAGCAACGAACTCTTACTTCACTCGTTAAACGGCTGCTCTTTCTTTGGTCGAAACGCGCAAGCAATACGAACGCGCCACACACTAGAAGTGCGTTTTTTTTTTTTTTTTTATTTCAACCTCCCATCTATTAGTGCCAGAACTCTCACCAAAACACGCCATTAATTACTGGAGGTCTGACAGCTTTCGCCCCGGTGTTTGGCGTGTGGCGCTGTTGATTGAAATGTCGGACTAGGCTTGATAAATGGCGTTATTGCGTGTATTTAGGTTGTCAGAGGGGAGGTGGGGAGTCTCTCTACTCGGACTCTGCACAGCCTCCTGCCAGACCGATAGCTGGAGGTATGCCAGACATGGAAAGGGGTGGGTCTCCACAGTTTGAGGAGATTTCTTGGAGGAATTTAGTGGGGATCTAGGGGGCAGAAAGAGATTTACGAATTGATAGGTGGTCGCGTTTTGTTTGGCCGCACGTCTTTGCGCCAGAGGACTCTGGAGCATTGAGTTTCCTTCTCTTAAAGGATTAGTCCTCACGATGGCCACCAAGAGACTAAGGAGGGGTCGCTATCCTAGCGACACACAGCTGGTGGCTTCAACGAGGAGCGCGTCCTGCGAGCAGAGCAGAATTTTGGCGCATTGACCTCGGCCGCCTTGAAGAGTCATTGGCTTGCAAGAGAGATTTTCTTGGAGTACTTAAAGTTCTCTCCTTTATTTTATAGCCGTGGGTGCTTTTGACTGCGTTTTTTAAAAGACTGATCCCATCGTTTTATATCCATTCAGCTTCCTTTACGCTGCAAGGCTTAGCAATGACGACTGAAAGCTCTCAGCAGCAGCTTGACCCGCCGCCTCCCCTCAGATCCAGCCCGACATCCAGTGGTATGCACTCGGCGCTTCAGAGCACACAGACAGTGCTGGAGAGCACAGCTGCGACCGGTAGCAAAGGCAAAAAGTCCAATTCGGGCATGAGGCGCCCCGAAAAGCCACCTTATTCCTATATCGCTCTTATAGTCATGGCGATACAGAGCTCCCCGACCAAAAGGTTGACGCTGAGTGAAATTTATCAGTTCCTCCAGGCTCGCTTCCCGTTTTTTAGGGGTTCCTACCAGGGCTGGAAAAATTCTGTCAGACACAATTTGTCTCTCAATGAATGTTTCATCAAACTTCCCAAGGGCCTCGGGCGGCCGGGTAAAGGCCACTATTGGACCATCGACCCCGGGAGCGAGTTCATGTTCGAGGAGGGCTCTTTTCGACGCAGGCCCCGCGGTTTCCGAAGGAAATGCCAGGCGCTCAAACCCATGTACCGCATGATGAACGGAATCGGCTTCGGCGCCTCTATGCTGCCGCAGAACTTTGACTTCCAGTCGCCTTCCTCGTCCCTGGCCTGCCATGCCAATGGCTATAATCTGGATATGATGACCAACGCGGTGCCTGGCGTTCACGCGGGTTACGATGGCCTTAGTGCAGGTCATCATGTCTCACACATGTCATCAAGTCCGGGCTCCACGTACATGACGGCATGCCAAGTCGCTTCCAACGGCGAGTACGGCCCAGACAACAGCAACAGCCCGCTTCACTCACCCCCGGCGATGAGCGGCTCTTTGGAGTGCCATTCGCCGTATGGAGCCGCCTCGGCACATTGGGCTTCATCAGGCGTGTCTCCTTATATTAAACAGCAGCCACTAACTTCCAGCAGCCCGACCTCCTCTGGATTACACTCGAGTATGCCTCCGTATTCTCTGGATCAAAGCTATCTCCATCACAACGGCAGAGACTCGGCCGACATCTCAGGTAAAGCCGCCACTGCAGTGTTTAAAATGTCTCGGTTTAATACTTGCATATAACGTTTATCAGGATTTAGCGTATTGTAAAATGCTGTTATTATAAAAACATTTAAAAAAAACAAAAACAAATGTAAACCTAAAAACCTGGCTTACAAACATAAATTTAAGCACGCAAACAACTCTGTTTTAAAATCATGTCTCTTTTTGTGCCTACACAAAAAGTAACAATTTAGCATAGCCTAGGCCTGAATATTTCTTCGATCTCTCAATGTAGTAGCATAGCGTATCGATTTGCTTTTAATAAGCTATTGCCTATACAATTTAGGCCTATTGCAACTGTTTTCTTTATACCTATTCATCGATATCAATTTACAATAATAAAACATTTAATGAATGGGTAAATTCATTGAGCCAAACTGCACAATCACATGCGTACACGGTACGTACAATCATTCTACTTTTTATTCCCTCAAATTAGTACAATAAAGTAAATTATTTTCAGAAACCTACAATATTTAGCCAGTGTGTTATGAATTATTTTCTGTGCGTGGCAATTAAGTTGATTTTATTGCAACGCTGTTTTGGAGAAACACTCTAATTGGGAAAATAGCTAATGTATGACGCAGAAGGCCCTAATGCGCTGTTTGGGAATTTTCTTTCCATCATTTTTTAAGGTTACCCAAACAAAGTCGCCCTTGCCAGTGGATCGGTAATGAAAACCCAACATTACTGCAAACTAAAGAGGATTTCACACGCACATCCCTCGATAGGTTCAGTTTTAGCCAGTGCAGACTACTGTGTTCCACGTGAAGCTTCGTATGAGGCTTAGGTGATCCAAACAATGTCATTTTAAAAATGTTAATGAAAGAAAATTGCAACAAACACGTCGTGAATAATTGCTGTAGAATTCGAATAAGGCGTTAAAACAATCAAAAGAGGATTAAAAATACAACGCCATTGTTCTTCAAAGACTGACATGACGCTGAAATGAATGCATTGTTTCTTCTAAACATAAAAATCATATTAAATTGCTGTATAGAAGCTATAAACTCTAGTGCGTGCACTTAAAGACAATTAAGGATAATTACGCGTACTTTTGTCAGAGATGTTCATGTAGCAATATATTAATAATTGTCTGTCATTTTTTTATTTTCGTCTGTAGGAATGTCTCGATACCAAAGCCACTCATCGCCAGTCTGTGACAGAAAAGACTTTGTGCTGAACTTCAACGGTATAACGTCGTTCCATCCATCCACCAGTGGATCCTACTATCATCATCAGCTACATCATCACCAAGGAGTCTGTCAAGATGTAAAGCCATGCGTTATGTAATTTAAACTATGACAAGCAGGAGAAGGGGAGAATAATACATCCAACGTACGGACCGAACTCACAAGTTACGAGATTGTGTGTGTGCTTGATGCACGCTTCTTCTCCACATAAAATAAACGGAAGACGTGAAAGTGAAGTTCACTGAGAGAAACCATGAAGGAAGAAATGAATTGAGGACTCCAGAGGGAGCGAGCGCGTGTTGGAAAGTTTATGAATTATATTTACTATCTTGGAAAAGCCTCGAAACATCTGCAAATAAGGAGACACTTTGTTTAACAAAACGGTTTTATTCCAGTCCATAATCAATAGCCAAATCTCTTGTATGAATTCAATGAGGATGAGAGGGCAATGTGCTCAATAAGCGAGCAAAATAAAGTCGTAGTAAAATTAAAACTTGTTATTTTAGATGCACTCAGCAACACCACGAAATACAGAATTTATAGTTCAGTTGTATGGGATTTGATGCGTGTCACAAACCCACTTGAATACAAATTATCTTATTTCTCTAAACCTTATGTGTGTTTCTTTTTGACAGCTCTTCGATGATTCCACCTCTTATATTTTCAGGGGTGAATGTGTAGGTCTGTGGGTAATTTCTTGTGTAAAAGGAAAAAGGCCTGCGAAAACCATAATAGAATAATAATGATTGCACTTTTGTTAGTTTAACAAGTTGACAATACAGTTATGTACAGTACAATAAAACGATGTATTCTCAAAAGCAGCAAGTGTATTTATTTATTGCGTATTCTTTAAATGAGTTATTTGTTTGTCTGGATTTTTTTTAAAAAACGCAAAATATTTGAACCAACAATATTTTAGTTTAATGTATTTATTTATGCAATTGCCTTTAAAAGTGTCCATTTTAGAAATCAGAATATCTGGCTTCTTCAGAATAAAATAGGCACTTCAAGGGTAAACAAAAGGTAGATTGTTGTAAAAATGGAAGGTAAAAACGGATACAATAGAGAAAATAAACTGGGTTACGACAACAAAACCCTGACAAAGTCACACTTTCGACCAATTTAATCACAGTAAGTTTAGTAAAACTCGATCGAAGGCGCATTTACGCCCTATTACACGCTTTTATTAAAACGCATATTTCTCAATTACATCTTAATAAACTCAAGCACGGAATCCGAGTCCCATAAAATCAGAGACAATCAAATAAAAGTATGCTAAATTTGATTACTGAATTATCAACGAGTAGAACGAATAGAGAACGTCCAGGTTTTCTCAGCCGAATCCATATTTCTCATATAGGCTTATGCCGAACAACTGAATTTTTAAAAGTTAAACCCGGTGCAATGTCGCCATCTACTGTTACGTCAAATACTGTGAAAAGTAAAATGCAAATTCGTAATTATATGTAATTGTTAGATTCGAACTTATTAGCAATAGCCACATTTATGTCGATATTGAAGCTTATTCAAATGACTTTGTACATAATTTTTCCTCAAAATAATACTAAAAGTAAAGTTTCTCTAATATGATTGTGAGGAAAAATTAAAACAGCTATTTCATCTTTTGTCAAATAATTACTGTGAAGTAATTGCAAATAATTACTATACACTTCAGTCGTCCAACCCTAATCTTTTTTTTTTAAGTAGGCTAAATATAATTAGAATAAATGTAAATTAATTACCTTAGCATATGTAAACGTTCTAGATACTTGGCATTTAAAAAGTGCACTCTACTTTAACTAAACCTAGGTACTGTTTTACAAGCATTATTATTATTTTTTTAATAATTATAAATAATTAGCCTACGTAAAGTTTAACTTTTAAAAAAGTGCATACATTTATACTAAGCATACTCCGAATAATTATGCTGTTCATTCACACTTTCAGCGGAAACACTTCGAATCGCGTTATTCTAGAACGCTTTAGTAACAATTGCTTAAACTCAAAAATTAAAACTATGTTTGAATCGGCTTTGTCTTTATTGCAAGTATATACCGTGTCTGCTGATCAACTGTCCATTCACTACAAATTATAATTCAGTTGCTGGAAACAGCCATTGACGCAATGAGCATGAGTAAGCAACATAAATGATACTTTCTAGCCTAATCCTGAAGGACATGATTTGTTCGTGTGTATTTGATTAGGGTTGGAGCTAAACTTCGCTGGAAAGTGGATCTCGAGGGCCAGAGTTGAGAATCCCTGCTTTAAAGTACTACTGCCAATTTCAGTTAATCAGAGTGAATAACCCTCTGTGGTTGTTATAAAGTGTTTTTGGCGGTCACTGGACGACATCAAGTACCACAGTGGACGTTTAATGAAAACGTGTTCTTTATCACGTTATTCACATTTAATGACGGAATGTCAATGTCTCAGAGCAACTCGATTTAGATCAAGGACGTCCACTTTTATACCTGTTTCTGCCGAAATATCGCAGGACAAAGTTTCCGTCCCACACAGGCAACGGGCCACAAAATAAACCATCAAACCTTTAAGCTATTGTGAAGCTCAGTGAAATCAGTAAATGGAGTGAATTTAAACTGTGATTGTGTATGATGAGCATTTGCTGTAAAAAGCGTCCATGCACAATTGAGAAATAGAGAAGGTAAAAAAAACCTGCTTTGCAGTCGCTTCTGAAGCGCAGAAAAACCCTGTGCTTCCCTTACGAAAACGAACCATGGTTTTCATAAAAAAATTAATTATCTGCAACTGTCAATATTAAAAATTCTCCTTCCCAAAGGGATCTCTAAAAGAATAGTGGATGTTTCGGGCCTTTGACTCATTGACGGTTTGTTGAATCTGCCAGAGGACAGTCCCACCTACCGGCCGGAACAGGTACTGTCCAGCTTCATAAACGCTGGCCGCAAGTGTTCGTTGCTTCAGCTGTGCGCTGTCCTCACCGTTATACGCGAATATTTCAGCTGTTATTAACATTAATATTTTTATTAAGGTGTTAAGTTTTCTGAAATAGAAACTGCTGGGGGACAATTCTTAGTTCATTAGTCATTGCATCAATTGCGTCATTGCATTTATCAATTCATCTAATCTCATTTGATATTGTCTGTGGATTTACAATATATTTTTGTTGGCTATGTATTTGTTTTTCAACTGTTTTGGGTTCCATAAACTATTGTTATAATTAGTACGTTAACAAAATAACAAACTGGTCAAAACAATATTATATTATAATAAAATTATGACTTTACAAAAATAACAAAAATATGATCATATTAAAAAATTAAAATCGTTTAAGAATTATATTATTATTATTATAAAAGTGTTAAAATTCATAATTAAATCAAAGTTGTCAATTATTCTTTTTTACAGAATGTTGCAGTGTCCATTTCATTTATTTATTTATTTTAAATTCATGTGCAACCTTAAAATTTATTCAAAAACCTTCCCTCCCAACATAAGTTCGACTTGAAGCGGTGCTGATTGGTGTATGATGTCAAAGTCATAGTTATAGACCCGTCTGCCCTTTGATGTCATACACCAATCGGTCTGCAGCGCCGCTTCAAGTCGGTACACTCCAGTCTCCTCTCTTCATAACTCTGTGATCCTTTTCTTATACTGGTTTTCCTATTATTGACAACACATTAATAATAGTATATAGTTTAATTTACATAAAGCTATAATGTCTATAAAGTCTAAGATTTTTTTTTTTTTAAAGATTTTTGAATGCAATTACAGGAAATTAAAATTGTATGAAGTATCCATTACTTTGAAAAAGTTAAAAATAAAATGTAAATGATCAAGATTCAAGAATAAAGTCTTCTGAAAACATAAGATCCCAGACTATGAGGACATGGGATTTTATTTCAAGACCACAGTTGTGAGGATATCACTAAATTGTTGGTGCATTGTCTGATTTATTAACATAATTAATGTGACTGGACGTAAAACTTCTTGCTTCAGATGCAATCAATAGCTTATTATTTTGAATTTGATTTATTTATAATGCTGTGCCGGGTCAGAAATTAATCATTAATACAAGTGCAAATGCCAACAAAATGTGAAGATATTATAACAAAAAAGTACTTTTATGAGATCTACATTTTTATATTACAACATATCATATAATTATTATAAAAAAATATATAATAAGAGCAAGAGATTTCACAAATGTGTGCACAATTGCAAGTATGATATCAAATTTACAAACATTCAATAAACAAAACATTTATTAAACATTCAGATGCAGCTTCTTTGCCGTGCAATGATGAATTTTGTTGTTAGTGATTTCAATTGATGGGTAACAGCTAGTGTCTTATTATTCTAATTGTATTTATTGATTAAAAATAAAACATTTCACAGATGAATTTGAGTGCTGATCTGGTCTTGTTCTTGATTGGGTCTGCCTTGCCTTGGTCTTGTCTTGGTCTTGACTACAACACTGGGCACATAAAAAAGCACATGCAAATACAACGACAGCATTTTGTTACTAATTGATGTAATATATTGTGAATAGAATGTATGTGGTTAGTATAGAATGAATAGATAGTATGTGGCTCTGTTAATAATAGATGATAATAGTGCTCTACACTAGCGCATGTTAAGTTAATCTTGCAGCTCCATCTGTTGGTGAAAATAATCTCTACACCATTGCTCCGGTAACTGGCAAGCTATTTTGATCTGGCTTTTTTTTTCTTCAGCTTTCTGTGTCGGAAAAGTGCACATGTCTCTCCGTACGTTGTTTCCTGTTTGATTGAACAAAAAAAACAACAAAAAAAAAACTCTGCACAGCATGCTCAGTGGGCCCATTTTCAAATGAATTACTGTAAAAATTACAGCATTAATTTACAGCCGCTGGCTGTTTTTTAATAATACAGCATATTGCTGTAAACTGCAATGCATTCTGGGGTCACATGTTGGTTTGACTCAAATTTACAGAATATTGCTGTAAATTGACCCTTCGTAATTTAAAAAAATACAGTTATTTACTGTAATCAGAGAATAAATTAAATTACAGTAACACTACTGTAAATTTTACAGTAACTGGCTGGCAACCCTGCTGCCAGTATTATACTGTAAAATTTACAGTAATTTTTTAACAGTGCAGTAGTTTAATGTCCGTGACCAGCCAACACTTTCCAATATTTCTAAACCTGATGTTTCTAATCCTAAACACTTTGATTAGTTGCATGGTTGAGGTGTGTTTAGGTGAGACTGGAGCTCAACTCTTCCAGACAGTAGGTCTCCAGAAGCAGGACCAGACACCCCTCCTAGGGATTATCTCAACCGGAAGTTGCTTCCTCTGTTAATTCACTGTAGAGAGATGCATGTGACCTTAGACCTGTGGCTCATTTCTATTTGGTTAAGATAACAGTATTACTCATTCAATGTTACAACAATCTGGTTTCCCCTATTTTCAGTCTTTTCAGGATTTTGTAATTATGTGATCCCAGTAGTTAATGCAATCTGAACTTTTCATGTCTTATTTCGGTAAAAATGTTAACTTGAACAGGGAAAATCAATATGAGCTTATTAAGGTCCATAAATCTTGCCATATTAAAGTGAATTTCATTGTAAAATGTGCAGGGATGGATTATAGAAACTTCCATGGAGGTGAGTTGAAGCTGGTTAGAACAAAATTTGAAAAAATGTGTGTGTGGGAGGGAGGAGGAGGAGGGGGGGGGGGGGGGGGGGGGGGGTCAGTTGTCTGTGATCACATTGTAAATTGTAGACCATTTTATGTCAGGGATGTATTGGGGAGTGTAATGTCTAAACATTTACTTACAATTAAAATAAATCACATGATATGTTATAACTGCATTGGTATTTGCAAATGCGTCAACAAATCCACAGGAACATGTTTTTGTCAGGGGGTTGTAGAAGAGAAAGCTGAGGAAAGCCTCAAGTTACCCAATGTCGATTTCCCAATGCAAAAGCACGTCTTTGGCACAGAGCAGGAAAAGTAGCTCATTGACTATTTAAAAACAGTGTCTGCCATGCACTATAGGCTAAGCCCTAAAGAGGTGGGCTAGTTATGAAGTTAAATAAATGAATAATTAAATAAATAAATGGCAACACTTCACAATAAGGTTGTTTGGTAAACTTTAGTTAACTATTTTAGTTAATATTAACTATGAACAATCCTAATAGGCTACAGCATTTAGGCTATTAGTCAGTCTCTCCAGTTTTTCTCGATGCTGCTGTCACATCCACCAGCTGGAGTGCCTGTTTGCATCAGCCTGTTGTCCTGGATATCCTTGTTATGGACTCTTATCATATGTGGATTATTTGCTCTGTGTTTTCCCTTCATTTCCACCAGAGGGCACTCCTCCCGACTCCTGTGTTTTTCCATTATGAACTTCATTTCCCAGTATTCATTGCCTGTTCTCGTGATGAAGCCTCTTGTCCTGGACATCCGTTTGACTATGTTTTGAAATGACCTGCTTAACTCAACCCGAGCTGCTCAGTCTTTATCCATTGTCAAGAAAAGGCTCAAGACACAATCTTGTTAGTCAATACTTGACCCATTAATACTAGTACTTACTATTCTATATTTGTTAAAACAGTTACGTGCTATGTGTACTGAGCTTGACTAACTGTGACTAACTATTCACAGCATTTGTTGCCCTATTGTTGGTTTTTTTTTGCTATATATATATATAATTACCTTTCCAAGCCTGAAAAAGTTCATATAGTTATAAAAGTTCTAATGAAGCAGAAATTAATAAGAGATCAAACTAAAACTAAATTTATGCTGAAGAACTGAAGAAACTTCATTTCATAGCTGAAGAAATGGATGCTGAACTGAAGAAATAGAAAGCAATGCTGTCTTTAGTGTGTGAAGTTCTATCCCTAATCTGTCCAATGGTTGTTAGAAAGCATCAACAAGAGATTGGAAATCAATTGCGTAACATCCATAGCCCGTATGGCGATCGGTGTGTTAGACCAGTCTCCAAAAGGAACTGGAGGAATGACAAGAATGAATCATCCTCACATGAATCTGGGAACCTATCCAACTGAACAGCATAAAGCCTCCTTGTAGCTTTTGCTGCTTGCAAGTTTATTAGCCCTGCTTCTCCAATAGATCTGGATGACTCCCCTCTAGTGGCCAGACGAGTAGTTTGCACTTCTCTGGATTTGGGTGTCAGAGTTGGCCATGGGACTGAAACACCAACCTTGTTCTAGTGTAAGCTTGCTGTAGTTGGATAGAACTAGTAGCTTAAGGTCCTCAAACTTGAAGACCATGAAATCTTTTACTTGCAGTGATTGTATGAAGTTGTTTTCATGGTGCTGAACAGTTGCAGTGGTTGAGCGATCAGATTTAAATGATTAAAAATCATCATACAGATCTTCCAAAATAACGTAGAGTCATTCTTCATACCCGATAGATCAGCATCGACATTGCAGGATGTGTGATGTCAGATAAGTAGGGATAGTAGTTGATATGTGATCCATACAGACCAGGCCAGACCAGCGGCCTCATTTATAAAAATTTGCGTATGAACCTTACTAAAAATGAACATACGACATCAATCTGAAAATGGTGTACGCAAACAAAAAATGAGATTTATAACACCTTGCGCACGCACACTTGCATGCAATTTTCCGTTTATAAATCACAGCCTACCTGATAATTTGCGCACATGAAAAAATCTCACATATCGTCCTTTACACGCCCACATTCAACCATATATAGCCAATGCAAATCACCTCATTAAGTGGCCATGCATATTAATATGAGCCAGCAAATGGTTTTTAATGTTCAACAATGGCAGGAAAAGAAAGAAAGGGAGAGAGAAATCAAGGTTCTTGTGATGGAGGGGGAGGAAAGAAAAGTCATTTTGTATGGTAGCCAAAAAAAATTTGTGGAGTGGCAACATGTCACTGCAGCTGTGAATGCCAACAGGACGATTCCCGAAATAAAAAAGAAGTGGTCCGACATAAAGGTGGGGGCCAAAAAAAGGCTTGCCTGTCACCGACAGAGTATGTCTGCGACTGGTGGGGGTCCTGACGCGCCCGATCTGTGCCGACTGGAAACCGGGCTGGCTTCAATGATTGGAGAAAGCAGTGTGTGAGGCATTGTGTCTGACAGGGAGGGAGACACAGACATGGTGGAGACAGGGGAACCAGGTAAATCATTTTATTGCATGTATGAGTATAGAGTTAAACAAAATAAAACAGCACAATTGTGGCTTTGTTCTTCCAGAGGGTATGGGAGCACGGGTGGTCAGGAGACTCCCAGTGCTGAGTCTGCAGCGGCTGTAGAGCATCCGGAGGTCCCCAACACGAGTGCGTCCAGAGCTCATGGCACGGTTGGAAGTGGCCAGGTGCTGACTGAGGCTGTTCCTCAGACACAGAGGGACACAATCAATGCAATTACAGTCATCGCAGATGAGCTTAAGCAAATAAGGGTTGTGTTGTATGACATTGCATCTACATTAAAAGATCTTGTCAAATGAACCTTTGCGTTGTACCTTCACAAATGCCACATTACTTCATTGCGGAGCCTTGCTCCCTGATGATGCTGTTCCTGTAGGGGATGGGGGTGTGGGTCATGCTCCTCACGCTGTTGGTAAGGGGGTCAGGGAGGAGAGGGACACGATTGATCAGTGCCGTGTGAAGAATAGCGCATGCCATGATGATCTGGCAGACTTTTTTTGGTTGATATAAAAGTCTACCACCCGAAACATCAAGGCAGCGCCATCTACACTTGAGGAGGCCAGTGGCTCTCTCAACTACTGTGGGCATCATTGTAGTACATTTGCTACATGGGGCGAAGAGCCAACATCAGGCACAGTATAACAGATTAATTGTACAGCAGGCTTGAACTGTTAGAAAACAGACCGTTATATGTACTTTCACTTACCAAGAAGCCACCCTTCGCACACGGCAGCTGACTCAAGTCACTGCTGTGCGCTACAATAAACGAGTCATGTGTTGAACCAGGCCATCGTGCCACGACGTTTGCAAGAATCATGTTGGCTTCACAAATAACTTGCACATTTATGGAATGCACATGTTTTCGATTCACATAAATGTGGAGCCCTTATAGAAATGAGTGCAGTCAATTGCGCCAATTACATTTGGGAATCCGGACATTGCTGCAAATTGCCACTATTGGCCTGTTCCCAAATAGTCTAAGGAAACCGTATGTATCAATTTTACATTTTAATAATCCATTTTAAAACAGCAGGCATTAAGGAGCTCAGGTATGGCTGTGAAATCCCAGACAAAAACAAATGCATCATGATATTTGTAAACTCCCGCTGGTAACTTCCAGTTGCCAAAAATCCTAAAACTGAAAGGACTTGGGTTGGTACTGGGATGGCACGGTTTCATGTAGTTGGCCTTTGTAATGTTGGGCCCATTTCAGCACACAGATCCAACAGCATGGCTATAGGGAGCCTAAATCGGCTTATTAGCCAGTCATCATCGTGGGCCAGGAAATCATGGTCTCAAAACACCCTTTCCCTCCTAGGTCTGCCATTGGCATAGTCCTCCAGCAATGCCAGCGCATCCATAATGCAATACTACATGCAGAAGTGTCACTGTAGTATTTATGTGTTTACAGTGATCATATTCAATCTTTTAAACTTCGTCATGGCAATCAAACAATGAGTGGTAAACCCAGAACGCCCACTGTAAGATAATTACAAAATTAAATTTAATTCAGTTGATGTACTTTTATAATTTATTGCCATTCATTTATTTAAATTGGTATTGTGTAGATGCATGTATTTATGATTAGGATGCTTAATGAGGATTAAAAGTGATTTTTATGTTTATGGAGCAACTTCAAGTTCATTTCCTTCATCTGCCGTCAGTCCCTCAGCTCACCATCAGTGTCGCCAAATTGCTCCGTCTCCAAAATGTTCTTATGGATGGGTCAGAGTTTGCGTGAAATTTTCCCATCAAGTTTGTTTTTATAAATTCCATCGTTTGCGTAAGAAGTAGCGTAAGCCTCTTTCAGGGCATGTTTTGTGCGTAAGCAACAGTTATAAATGAGGCCCCAGAAGCGGACCCCTAATCCAGTTCTCTTTGTTCTTTTTTTTTGCTTGAACGCACAAACACGCACAAAATTACTGTGGTGCTCAGAATTATTGGCACCCTTGGTAAATATGAACAAAGAAGCATGTAAAAATAAATCTGCATTGTTAATTCTTTTAATCTTTTAAATAAAAAAACACATAAATCTAACCTTTCATTGAAGTAAAAGAATTGAAAATGTAGGGAAAACCAGGCGGCCAGGGCGAAGTCGGGAGCTCAGGAGTCCAGGGCGGCGTGGCTTCCGTGGCTCTGCTCCAAACCATCAGACTGGCCACTATGGCCACGGGCATTCATCTTGCCTGGCAAACCGAGGATTGAGATGGCAGCTCCGTGTGTAAGCCTCAGCAGGCAAAAATGTGCAGATCCTTTAGAGTGAGCTGGGGCGCCTAAATGCTTCCGGATAGGGACTGGATGATACTTTAGATTGTCCTCAATAGCTACAAAGAAATCAGAATTTTCTAGATCGAGCACATAATTAATAAAGTCCGCTACAGACCTATAACAATCACCAGGAGAAAGGGAATGAAATAAACGATCATCCAGTCCCATCCAGAAGCAGGCATTAATCATTACATCCCTCCAGCTCACCTGATGGGAAACATCCAGAAACTCCTCCACATTCTGTTCCAAAGGCCGTCCATTCTGTTGGATGTTGAGGAGCCTATCTTCAGCTCAATTCAGCTTTTGGGTCGGTTCTTCTCTTATGTTTTGTGGTATATAAACATCCAAGACCAAGCAGCATATGTGCACCGGTCTCGAATCTCTCACGGAGGAGCTCCGGAAGCATAAAAGAGGAGCGACAACAGTGAAGGACGAGAGAGGACCGGGCCTGGATTTTATTTTGTGTTGTATTATGTTTGTGTGGGCAGCAGTCGCCGTGAGGAACTGCCGCCCTTTTACTTTCGTTTTGTTGTTTGTTTATTTTATTATTAAAGTTTCGTTGAATCCTCCTTCTTCCCGTTCTTTCAAACAGTGTTACAAAGTTGATTTGACAAAAGAAAAAATGTTGAGATAACAAATCATGAAATTATTTTTTTACAGTGTAGCTGAACACTTGTTGAATTAGTGACACTTAGCCTACATTTCTACATATTTCTATGATTAAATCACTGATGGAGAATCATTCCCTATCAGCCAATCACTGTGGGGATATTAGTAAGTGTGTTGACATCATCCACAGCAATGAAATCAACCCCGTTCTTATACTCTTAGCTTAAGAGTTTTCTCTATTCCTTAGTAAACTTTTGTGAATAGTTTTTAAGAGAAAACTTTCAGCTAAGAACTTTTACTGCTATTTAGGAGAAGTCTTTAGTGGTAAGATAAATGTTTTGTGAATACGGCCCCAGATCTTCAGTAAACCTCAATGTCTTCTTTCAAAAAGCTGCTTTTCTTTGCACTTTTCCACAAGCCTCTGATAGGCCTGGATCAGAACACGAGAATCACAGCTCTTGGCTTCTGGTCACGTCAAGCCTCCTTCCCACATGATGAACCACGTCAATTTCAGGAGCCAACTTTCCCTTTTCATCTGGAAGCACTGCAGCGCAGATGTCCACAACCTTCTGTTTAATGACTTCGCCTACATGTTCATCGAAACCAAAGACGTAACTTCAGGCGCCTTCTATAGCTCTCCATTTCGTTCACTTGAACTTTCAGATTCATTATTTTCTTGTCATGGGAACCGTTCAATGTTTTCAGCCCAGTCAGATCTGCTTCTATGATTGATCTTACGAGTCAAGAATTTGCAAGTAGTGCTCGCTGCAGAGCTCTCTGGAGCTCAAGGCGGAGCTTAACCTGTTTAATGGGTGGAGAGATAGGGTTAGGGTGTGGTTTGGGGATGCAGCTCCACCCATCATTCCCACAGTTGGTCACAAAAGGGGGAGCTGAAGCTCCAGAGAGGGGAAGCTGGAAGTTATGGCTCTGCAGTGAGTAGCCTCTCAGAATTTGAGTTCTTTCTAATGATACCCTTTGCTTGATTTGCTTTATTCTTTGAATAGGGAGTATCCGGAGCCGAATCAAGTTCCGTCAAACCTTTAGAAAGCAAAGTTTCACGTTGCTGTTGGAGTTCTCTTTCTTGGCACATTGAATCAAATTAACCCTTTCAAACGTACATTCTAGCACCCTGGTGTGATGGTCTTTAATGCGACTGTTATATGCTACGTGCTGTTTTGCACATTGCAAATATGTTCCATACATTCAGTAGATAAAGTTAGGGTTCAGTTGACTTGATACATAACATAAATATTCTATCAAATCACATATGTGTGACGTTAAATGCATCACATTGTTTGTTTTAGAATTTGTGACCGAGTTGTATATCTCTCACTAGCAAAGCAGAGAAATGCTAAATGTTATTTGACATCATGTAAACTGTTTCACTATATATCAGCAACATATAATATATGGCCATACCTCACCATTAGCTTGAAATCTGTTGTTGATACATAGGCAAATATAGTTTACATGATGTCAAATACCATACAATTTTGCTTTGCAAGTGAGAGATGTGTGTAGTATAAGTTTAGCATTGTTCAAGCAATTCAAATGTATAAATAACAATGTACATATTTCATGTATGTTTTATTAAATCTCTTTCCATGTAAGGTAAATGTTTTTGTTTAGAACAAACTATATTACACATGCGTTTATACTATTTACAATGATTAACAATCAAGATTATATCATCATCACAACCCCCCAAAATATATATACACTCTGACATTTGGTAAATGTTTTTGTTTAAAACAAACTATATTACACATACGATTATGCTAACTAATATAATTACAAAACAAATTACAAATATAATTACAATGGATAATAAATAAATACACAAATAAATAAATATACTCTGACTTTTTACAGGCCTAATAAAGCTAAAGTGTGTGGTGCTCCTCAAAGCATGGCATACACATGTATTTGGTGAGGTGCCTCTGCTTGATCTCGGGTGCGCTGGAGAGGCAGATCTTGCAGTGCTGCCTGGTCTTGCTGCCCTGGGAAATGGTCTGAGGGACTTCAGATGGAACCTGGCTGTAAGGCGCAGAGGAGTGTCTAAGGCAGGACGCCCTCCTTTGGATGGACACCGCAATGTGCTGCACTACTCCAATAGCCCTCTCGTCAGGGTCGTCCTGAATTGCATGGAGGTGATTTCCTTTCCTACTCATAGTAGAGAGCACATCAACAGGGAGTGAGGAGGAGGAGGATAGAATAGTATGTGAGAGTGAGGTCTGCTTATTGATTTTTTTTTTTAATAATACAAAATTGATTTGTATAAATTCATCACCAGTAATTTTCCAGTAGACAATGTGGCTGTTAAGCAAAACCGTGTCTGGTAGGTGAAAGAAGATCTTATTGTACCACTTGGTAGACTTTCTGGTGCATTCAAGAAAACCAGTCATCATGTCAGTTTTGTCAGCTGTCCCAATCTTTTTGTTGTACTCAAGCACACAGACTGGCTTCATTTTTGTTTGACCAGTGATGTGATCAAGCTTCAAGCTTTATTCAAGTGTGCTATTATTATACTTATTTTACTAAAAATAAGAAAGTATACTTTCAGTCTACTTTTTATATACCTCTCAGAAATATACTTAAAATTGCACTCAAGTACTTGACTAACAGAAAAGTCTAAGAATATTTGGCCTATACTTGTACTCAGTCTTTCGATTGAGATTTACTTAAAAGTATAATTAAGTATTCCAAGTATACTTGGCCTGTATGTGTCAAATCTTTTGATTGAGTAGTGTAGCCTATTTGAATATACCTTTTTATACATAGTTTTACATACAGTTTTAAAAACTTACATTGTTTGAAAATACTGATTTATAAAGAAAACAGATATATTCCTAACTCTTAGTGTCTGAATTTTTGTGTTGGCTAGTCTACTGGTAGTGTACATAGGAATTTACTTAAAATCTACTTTACTCTTTCCCTGTCATTGACTGAATTTTCCAGCTATCCATGTTTTCACTGTTATACGGTGGGGAGCGCTGTTATGAATCTTCTTCGCGCATATACTGGCTATTACGGTAAGACCGTCAGAGAACTGAAAACAAGTAATACTGATCGACTATTTATTGACTAATTGATTAGTATTTTATTTGTATAATTTTTCTCTAACCGTTTAACCATAAGTTGCAGTATGCAAACTAACTAGTATACTAAACTAGTATTTCGGCCTCTTATTCTTAGTCTAATACAGTACAATAACTCATATTGAATATTTCTATAGCTTTCCTGTAGAGTAACTGGATCTTTGTTATATTACCTGATCCACGAAGAATATCCTTTGCCATTTGTCTTCTCAGTTGTGTGAAGTTATCTTCATTGGGATCAATGTCGAATGCATCAGAGATTACCTGAAATGAAGGGAAATGTTTTAATGCTAAATTTAAGAAACGTTTTGTACTGTCTGCAGGAAAAAAAACAAAAAAACATTTACATGTCATAATGACTATGTTGTTTGTCTAAATAGTAAATAATTTGTATTTGTTTCATAAATGCAAATACAAATTGTGACGAGTTGCCAGCAACAACACACACAAACCAGCTGGGGAACAATCACCAAGCCCAGCCGATGGCATTCGGGACATAAATGGGGGACAGGGATATAAATGCCTGTGGAGACAGAAAAGGTAGAGACTCTTCTCTCAAACAAGACTAACACTTGTGCTTGTGTTTCTTTACCAGAGAGTGTTTGACGGGAGGTCGGCGTTACGGATTCTCTGCCAGCAGCCCTCCACACCGAGTGAACTCTGTCTGCTCAGCGGACTTTCACCTTTACTCACCCGGACCACGAAGACCCTCACTGGAAACACTAAAAGAGACACTATATTATGGAGATACGGACCTGAGGAGTACTGTCAAGTATCCGCTGGTCTACTTTCCTTGCACTTGCTCACTTGTAAATGAATTCACTTTCTTGTGTCCGTTCTCCTCTTTCCCTTCAAGAACCTGCTACAATTATTAAAGTACTTTACAAAATTACAATATTTTGAATATGAAACTGTTTCATACGTTGTCAGTCTCCTCTTTGACATTTTTAAGGTCAGCAACATATATTTGTTCTAACATGGCATGAAGGAGCTATACATTCATTTTTCTGGTAAGTTACAGGACAGAGAAGGTAAAGGAAAAAATATAAGTATACATGATATCCACATGATTCTAAAAAAATATAATATTCAATATTGTTTCTATAGTACTACAGTTTTCATTGAATTAACAATACTAAAACTATTGAATTAATCAAATGTTCAGTTGATAAATGGTTTTGCTTACCACAAACTTCCAGTGATTGTCGTGAATATTTATGAATCCCACTGCACCATCATAATTCTCAAAGTTTACCTGCAAAGCAATTGAAACTGTTACACTTAATATAATACAGTCGTGGCCAAAAATTTTGAGAATTACATAAATATTGGAAATTGGAAAAGTTGCTGCTTAAGTTTTTATAATAGTAATTTGCATATACTCCAGAATGTTATGAAGAGTGATCAGATGAATTGCATAGTCCTTCTTTGCCATGAAAATGAACTTAATCCCAAAAAAACCTTTCCACTGCATTTCATTGCTGTTATTAAAGGACCTGCTGAGATCATTTCAGTAATCGTCTTGTTAACTCAGGTGAGAATGTTGACGAGCACAAGCCTGGAGATCATTATGTCAGGCTGATTGGGTTAGAATGGCAGACTTGACATGTTAAAAGGAGGGTGATGCTTGAAATCACTGTTAACTATGGTGACCTGCAAAGAAACACGTGCAGCCATCATTGCGTTGCATAAAAATGGCTTCACAGGCAAGGATATTGTGGCTACTAAGATTGCACCTAAATCAACAATTTATAGGATCATCAGCAACTTCAAGGAAAGAGGTTCAATTCTTGTAAAAAAGGCTTCAGGGCGTCCAAGAAAGTCCAGCAAGTGCCAGGATCGTCTCCTAAAGAGGATTCAGCTGCGGGATCGGAGTGCCACCAGTGCAGAGCTTGCTCAGGGATGGCAGCAGGCAGGTGTGAGCGCATCTGCACACACAGTGAGGCCAAGACTTTTGGAAGATGGCCTGGTGTCAAGAAGGGCAGCAAAGAAGCCACTTCTCTCCAAAAAAAACATCAGGGACAGATTGATCTTCTGCTGAAAGTATCGTGAATGGATTGAGAACTTGTGGTCAATCCTCAAGAGGCGGGTGGACAAACAAAAACCCACTAATTCTGACAAACTCCAAGAAGTGATTATGAAAGAATGGGTTGCTATCAGTCAGGATTTGGCCCAGAAGTTGATTGAGAGCATGCCCAGTCGAATTGCAGAGGTCCTGAAAAAGAACGGCCAACACTGCGAATACTGACTCTTTGCATAAATGTCATGTAATTGTCGATAAAAGCCTTTGAAACGTATGAAGTGCTTGTAATTATATTTCAGTACATCACAGAAACAACTGAAACAAAGATCTAAAAGCAGTTTAGCAGCAAACTTTGTGAAAACTAATATTTATGTAATTCTCAAAACTTTGGCCACGACTGTACATGCTCTGTAATACATTCACAGATTAATAACACCAACTGTAAACACTACTGTACAACATAATAAATTGTAATGATTATGTCAAAATGTGTTGTAGTATTATGTCAGATCTGTGAGTCTATATTTCAATATTATCTATTGTAATTCAATTTGTATGGGTCATGTTTTTATGATGTTGAATTTTACTTGCTTTTCTCAAGCCTTGGCGTGTAAATTTGGGTAATGTTTCAAACAGGATTACCTTTACGGTGTAGTGGTTTAGAATGTACAGTCTCTTTGTGCTTTCACTTTTATTCATATAGGCATGCATATGGTATTCTGTTGTCTGGTAAATAAACAGTTTAATTTTTCTATGCTCTTAACCCAGGATCTGAAGGATGGCTCTTATTCAGCTTCCTCGATAACAGCACTTGGTTTTTAATTCCCCTGCGGTTCCCATGCCAAATGACCCACAACCAATGTTTGTTTTGTTTGTTGTCCTTTCCAAAAATTGACAGTGACAGATTTGTCCAGATCTTAAAATATGCATTAAATTATAATGAAAAAAAATGGCAATAAAAATGACAAAACAGTACATGAACGTATATTGAAGGCTTGAAACCTTACATATACTGTTATACATGTACTACAAACTAACTGTACATTAATGCAAATGCACTAAGCTATTAAGTTTGTGGCAGTCTTAAGTTAAGAAATCGATTTAACATCTAATAGTTTATACTAAATACTATTGTTTTTAGCTGGTAATTCTTAATGTTAAATTTACATGTACTCATCAGAATAAAAACTAGTTATATTTAGGGGTCCAAGTATAGGAACCATTCTGCTTTTTCAATTATTTTTATTTTCTTCTTCATATGGTTATTATTTTTTCTATTATTATTATACCTGAGCAGCAGAGCCTTACTAAACTTTGCATGCATCATCTTCAGACACTCAGGACAACCCCCCCCCCCCCCCCCAAAAAAAAAATTCTATTCATTTAATCCTTGTGGACTCTGACGCTGACATAGAGGGCTATTTGTAGGTGTGCCCCATAAAAAAAACTATTTTGCCTATATCTTGCAAACACAATGTCAACATGCCAAATTTTGATGAATTTCTGATGCTTGGGGTTAACAGCAAATTCTATGTACAGTGAATGACAGATAAAGGCATTATACTACAATATACTACATTAGTACATATACTACATTACAATAACATTATTACATGATAATGCATCCTGCTGGAGAGATCACTCTTAGTGGCTGTAAATGTGTTTATGTGGGTCTACTTCTCGAAATCATTTGGCTATTTCGGAACTTTCAAGTCTTTTTCTAAGGTGTTTTACCAAACCCTAACCTATAGTGTCAATGGAGATTCACTATTTAATGCATAGGCCTAAAGCTATTAAAAATCGACTGTCAGGATTAGCAATTGTTGTTTTAGTCACTTGTTGACCGCTCAAGACTAGACAGAAAAATGGTCAGTCTGGTCACTAGGAAGATACTACAAGCTTTGGAACTTAAAAAAAACTTTTGGTGAATTACTGTGATGATTATTCTATAAATGTGTGTGTTCTGTACATACAGTAAGGGAGAAATTGGCAACATTTTACCTGTAGTAAGTGAGGCTGGTCACTAGCAAGGTACAAGCGTTGGAACTTGAAAAAAGCCTTTTGGTGTATTACTGTGATGGTTTTTCTAAAAATATTTGTACTGTACATACAGTAAACAAGATATTGGCAAGTCACTCCGGTCACTACGAAAGTATTACAACCTTTGGAATGTGAAAAAAAAAAACATTTTTGGGGATTTACAATCATTTTTTTCTAGAAGTATTTGTGTACCGTATGTACAGTACGGGGAAATATTGGCAAATTTAACCTGTAGTAAGTCAATCTTGTAACGAGGAACATAGTAGATCAGACTTTTTGAATGAGAAAAACACATTTGGTGAATTACTGCATTTTTTTTCTTTTTCTTTTCATTACTTGTGTACTGTACAAACATTAGGGGAGGTATTGTCTAAAGCGAGATATTGGCAAACTATAATAAGTCAGTTTGAACACTAGGCATTTACTATAGTCTGTAAGCACTAATTCGGAGTCGTGAATTTGCAGATGGTCCCTATAGCAGCTTGGTATGATATGCAGCGAATATCAAACCTAACACTAACTTTACCCCGCTCGATTAAACATGTCCAGCATGTCCACCAGACTCCGACAGGGGTATCACACCGATTCAACAACTCGAAAAGACCCGCCCCCTTTAGTTACTGTTGCTATGGCCGGCAAGTCATGTGTTTTCACACCACACATCATGTTTTTCAAGCAGTGAAAATACATCCTGGAGCAAAGAGGACACTGACAACGTATGAAACAGTTTCATATTCAAAATATTGTAATTTTGTAAAGTAGTTTAAACACTAAATACCGTATAGTGCCTCCTTAATGTGTTGAGATAGTTCCTTTAAACGGCGCGTGAACCGATCTTCTGTTCATACTAGTTCATTTATAGCATAAAGTAAACATGAATATACATCAGAAGGAATGTTGTTTCAACCGCGGAAAGACGTGAGTACACACAATATTTCAAGTTCACCAACGTTAATCTACTCAGCTACTCCCTGACGACTTTGTCATTAAAATGACGGATTCGACGTTCTGATTGGTTACATCGCCTGTCAATCAAACTGTTGGCGAAGGGTCCATTCTAAATCCAACGGCCAACTTGCTTGTTTACGTTTGTCGATGTAGGCCTGATTCCATGTGACGTCACAGTAGAACACCGTTTAAGAAAACTCTAAAAATGTTCTATATATCTATGTTTGTAAGTATCTATGGAGACAGTCTCTCGACGATGCATCGATGGATCGGTCACTCTCACAAGTGCGTATAACTTGCGTTTTGTGCACATATTTTTGAACGGTTTTCTTCAACTGTTATTACATAATGAATCTTTGATTTCTTGGCCACAGATTTGCACAATGAGGGCATCAGGCAAGTGGAAAGTGCCAAATAAATCTCCACATTAACAAGACGAGCAGGCACGAGACTACAACAGATGCCAGAAGAGTCACCGACAAGTAAGATTTGACAATTGTCAGAAAAGTTATAGTTAAAGGTACACTGTGTAACGTTTTTGTTCAGAATTCGCAGAATTTATATAATGAGTGAGTCCATCATGAATCGCTGTGATATGACTATGATTAGCTGAGCCATAATTATTTAATTGCTATAAACCAGACAGTTTTTACATACTGTAGTAGTTACATATTGTAGAACACAATTAAATTACTTGGTAACTGAGCAAAATCAATGTACATTCCTGACAGAAATAACTATTATTATATCATTATTATTATTATTATATTGCAATTACAGTTGTAGGAATAATGTTATAAAATAAGTGTTAGGCGCTAAAAATGTTTATAAAAAATTAAATATAGAAATATGAAATGTAAGTTGTATTCTATGCATAATATGGTGTTACAAAGGGGCAAAGGCACACCTTCAGAAAAATGTGCTTTTTGTTACTTCCACCAGCATGGGGCAAAGCACTTATCTAGTCACAAACCAAAAGGGCACGTGCTTGATAATAAACGTTTATATTCTAACTATTTTAAACTGAGCGGGACGACAACCGCTGCAGAGTTGCCCAGTTGCATTGTGACTCATATGCATAAACAGTGAGAAGTGGCTACAGCTACGCTCTTCTGCAAGAGGCATGAAATGTTGTTTATTAACCACTAAAGCACCAAAATTTACATGGTGTAACTTTACTTTTGATAACCACATTTACATAATGTAAACACAATCAAATTAATTGAACTAGTAATTAATAATTAATTAAATTAATAATTTGAAATCTGTCGTGAATTGACCTTTTTTTGTCATATTGGTTCCTAGCTCTGGTGTAGCACTCTGGGCGGGACTAACCTGACCGGCCATGTGCCTGTTGGCTGTTTTTGGCAACGGTTGCAGTTCACCCCAAGTCAGCACTTAGAGTTAGGACTAGGGTGTGTCCAGTAAGGTGGTGGGTGGGACACAAGCCACATCCTGGGTTGCCATTGGCAAAAAAAAAAAAAAAAAAGCGCAAACTTAAATAAAAAAACATAACGCAAAGACATTTTCAAATGCTATAGCAAAACAATGCCCCGAAATAATTACTGTAAAAAACGAAATCTGTCGTGAATTGGCCTTTTTTTGTCATATTGGTTCCTAGCTCTGGTGTAGCACTCTGGGCGGGACTAACCTGACCGGCCATGTGCCAGTTGGCTCTTTTGGCAACGGTTGCAGTTCACCCCAGGTCAGCACTTAGAGTTAGGACTAGGGTGTGTCCTGTAAGGTGGTGGGTGGGACACAGGCCACACCCTAGGTTGCCATTGGCAAAAAAAAAAAAAAGGCGACAAACTTAAATTAAAAAATACAAAACGCAAAGACATTTTCAAATGGCGTAGCAAAACAATGCTCCGAAATAATTACTGTAAAAAACGAAATCTGTCGTGAATTGGCCTTTTTTTGTCATATTGGTTCCTAGCTCTGGTGTAGCACTCTGGGCGGGACTATCCTGACCGGCCATGTGCCAGTTGGCTTTTTTGGCAACGGTTGCAGTTCACCCCAAGTCAGCACTTAGAGTTAAGACTAGGGTGTGTCCTGTAAGGTGGTGGGTGGGACACAGGCCACATCCTGGGTTGCCATTGGCAAAAAAAAAAAAAAGCGAAATTCTTAAATAAAAAAAAACAAAACACAAAGACATTTTCAAATGGTGTAGCAAAACAATGCCCTGAAATAATTATTGTAAAATACGAAATCTGTCGTGAATTGGCCTTTTTTTGCCATATTGGTTCCTAGCTCTGGTGTAGCACTCTGGGCGGGACTAACCTGACCGGCCATGTGCCAGTTGGCTGTTTTGGCAACGGTTGCAGTTCACCCCAAGTCAGCACTTAGAGTTAGGACTAGGGTGTGTCCAGTAAGGTGGTGGGTGGGACACAAGCCACATCCTGGGTTGCCATTGGCAAAAAAAAAAAAAAAAAGCGCAAACTTAAATAAAAAACATAACGCAAAGACATTTTCAAATGCTATAGCAAAACAATGCCCCGAAATAATTACTGTAAAAAACGAAATCTGTCGTGAATTGGCCTTTTTTTGTCATATTGGTTCCTAGCTCTGGTGTAGCACTCTGGGCGGGACTAACCTGACCGGCCATGTGCCAGTTGGCTTTTTTGGCAACGGTTGCAGTTCACCCCAGGTCAGCACTTAGAGTTAGGACTAGGGTTTGTCCTGTAAGGTGGTGGGTGGGACACAGGCCACATCCTGGGTTGCCATTGGCAAAAAATAAAAATAAAAGCAAAATTCTTAAATAAATAAAAAACAAAACGCAAAGACATTTTCAAATGGCGTAGCAAAACAATGCCCCGAAATAATTAGTGTAAAAAACGAAATCTGTCGTGAATTGGCCTTTTTTTGTCATATTGGTTCCTAGCTCTGGTGTAGCACTCTGGGCGGGACTAACCTGACCGGCCATGTGCCAGTTGGCTCTTTTGGCAACGGTTGCAGTTCACCCCAAGTCAGCACTTAGAGTTAGGACTAGGGTGTGTCCTGTAAGGTGGTGGGTGGGACACAGGCCACACCCTAGGTTGCCATTGGCAAAAAAAAAGGCGACAAACTTAAATTAAAAAATACAAAACGCAAAGACATTTTCAAATGGCGTAGCAAAACAATGCTCCGAAATAATTACTGTAAAAAACGAAATCTGTCGTGAATTGGCCTTTTTTTGTCATATTGGTTCCTAGCTCTGGTGTAGCACTCTGGGCGGGACTAACCTGACCGGCCATGTGCCAGTTGGCTCTTTTGGCAACGGTTGCAGTTCACCCCAAGTCAGCACTTAGAGTTAAGACTAGGGTGTGTCCTGTAAGGTGGTGGGTGGGACACAGGCCACATCCTGGGTTGCCATTGGCAAAAAATAAAAATAAAAGCGAAATTCTTAAATAAAAAACAACAAAACACAAAGACATTTTCAAATGGTGTAGCAAAACAATGCCCTGAAATAATTATTGTAAAATACGAAATCTGTCGTGAATTGGCCTTTTTTGCCATATTGGTTCCTAGCTCTGGTGTAGCACTCTGGGCGGGACTAACCTGACCGGCCATGTGCCAGTTGGCTTTTTTGGCAACGGTTGCAGTTCACCCCAAGTCAGCACTTAGAGTTAGGACTAGGGTGTGTCCTGTAAGGTGGTGGGTGGGACACAGGCCACATCCTGGGTTGCCAATGCCAAAAAAAAAAAAAGCGACAAACTTAAATCAAAAACAAAACGCAAAGACATTTTCAAATGGTGTAGCAAAACAATGCCCTGTAATAATTATTGTAAAATACGAAATCTGTTGTGAATTGGCCTTTTTTTGTCATATTGGTTCCTAGCTCTGGTGTAGCACTCTGGGCGGGACTAACCTGACCGGCCATGTGCCAGTTGGCTGTTTTGGCAACGGTTGCAGTTCACCCCAAGTCAGCACTTAGAGTTAGGACTAGGGTGTGTCCTGTAAGGTGGTGGGTGGGACACAGGCCACATCCTGGGTTGCCATTGGCAAAAAAAAAAAGCGACAAACTTAAATCAAAAACAAAACGCAAAGACATTTTCAAATGGTGTAGGAAAACAATGCCCGAAATAATTATTGTAAAAAACGAAATCTGTCGTGAATTGGCCTTTTTTTTGTCACATTGGTTCCTAGCTCTGGTGTAGCACTCTGGGCGGGACTAACCTGACCGGCCATGTGCCAGTTGGCTCTTTTGGCAACGGTTGCAGTTCACCCCAAGTCAGCACTTAGAGTTAGGACTAGAGTGTGTCCTGTAAGGTGGTGGGTGGGACACAGGCCACACCCTAGGTTGCCATTGGCAAAAAAAAAAAAGGCGACAAACTTAAATTAAAAAACACAAAACGCAAAGACGTTTTCAAATGGCGTAGCAAAACAATGCCCGAAATAATTATTGTAAAATACGAAATCTGTCGTGAATTGGCCTTTTTTTGTCATATTGGTTCCTAGCTCTGGTGTAGCACTCTGGGCGGGACTGACCAGTGAAGTGCCAGTTGGCTGTTTTGGCGAAGCTATCAGTTCACCCCAAGTCAGCACTTAGAGTTAGGACTAGGGTGTGTCCTGTAAGGTGGTGGGTGGGACACAGGCCACATCCTGGGTTGCCATTGGCAAAAAATAAAAATAAAAGCGAAATTCTTAAATAAAAAAAAAACAAAACACAAAGACATTTTCAAATGGCGTAGCAAAACAATGCCCCGAAATAATTATTGTAAAATACGAAAAATTTCGTGAATTGGCCTTTTTTTGTCATATTGGTTCCTAGCTCTGGTGTAGCACTCTGGGCGGGACTAACCTGACCGGCCATGTGCCAGTTGGCTGTTTTGGCAACGGTTGCAGTTCACCCCAAGTCAGCACTTAGAGTTAGGACTAGGGTGTGTCCTGTAAGGTGGTGGGTGGGACACAGGCCACACCCTAGGTTGCCATTGGCAAAAAAAAAAAAGGCGACAAACTTAAATTAAAAAACACAAAACGCAAAGACGTTTTCAAATGGCGTAGCAAAACAATGCCCCGAAATAATTATTGTAAAATACGAAATCTGTCGTGAATTGGCCTTTTTTTGTCATATTGGTTCCTAGCTCTGGTGTAGCACTCTGGGCGGGACTGACCAGTGAAGTGCCAGTTGGCTGTTTTGGCGAAGCTATCAGTTCACCCCAAGTCAGCACTTAGAGTTAGGACTAGGGTGTGTCCTGTAAGGTGGTGGGTGGGACACAGGCCACACCCTAGGTTGCCATTGGCAAAAAAAAAAAAAAGGCGACAAACTTAAATTAAAAAACACAAAACGCAAAGACATTTTCAAATCGCGTAGCAAAACAATGCCCCGAAATACTTATTTTAAAATATGAAATCTGACATGAATCAGGGTGCCATGGAGGCTTCTCCTGTGAACAAGAGTCCAATAGGTGAGATTGAAAGAAGGCTAGCGGTGTAAAGTGTACAGATCAATCGCACTTGTGCTGTCTGACACTCACCCGAAACACAAGCACAGAAAGCCTCTTCTCAGACACCGTACGGTCCCAAATAAGATTCGGTCTCGTGTCTTAATGCTCTTGAGTTGTCAAATACACACAAAATTGTCAAATTTATGTTTTATTAACAAAATTCGGGAGGAGCACATTTAAATAATTGATCCAATCACCACGTCGTTTCAACCAGCTGTCAACAATCAGCATGAGTGGAGGCCTGTATATAATCACTATTCCTCAACAGTTTTTCAGCATTCCTCCACCACCCCGTCTCCTCACACTCACCTGGTTACTTCCTAACCTGGAATGCAGGGGCAGTTGGTTGGTGTTGGTTGGTTCATTTAAATATGTTCTATTTAATATGATATAAATAGCCTTATATATTAAATATATTTTAAGATATGGCCCATGTGATCTTTACCATTAGCAGAACTGAGCCACATGTGCCAGAAGTTGGCCATATGAAGCCTGGAAATGTGTGTAATAACAAAAATAACTATATTGTTATAATTGTGAAATAAGATTTTGGGACATTTATGCAGGCATTAAGCAGAAGTCAGGCAGATGGCTCAGAAATATTTCCATTACTTTGGACTTGTAGCATTACAGATAAGAATTTAGCAGTAAAATGTAAATTATGACATTGTATCACTGCTTAATTTGACGGTGGAGATGTTGTGTTTTCAATTGTTATTCTTCATTTCAGAAAAGCCTACAGAATGTAGGAAGAGGAAAAGAATTCGTTCTTTCCTCAACAGGCTTTGGAAGGCTATGAAGCGTCTTTTCCAGCGCTGTTGCCGCTGTAGTGCTGTGGATGTCGTGGAGCCTTTTGTCCCTCCACCAGATCTGGAGCCAGAGCCTGATCCTGAGCCACCATCACCTGCTCCTGTCATTATTTCTCCAGCATCACTTTAAACATTATTGTTGTCCTGTTTTCCACTAAAAATATCTTAAGGCTCGTTTTCAGAGAATATTAATATTGTTTTGCACATATTAAAATTATTTTCTCGACACAACCAGTGCTGATTTTTTTAAATAAAACAATGGATCTTCCAAGCTCATATATTTCTCATATTTTTTTTGTTTGTTTTTCAGAGTCCTTCGAGTCTCTCTATAACGTGGGAGAGATGATCGGATCCGGAGGATTCGGAAGGGTGTACGTGGGAGCAAATTAGATGGCAAAAAGGTAAATCTTACAGAATTGTACAAACATTTTTCATCAAACATATTTAAAACAATTCACAGATGGTTTAATTCTTATTCCAAGGTCAGGTGCTTGAGTACTGATACTGTTATTGAAACTGTTTTTATTTATTTATTTTATTTGCAGGTTGCCATCAAGCGGATGCTCAAGATTGACAACGATTGTTATCTTGATATTTTAAGTTGTTTTTTATATATAGCTCAACGTATAGCGAGAGTGTCGCAGAAATTACGTACTTCACTTTTAAAGTAAAGATGTTTTAGATGCTGTTTTAATAGATGCATAGTCACATGGTCAAGACTAACCAGCTCTCTCCTTATTACAACTTGAACAGAATGCAGAGATCTGATTAGAAAGTGCCTAGCCTGGGATCCAACTGAACGGCCGACGTTAGAGCAGATGTCCAGGAAGTCCAATGATTTCAAGTGTGAGGAAGTGTATCAGACACAGAGTAGGATTATTATCATTTGTCTTCAATTCTGGATTATTTGTAGTGAATTTGTGCTCATTGTAATGTTCCTGTTGTAGTCAAGTCCCCTTCATTTATATAGCGCTTTATACGGTACAGATTTTGTCTAAGTGGCTTCACAGTAACAAACAAGAAAATGACAGAATCAGTGATTTGAGCCGGACGATTACATCACTGTTTTCTCCAGTGCTAATATACATAAATTAACTAGATTAATAACTATGTCATGACTTAACTTAACTATTGATCTTTGCAACAGAATGAATCAATAATATATAGATTAAGATGGACAATGACACCATTTTCTTTGGGAGCTGCTGTGCAGCCAAAATTTATTTGTCAATTATTAATGTAAAGCTGCTTTACCACAATTTTCATTGTAAAAAGTGCTATATAAGTAAAGGTGACTTGACTTGATGCAAACAGAATTTCAGCTCAAAAAATCATTCATGAGTTGACTTGTTCGCATAATCTTTGTGTTGGATAGGAAATAACGTACTTGCTGTCCTTGGTGGAGGGCTTGAGCCGAAGCCTGAAGTCCAACCCCAACCTGACAGGGAATTCTGAGCCCGTCCATGTCAAGAACAAGAACACGAGAGACTGCAAGACTGGAAAGAAGTCGTCACAGTCATATTTGTGTTGTTTTAAAAGTCATTTTTTCACTTTGTTTTTAAAAGTCAATACAAGTAATCTTTATTTGCATTGTGCTTTATATATGACCAATCTGTATATATGTATATATCATTTGAATAAATTAAATGCTTTTAAACAGTCCCGGCCTGCGAGAAACCTTTGAAGTGAAAAGGCAAAGACCTGTTTTTGTGCTTCCCGCAATAACGCTACATAAAATTGTAAATAAAAATCTAAGTGGTTGCAAACTTCAGTGCATTGTAGAGTCTGTCTAAAACATAATCCCACAATAAATAAAAAGAGAAAAGAGAAAGGGTAGACGACAAATTTAGAGGCAGTAGAATTAGAGTTATGAGAAGTAATCGACACAAGTTGGCAGGATATAAGCTAAATACATTATATAAAGGCGCACAAAATGTTCCTTATGAGTTTCTTTTGAACACGTGTTTTATGGCAAACAGGAATCAGTTCTCCTGTTTAGATATTGAAAAAAGGGGGACCAGGTTTCTTTGAAAGAATCAATATTATGTCCAAATGCAGTTAATTGCTCCAAGTTTGAGTGTACTAATAATAATTTGAGCCATTGGTTTATTGAGAGTACTGTTCTGTCTTTCCAATTTAGTTTCTTTGCTATGGACAGCGAGATTAATAGAATGGTTTGAGATTATTAGGAATTTGTAAAGCATATGTCTCCCAGTAAGGGTATTATGGGACAAACTGGGATGCTGAGCCCAAGGATGTCTGACAGTCTGCTCATAACCTCCAACCAGAAGGACTGAACAAGTGGATACTCCCAGAATGCATGAAAGTAATCATCAGTTGAGGCTGGACAGTATGAACAGTTATTATTATTATTATTATTTTTTAGATATTCCTCTTCTTCCTCTTATTATTAGTATTATTGTTAATATTACTGTTATTTTTATTATTATTATTACTGCTGCCTCTACTACTTCTGCCATTATAACTATTACTATTGCTGATAATATTATTATTGTTGTTAATACAACTATTATTGTCACTATTAGGATTGTTTCAAGTTTATAACAATTTACCATTCAGTGAGTACATATTCTTATATATACACTCGTGCATACATAAGGGAAACAAAGGAAAAGAAACGTCCCACAAAAGATATGTCATTGGTCAATAAAAATAAAATAAAACATAACCCTACAATAAATCAGACTAGAGCCTGTGGACAATCATAACATAATTTTGTGCACTGCACCACCATTGGCTATTTATGTTAATGAAGCTATTTGTGAATTAGAAAGATTTAGGTCAGTCTTGAAGCTTGTTGGAATAGTTACCCCAAAACAAAGTTATGAAAATCTAGATGGTGCACACTGATAAGTCCTTAACTCAACCTGCCCGTAATCACGTCATTGTTTTTAGGGCACAGCTGATTGGTTCCTGCTGTATTAGTAGCCAATGAGATTGCGTGCTCCACTTTCAAATACTTTGTTACCATTTGCTGTAGTTGCAGAGCACTTTCAGAAACCCTCCATCTTCCCCAGCTCCACCTGTATTAACTAAAATGAAAACAGTCATGTTTATATGAAAATCTACGGTTAATATAACTACGATACTGTAGATCATATCCTCCTGAGGCCCAGGAATTTTATTTATATATTTATTTTTGTACATTTTTTTATAATTTATTTATTCATGGATTTAATTATTCACATATTTATTTTGTTTTTGCAGGTTTCGTCCTCCATACTTTTATGGTATATTACATATAACATATGAGAAAAGTGTGATAATGTAATATATCCCTCATTGTTCATTGTTTTGTCTTATTCTCTTCATCTTGCAAAGAAGGGGGGGGGGGCAGCTTGTGACGTCAAAGCAAGTGATGTGTCATTCTCATCCAGACCCCAAGAGGCAGTAAAAAGACACTTTTTTTTTTGCTTGTAAGTATATACAACATGCCAAATAAACAACAGTAACTCTTAATACAATTACAAAAAGTCCAAATAGCAGCATAACAAAAATTTATATAAACTATATAAACACACACTACAACAACTAACAAAAACATAAATAACAAATATAAGGGGCTTATTCATCAAAAATACCTTCAAAAGATTACATAGGCTAATTTAAGGGCTTTTTTTTTTTACTTTTAAGGATTTAAAGAATACCTTTAAATCTTGAAATTTGGAAAGTTGCTTTTTGCTTAATTCATCTCTCAAATTATTTCAGTAAAACTAGCGCTGGACACTATTAGTGTACATCGGAATGTCCCCTTAAGGAAAATAGTTTTTTTTTTATGGTCCCAAAATGTATGAAGAGCAGACAATGTGTTGATTTTTTTAAATTCATGCATGAACAATCCTTTAGAGCTAAAGTAATCATTTAGTAACCACAATGTCATATTCCACCTACAGCTTTGTCATGTTACCAGAAATACATACATAGTGCCAAAAGCCAAGTGCCAAAGCAGATTCAAAGCAACACGCTAGACTACCTTTGTTACAGTTTGCTGTCTACAAAATTGAATACATTTGAATACATTTTAATATTTCCTCATTAATGTACACACAGCACCCCATATTGACAGAAAAACACATAATTCTTGACATTTTTGCACATTTATTAAAAGAGAAAAATGATCTTTGGGTTCTTATTTACCTCTCTCACCAAGGCTCTTCTCCCCTGATAGCTCAGTTTGGCCGGATGGCCAGCTCTAGGAAGGATTTTGGTCATCCCAAATGGCTTCCATTTAAGGATTATGGACACCACTGTGCTCTTAGGAACCTTAAGTGCAGCAGAATTTTTTTTGTAACCTTAGCCAGATCTGTGCCTTTCCACAATTCTGTCTCTGAGCTCTTCAGGCAGTTCCTTTGACCTCATGATTCTCATTTGCTCTAACATGCACTGTGAGCTGTAAGGTCTTATATAGACAGTTGTGTGGCTTTCCTAATCAAGTCCAATCAGTATAATCAAACACAGCTGGACTCAAATGAAGGTGTAGAACCATCTCAAGGATGATCAGAAGAAATGGACAGCACCTGAGTTACATATATGAGTGTCACAGCAAAGGGTCTGAATACTTAGGACCATGTGATATTTCAGTCTTTCTTTTTTAATAAATCTGCAAAAATGTCAAGAATTCTGTGTTTTTCAATCAAAATGGGGTGCTGTGTGTACATTAATGAGGGAAAAATGAACTTAAATGATTTTAGCAAATGGCTGCAATACAACTGTAATGAATCCGCTCTGTCTGTCTTCCACTTGCCACCAGATGTCGCCCTCTCACTCTATGGACCCTGTCACACGGACTACATTTCCCATAAGCCCCCCTCACTAATCACCCTTCCAGCTGGATCATATTACACTCACTTCCCCTCACTATATAAGCACCACTCTCACTGACACTCACTGCGAAGTATTGTACATCTTGTATTGCAATTCCGAACGTTATTCCCCTGTCTTGTTTTGCCTCTTTCCGGATCCTGCCTGTGTCTTCATTTTGTTGTTTATCTGCCTGCCTGGATATTTACTACGAGACTGCCTGTTCCCCGCCACTATTGTTTGCTGTTGTATTGACCATCGCCTGTCTGACTACGTTTTTTTAATAAAGCCGCACTTGGATCTTATTCGCTGACTCCCTCATCATTACAATAACAAAGAGTGAAAAATTTAAGGGGGTCTAAATTCTTTCCATACCCACTGTATACATTTGTCTCTATGAGCCGACGGCGAGACAAGGGACTGTCTGAAAGTGCACAACCCAAAACCCTTTTGCTCATTTTGTATTATGAAAAATACTCAATAACTTCACTATAACGCACCAGATTCAGTTCATATGTCACTGCTCTCCTGCTGGTTGTACTGGAATACTTAGTTTGAAAAAAAAAAAATATATATATATATATATATATATATATATATATAAGTTTTATTATTATTGTGTAACAAAATGAATAACTTCACTGTTATTAGTAAAACATTTAATTAATTGTAATGCCATCAAATGCAGTAAGCAATTATCATGCAAAAGCTGGTTGTAAGTATGTAAGCTGCATAACATCATTTGTGTAAAGAAGGCCTTTATGTGCTACTTGCCAAACTAAGTGTTGTAGTGTAACCAGCAGGAGAGCAGTGATGTTTTAACTGAGTTTGGTTACACTACAGTGTGTAACACTGAAGTTATTCATGATTATTTTTGTAGAAATGCATTTCGGATTTGGCACTTTTCAGATGGTCCCTTCGGACTTGTCTCACTGCCGCCTGCTAAGAGACTAAGAGACTTATAATTTATATTATAAAGCTTGTTTGAGGAAAATCAGGTTGTTGTAGCTTGTTGTCTATGTTGGAAATATCTGTCATTTGTGTTATAACAACGTTTAGCTCACGAGATATTGATTCAGGATGTTCTAATGTGTGAATATATTGCCAACTTTACTGAACTTCTTAAGCACTGCCCGCATTTATTTATATTTGAGTCCAAGTTCAAACTCTAAATGAGCCGCGCATCAATTGTGTGTATTAATGCACAGAGCTGACTTAATAAACACTACTGCCAGCCAGAGGGACATTAAGGAACGATAATATCTTTGTGACGGAACGCAAAAAAAAAAAAAATTTTAATTCCTCCCATCCATTCCCCCCCCCCCACCACTACGTCCCTTTAGGGGCTCCGTAGAATTTGGCCCCTGGTGTAAAGTGTTACATACCACAATAAAAGCATAATAGGCTGTAAAACACTGGTCAACCTGAATGTATTAAAGAAGCCAACTGAGCTTAGTCAAGGTCAATACAGTTTTAATTGAGCAAAGATGTTCATGGCTTCAGGAAAGGCTTCAGAAGGGCTTTCTGCTATTCACTGCAATTAAATTGTGAATACATTTTTTTCCAGCAAAACAGGGAATATAAAAGAAAGTTTTAAGTCCATTTTATGAGACTAACAAAATATCTGTAACAGATAGAGATCTCTATTCGCTCTGTGTAGGCCCTACAGTTCTCTTCAAAAATCATGTCACCCAGTTTGTTTTGGCTACTTAAACAATTTTGTATTAATTTTTTTCATATAATTTATCAATTTAACATTACCTCTTAATTATTGATCAAAAATAAATAAATTGATTGAATTTTTAATTTATTCAATCAAAGTGGAAGGGTCTGATATTAAAGTCAGACTGATAGTGTGGTAACCGTATTTTATTTAGATTTTGCAGTTATCTGGCAGGTGCCTTTGTTTGTCTTTCTCCACCCTAATGCACTTTAAATACTCCAAAACTGAACCTACAATGACTTCCAACACTCCTTTAATAAGTTTATATGCATGCATAGAATGGGTTCGATTTGTAAGTATAATTATGATCAAATGTTCACCCAACCCAGATCTAACTGAATTTGGTTCCTAGTAAATTATACTATTTCCAAATTGTCACCTATGGTGTTCCACAGGTGCTTTGTGTTGACATTCCTACACTGTATATTGCCTATACTTTTACTAAAAGAATCGGTGCAATGACAAGTACTCCATAGTTGTATATTAGTATTGAATATAAAGATTTTTACAGAAATGATTTTAAATCATTTTTATGTCATTTGTCTCATGCATTGAAAGATAAACTAAACTTAAACGCCCCTAATTTCTATTTTTGTGGAAAAAATATATATAATGAACACAAGGGGGTAGCAATGTCAAATTAAAATGTGGTCTTGGATTTTCTGTAAAGTCACTTGAGGCTTATACATAAAAGTAGGCTATATTTGCAATTCTATCCTTTAGGAAAGTTTTTTTTCTGTTTGTTTTGTTTTTGTGAAGCGCCTGTAGCACCAAAATATTTGTTATAATTGCATTTAAATGTTACTTTTGTTTTGTTGTGCATTTGAATCAAATATGAGAGCCCCCCCCCCCCGTGTTTTTATTCATTTTTATCAATTTTCTTGATTTGATTTTTATCTGTGTTTACTTTTCTATAACCTATTGTAAATCATAAAAGTGGCAACTCTATCAGATAAACTAGCTGCAAAGCTTTTCTACACTGACCATTAGTGATCGAAAGAGGGCGCTAAGACCACAGGACTCTGATTTGTTTCCTTACTCTGAGACTACCATAGACTTCCTTCTCCTGTCGGACAATCAAAACTAGACAAAAGTCAGTCGATTCTTGTCTTTATTTGGTTACTTCATACGTTTATCAAATGTGCTTCAGAATATTGTTTCATTTGTTTCTTAGAACTAACTAGCAAAATACCACTCCTTTTGTGTAGTTTATATATATTTTTTAATGTTCTGGTGTTTTTATTTGGGATGCCGATACTTACACAACATCAGAGACTAACATTTCATACAAAAATAATCAATATTGTTGATTCGATATTGAATTGAAGTTGATATTTCTATAGTGGGTGTATTAAACGATTTGTTGTAGGCTAATGTTTATTTTCGAAAAGGCAGTCGTTTTACAATACTGTATTTGTACAGTTTTGATCGATCTTGTTTTCGCTCATCAGTAATAGCTAGGCTGTCATGAAGTGCGGCCTCTTTTCATACACCAGAATTAATTCTATTTGTTAATTACATACAGATAGAATTGCCCGAGTGTCGCTATGCAAACATAATGATTAAATAAAGCCATCAAACAAAAAGATTGATATTTAAATAATATTTACAGCATTTAAATGAGAACAGAATGACAAAAATAATTACCGTCTATAATCCACTAAAACCAGAGTTTAGTGTATCGGGAGATTAAATCGTGTTGTTTGTTTATAGACTACAAGAACTGCGAACTGGTTACAGTCGTACTGGTGCTATCGAAATTTAGTTACATGAACTAACTTTTAGATTTTTCACTAAAGAGTTAGTAACTACCACATGCACCACATCTTTAGCTGAAAAAACACACACCTGTATAAATATATAATATAAATAAATCTCGCATTTTTTCTTACACCTATCAAAGGGCCGCTGGACAAAAACAATATCTGAAATTTGTTCATAAATGATCAAGGCTAAACCATTTATTTTGCTTCTCAATTAAAATACGACATTTAACAACCCTGTTTTCAAGTTATACAGAGGTAGCTTGTTTAATTGGCTGGAATGGGGAGTTCGGGTGGGCAGAAGTTTGGGGTTAAGTAAGAGGCGCGCACTGAATTGTACAAATAGCCTGGGGCACAAGAAAAAGTTCATGCCCGGGTCCCTGTAAGGAGAAACCAGTGAAGTATCAACCAGTCCATGGTCAGTTAATCAGAGCGACCTGTGGGGGATTATGAAGATATTGTGACCGCGACTTGGCCTCACAATTATCATTCACAATTAAATGTAGTGTCCCTCCCCCAAACTTCCTTTCATAAAGGATGCGTGGCCGTCTTAAAGTTTAAGAATTTGGGCGGATTGTTTGGTTTCACCTCAAAATAATACGCATGTGTACTCATAACATGAATAAGCATTCTTTCGTACTTTTAGGCCCGTTTATTGAATGAGATTGAAGAAGCGTTGTGAAAATCAAAAGGACTGTTTAGAAAATTCAAAGTTAATAGAAAAAAAAAATGACTAGAAACAATAATAATTTTTAAATAGAAATTACAATTTTTTTCTCTTTTTTCAAAAGAATGTCAATACGCATACGATTTAAACCGTTTAATTCTCCTTATATTGTAAATAAAAAAAAAAATACATATAAAGTTTAGGGAATTACTACTATTTTATGAAGACACCAATTTTATTGACATGCCATAAAACAGCGTAGAGGTGAAGGATGACATAATTCTCTCCCGTTTGACCAATGGTGACACATGTGAGGTGTTTTGCTTTACCCATTTGTTTCTCCGGGCTTTTAATCTCGCTCGCACTTGGAGCAAACTTTCGCACCTCGGTTCTTGCTCCAGTGTCTTAACTTGCTTAATTCCAGCATAATGAGCGCTCTGCCCTGAATGACGTGCTTTGATCCGCTCACCGGTGTTGATTGAGACCGTTAACTAACAGCCAGTGTTAATAAAAAAGAACTGGCTTTGCGACTAAAAATGCAGGAAGCCTCGAACCGGAGATTATTTACACTAATTCCCATACTGATCATTTGAAAACAAATACTCTCTTCTAATGGACTCCACGAGCTAGTGCGAAATACAAATCATTGCAATTCCTTATTACCACATATTTGCAATACGGCTGAGTTTAATTTAAATGTGAGAGCCTATAAATTAATGAATCGATTAATCCATGATAACGATGAGGAATCCGTGGTTTTAAAATACATCTGTGTTATTCCATTTTTAAACCATCAGATGGTTTAAGGACATGGCCGATGTTATTTATAAACACACTTTTAGAATGTTGTATTAAAGTATTTTCAGTTTGATGCGTTTCCGTGCTAGTTTGTGGAGAGTATGGTTCTTTAACGTCTAGAGAAGTGTGTGTTTGGCTAGGGGTGGACTGGGACGTCCCAACACCTCTCGTTTTTCTTCAACCTTGTGTGTGGCCGCTCTCTTTGCACGGCCCGACCTCCCATTGGACAACTTAGATGTTATTGGGAGGAGTCTTACTGGCAGCAAAAGGGGAAAAGAATTGAAGTGCGCAAAAGTATTATGTAGTGACCGATGCTTAGTGTTCAGAAGTTTTCCAATGCGCGCTCCGACAGAAAGAGGTGGCAAGTACGCGAGTCTAATCAACACCCGGTCCAACAGTCTCATTTTGTAAATACGGTGGCAGAACGTGGACTCTCGGGTGGACTGCCTTCCCAGTTTCAGAGGAGGCGCGTTTCAAGTGGATTTGTGGATTGCTTTTAGGCTTCCCGACGTCTGTTTTTCGCCAGCACCGTTTGGAGAGAAGTCATGCAGGCGCGCTATTCCGTCTCCAGTCCCAACTCGCTGGGAGTTGTGCCGTACATCAGCAGCGACCAAAGTTATTACCGGGCCGCCGCCGGAGGGGGGTACACCGGGATGCCAGCCCCCATGAGCATGTACTCTCACGCGGCCCACGACCAGTACCCCGCCAGCATGGCGAGGGCGTATGGACCGTACACGCCACAGCCGCAGCCCAAGGATATGGTAAAACCACCGTACAGTTACATTGCGCTCATCACTATGGCCATCCAGAATTCGCCGGACAAGAAGGTGACCCTTAACGGTATTTATCAGTTTATAATGGAGCGCTTTCCCTTTTATAGGGACAACAAGCAGGGCTGGCAGAACAGTATTCGACACAACCTGTCCCTGAACGAGTGCTTTGTCAAAGTGCCCCGCGATGACAAAAAACCTGGCAAAGGCAGCTACTGGACCCTCGACCCAGACTCGTATAATATGTTTGAGAACGGCAGCTTTTTGAGGCGACGACGGCGTTTCAAAAAGAAGGACGCTCTAAAGGATAAGGAAGACCGAAATGTCAAAGATGCACCTTCCCGCCAGCAGCAGCAGCAGCAGCAGCAGCAGCCGCCTCAACCGCAGCAGGGCCGCGACCAGGAACAGTCAGTGCCGGGCTCGCAGCCCGTGCGCATTCAGGACATTAAAACCGAGAACGGCACGTCCACGCCGCCGCAGGCCGTTTCGCCCACGCTCAGCACTGTTCCCAAGATAGAGAGCCCCGACAGCAGCAGCAGCATGTCGAGCGGCAGCCCGCACAGCATCCCGTCCACCCGCTCTCTCAGCCTGGACAGCGCCGGGGAACAGCAGCAGCAGCAGCAGCAGCATCACCACCACGGCCAGGCCCCTGCGCAGGGCTTCAGCGTGGACAACATCATGACCTCCCTCCGGGGCTCGCCTCAGAACTCCGGCGATCTCACCCCGTCTCTCGTGGCTTCCTCGCGAACAGGTATAACTCCCACGTTGTCCCTGAACTATTCTCCCAACCAGACGTCCGTGTATAGCTCGCCCTGCAGCCAGAACTCTATCTCGACTACCTCCAACGCCACCTATCATTGCAACATGCAGGCCATGAGCTTGTACGCGGGCGGAGATCGCTCGGGCCACTTGGCGGCCACCACCAGCGTGGATGAAACTCTGCCTGATTACTCGATCACGACCACCACGTCGTCCTTAAGCCACGGGAATCTCAGCTCGGCCCAGGAGGGCCACCATCCGCACCAAGGGCGCCTCGCCTCATGGTACCTAAACCAGGCCGGAGACATTGGCCACCTAGGCGCGACGTACCCGACGCAGCAGCAGAACTTCCATTCGGTTCGAGAGATGTTTGAATCGCAGAGAATCGGTCTGAATAATTCACCGGTGAACGGGAATAACAGCTGTCAAATGTCGTTTCCCCCGAGTCAGCCCATATACCGCACGTCGGGGGCTTTTGTGTATGACTGCAGCAAGTTTTGACCAAACAAGTATTTTTCGAGCTTCTTCTTTATGTTGTTGTTGTTGATTTCCCCTTTGCCCCTTTTTCGTCAGTACCGAGAGACGTTGTTATTTGCCTACCACCCCGCGATGGACTGAAAAGAAACAGAACACAAACGCGAGTCAGACACACTTGATCTTGGTTTGTTAAGGACAGTGTTACTTCGAATAACACGTAAGTCTTCTTCGTTTTTGTGAGCTGTATGCTGGGCTGTGTTGAAATGCGTCAGACGTTTATGGACTTGTTATTACGTGTAAATTGCATATAGTAATTTATTTCTAAAGTGTAGCCGGATATTATGGACCAAACACCAAAAAAGTGTTTCTAAATTGAACTGCATTCATTGTCCAAATGTTCCATTATAACAAGGAACGGAACATGTATAACGCCATATTCTTTTAAACTATCTCCTTTTGTTGAAAACGTATTCTGAAGGAACTGCATTGTTTGTTTAATAAATTGCCATGCTATTTGAGTTAAAATTAGGCTACGCCTGATTTCTTAAAGCCTGGAGGAACAAAATTGGGCTCTAGTAGCCTGTAGAGAAATATTGCATTTAGAGCTCTATTGCTTGAAGACCATTCACCTACATAATTGATCCAAATAAGCGTGCCTAAATTATTCGGCGTTACTGTGGCACAGTTGAGCGTTGCTTGATCCAAACGACCGCCTAATCTTAAAATGCTTCCAACCACACATTTAGAACGCAATGTACTCTGATCATTTTCATAAAAAGCAATGTGATCAGAAGCCCCCCCTCCCTCCCCATGCAAATGAATCCTATTTCAGCATTCTAGGGAATTATGAAATGCTAAATATTCACTCATCAGTTCCGCTATTTGCTTTTGGGAATTTTCAAACAAATGTTAGCTATTTATGTCTAGGTGTTTTTAGTGATTTTACCACACTTTTTTTCAGTGTTCAGTAGCAACATTTTACTTATTTATGCTGAAATATATTGAATATAAAATATCTCGTTATTTAATTGGCTACTTTTAAATTCTCAAAAACCTCCGTCCTATAAAAGTCAAGTGAAATTAAGGCGTATTATTTAATAATAATAACAATTTATTATTATTATTATTATTATTTCTCGTAGTAATTCTAAAAAATAGTCAGTTGTAAACTTAAAAAATGTGGTTTAAGTGGTAGTATCTAATTTCTGCTCGTTTTTAAAAATTAAAAATCATGTGACCGAATCAACTTCATTACTCCATTAACAAAAGTCATTCTGAAGGGTTATATCAGGTAGACTACCTAATGCAATAACTACAGATGTTCTGTTTTACAGTGCAGTAGCAGCGGTAGTAATAAAATCAAAATGTTGCAATGCATAACAATTCATATTTTAATTGCTGCGAGGTGACGACGTGTTTTGCTATAATTTGTTCTTATTGCTTCACCCAACTCCATATGCCTGGCGTGGGCTGTCTGTCTGTCATCATCTTGACCTGAGGCCTTTAGTAACAGTGTTTCAGTCACTGTAATTCACCGCTTGTGTTCAGTGTCCACGTGTTTACTTGCGCATAGCTTCGTTAATATCATACCAGACATGCCAAAGATACTCAAATCACCACTGGAGGATTCAGCAAGTTCTAGAAGGCGCAGCGGTTGGACTTAATAAATTGAATACTTCAGAGGCGCGCGTCCTCAGAAAAGGCCTAATACAGAGAATAAACCTCCAGTGTAACAATTCACAAAAGTATTTGGGCATTGTGCATTTATAAGAACAACCACCAGTCAGGTTAATGAAATGTCACTAAAATACCCGTAAAAAAATTCACATTAATTCAGAAGTGCTATTTGAAAACGCAAACAATTGATAATAGGAGTATTTAGAGGATCAGATTTTACTTGGCTTACTAAATCAATAAAATGTGTGTGTAATAGTGTATTGATCATGCCTCATACGAAAGCTTTCTGATACTTGTGAATAGGTTTTAAAGGTTAAAGTTTATTGTTATTATTTCTACAGACAATATGTTTTTAACATTTTTAGTCTGCAGCCTAGTAAGGCCCGAAGACCTGAGGGCAAATGCACACGTGTTCTCATTGCCTCTGTGCCCCACATATTTTCATTGCATGAGCGGTTGGTAGTGATTACAGCGGTTAATTAATCGGCCAATTAACTAGAGTGCGTCAACAAAACGTCTCAGATTTGCCTCTTTCACTCGGTATGGTATGTGGTAATTAAATGTGCCCATATCACGTTCGGTTTGAGTTTTTCTTATAAAATTGTGCTTTTGCAGAATGTTCAGATTCAGTTACATATGAAGTCCTATCGATAACAATCCTATTAAATAAGTATTCATAATTTTTTTTTTAGGGCATTTCAGAGAAAACGGCGAAACTACAACAACGACAATGATAATAACCTAAAATATAGGTCGTTTAATAACGATAATAATTATAATAACCAGCCTGTATGATAATAACAATACGTTGCAGTATCGGTAAAACTAAAACGTGACACTAACAAATTAAGTTCGTTATGCAGCTCATGTGAGTCTGGTCACAGTGAATTTTGGCCTTTCATAGCGCATTCTCTCCCCACCAAAAAAAAGTTGTAATCATGCTCATAAAAGTCATTAGAGCCTTTCCCGAGTAATAAACAAACGTCGTGTTAAGCCCAAGATTGATGGCGCCCTCACAGAACGGGCCAGGTCAGGAAGGAATAAAATTCAATCAGTGCGCAGGAATCATTTTTCATGAGACGGAAAAGGCAGAAGGGGACGGGGGTCAATAGGGAGGATGTCGGCCGCCGGAGCACCATCAACAATACCACAGGAGAAAAGCTAAATGAACGTGTTGTGTTGTCCAAACCAGTTTCTTAAATCTGTTATCTATATGATGAGCTCCCACGCGAACAGTCAGAACTCAGTCTAATCGAAAGGGATCAAGAGATGTCTGAATTATAGGACAGTCCAGATGAAGAGAAGCACATTTTGCAGGCCTTTATTTTTCAATTCAACTTCTCATTCGAGCTCTTGGAGTTAAACAATTCGATTTTAAACATGTAGAGTTGCGGATTTTTGCACAAGGCCTCTTTTGCTTTAATAACTGTTTAATCGCCTTTAATTCGAATGTTCAAATAATTATTTGAAATGCAATTTTGCATCAGTTGATCAATATAAAGCATTTTTTAAACCACCAAATAGATTAAAAGCGAATTAAAAGCTATTTAAGTATTAATAAAGCACATACGAACAATGTCAGAAATGTGCAAGCGGCTGTTGAAGCATAAACCAAACATAAATTCCTGAAGAATTGGCTAGCCTGATTTATTTATTTATTTATTTATTTTAGAAATACTTCTCGTTTTCATCCAAAAACGTAGTTTTAGAATATGTTTTTAATAAAATGACACACGACTCTGATCATTTAGTTCGATGTGTTTCAAACACAAACAGCTTTGTTGGTCAGATGTTATGCATGCTTTCCTGTGTCCAGATATTTAGGTCGCCCCTCCATTTCGATGGACTATACGCATATAAATTCATATTATTTTGAAATACAATATACATTCCATTCTCCACATTCCTGTAAGCATATCCCCACACCTTCCCAGACTCTGCTACATGGATTTGAATCGGACACAAAAAGTGATTATGTTCAGCATTCCTTTGATGTGTCTCTCTTCGAAACATTCCAGTTTCAATTCCCATTTAAAGCTAGGAGGAACATATCGACATCTTGATTTCACGTGACAGAATCAAAAACAATTGATAATATGAGGCGTAGGCTATAATCTCTCCATATGCCACAACAGCATTATACTATGGCTCACTGAAAAACACAAAACAAATGAACATGCATTTTTACGTAAGAAAACAAATCTCTTGCCTATATGTAAATAATACTATATGGCTGCATCCTAAATTCTGGACTATCTGTACAGAGCTATAATACCCTTTTAAAATAATTAAAATGTTGCTAAAATAAGTTAATTTTATCATTTATCAGTCACGAAGCGCAAAACTCTTTTTGTGAAGATGGAGAATGACGCACTCAAGTCAACTCTCGTTGTAGAACCGATCCATTAAACTGTTTACTTTCTGAACTATATTTATTTTTACATCTACGTTCGTTATTGCAAGGATGAACGAATATTACGTCTTGTTTACTTATATATCCGTTTCAGTGTCAAGATCGTGATAAGTTGGTCTGCTGAAGCTAGCAAAGTGTGCTTCATTTCATTTATCAACGATGTAAAATGAAATAAAACATTATATGAATTTGACCTGAACTGGTTCTATGCCAATAAAGCGAACTCGAATATTTACTCGAGTTTTTTTTTACTACAATGAGAATGTTGTCTATTTATTATTATTATTATTATTATTATTATTATTATTATTATTATTCTGACAAGACGGATAAAACGTATGGGGCTATTATTTAAATAGTTTTAATATTTCAGATTTTTTTCCGACTGATATTTGGTTGAAATCTATTAATAAAGAACTCATGTTGCGGATAAAAACGATACTCCAAGTTAAATAATAATGTATTTTTTATTTGCCTTTTTTAAAATACACTTTAATAAGTATATAACAAATAAATAAAATAAAAACACTATCGTTAATTAATACTATATTGTCCTTCAAATGTATTTTTGAAAATGGAGCGGCTGTCTTTTCATTTTTATTTCAAACCAGTCACAGAATAGCGTTAACATTGTGTAGGCCTACTTATTTCATAATATGGTCAAGAGCGTTTTTCGTACTTATTAGTCTAATTTAACAAAGCCACAAAGCGTAAACACCCATCCTCTAAAATGCAACTCATTTGCATTGCTCAGGTCACGCGCTACACCAGACCCACATTCTGGATCAATCCGAGTCGGTATAGACGTTTCCATTTCCCGGTTGAGTGAGGACAGAAGAGTTGAGGTGAGAGGGAGAGAGAGAAACACACCGTGCACCTGTATGCTTGACTGAGCGCTGAGGCTGAATGGAAAAGAGCAGTGTCTCAAACTCACAGTTGCTGCATAGAGCCCAACCTCAAAGCGCCATCTGTTTTCAATTAGGAGTCCACATAGACTCGGGCTCTGTCTGACAGTCAAACTGCCAGTTAAAGGCTCAAAGACTTGTCCTGAAAAAAAATATCCCACCCCGTTGCCTCCTTTTTAGCGTACTTCGAAACCCGCGATTTTTCTATTTAAGCCGAATAAATGGCTTCCCCACGGATGAAGCGCTGCAGAATAGTTTTTGGTACTTGGGTTTAACACGTCGCAGTTCAGGTTACAGAATCATAAGTCGCTCGTGTTGGATAATAATAAAAAAAAAATATATCTTTTACATTTCTTACAATATCGAATACATTTGCCATTTGGTGTTCTGTGACGCACGTGGGTGTAAACAGATCATTCGAATTTACACTAATTAGCCACCAATTCGCCAAAACGATTTCGCGCCTTTTTTTTTTTTTTTTAATATCCTAATCCCAATTCTAATCACACCGTCACTATAGCCTGCATTAGGTGTATGGTCGCATAATTCGGTGGGTCACAGTAACACCGGCCTTCTGAACAAACCTTTGAAAGCATCAATATCTTAATTTAAGAAGTAAGTCACCGTTTATTATTGGCATCTCCATCCAGTCTAAACCTCTCACATAAATCCCACACGCCCATAGCTGGCTCCTACTCGTTTGGAAGGCGCTCTTTGCGCGAATAAAGGGACCAGTGTGATTTTTGACTTAAGGGAAATGGCCGAGCCCACCGACCTTTGGATAACCTAAGCACCCTGGCACGAAAACGCGCAGTTTAACACAGGCTCGCCTTGAGTCCAGACCCTCAGCCCACCTCACCGACCCGCGGGCTCATGTACAGCCAGTCTAATTATAGCCGCTTTTACCTGAATATCTCGATTCTGCTTCTTTGACACAGAAGATTTTGTCTCCAATTTAAATTTACGATCAGATTTTCCCCCCTGACGTCTTGGCTGCCCTTTCCTATTTTAATTACCTCAACCAGAGAGGGAAAAACATGATCATTTGTGAAAGTCTTGATGAATGAAACCTGCATGTGAACCTGTGTTTTTTTTTTCTTGGGTCAAAAAGTCACTGTCTCTTTTGCGCAGGTCTTAATGGAACACATTTGCAAAACTGTAGAAATGAGAACTTGATCGTGGATATCGACATTAATGAAATTTCATTTGGACAAAATGCCGGTTGTTTTTGAAAGATTCAGGCCCGTCCAATTTATAAGCTCGAACGTCTACTAATATAGGCAATATTATATATATATATATATATATATATATATATATATATATATATATATATATATATATATATATGCACATATAATTAATGTCATTAATAAATATCACCAATAATTAGGATTACTGTATTAGCCAGTTTTATATCTGCAACGACAAACATTTGCACCTTTTAAGTGATACTTTAAAACTGTTCAAGGTTTATATGGATAATATCCACATTGTTCTCCGAAATAGCCTTATCCCTGACTTTTGGTTTTCCTTTTCAGGGGCTACTGTTCTTCATTCAAATGTAATTTATTTTCGTAATATGCCTTTTATTTTCGTATTTTCTTATTAATGCCTTTTGTCGTTGTGTTGTTTTTATAACTTAAGAAAGGTAACATTGTAAATGAATGTAAATAAATTAATATAATAATCTATATAAACTATCAATGATAATAACATTTGTTTATTTTATTTTAACTAGGCTATTTTTTTTAAAAAAAGAAAAAAATATATTATAGTTTTATCTTCTTGTACTTGTAAGGCTTATAGGACATGGCTATGCTCACATAGCTTTATTTTTATATTGTTACAACCAAAAACAAGGACTCTCATTATAATAATATGCACAACACCACTATGATTTTATTGCTCTTTCTCCCTGTCATACTTTAACTGGTACATAAAAAGGCTGCAAAAGACTTGCATTACAAGTGTACAGGATTGGATTTCATTAACTTCATCATCTTTAAAAAGAAGTACCATGCAGGATGAGGTTTATCTTCACATGCTCATAAATAAAATATTATATGGGGATTGATTCTAATCAGCACTCTGAGATTTCAACATAAAGTCCTGGGCAGATGTTCACCAATTTCCTTGAAGAGTTCTGGGATCTGTTTTTCTGACCAGGATCAGTATAAACATGCAGGAAATCCGAGCCTAGATCTCTTCTTCTGCTTTGAAATACATTATATATACAGGTGCAGAGATCTTGGGACAAGGCATAAGATGGGGTTTTATTTTATTTATTTATTATTTTTCTTTCTTTCTTTTTTACGTTCTTTCTCCACTGGCCAGAGAGCATGTGGGGTCAGAAATACCATGTTTGTTTTACTAAAATGAACAATGGAAGTGCTGTATGCCATGGACAATTTGTGTCATACTTGTATATAAAAAAATAATAATAATAATGGGAAATGTTTGGATGGACAGGTTTGATAAACATCCTAAACTGATCTCACAAAGCAAAGCTGACATGGTGTTAACGATTTTTACTCTAGACAAAGATATTGGAGCATTTTAAAATAAGTGGTTGTATGAATGTTACTGATCTCTGGAAATTAAACTAGTAAATACTCACTCATCATAGGTAAAGCAGATTATGACATTGTAAAGATTTTGTAGATGACAAACAGAACCCCTCACTGCTTGGGCACAGAGGTATTTATACAGGGCTCTTCTCCGTGCAAGATTATTCCATGTTTCCACTCTGATTATGATCTGTCCCTGTGTTCAGAATACCAGGAAACCAGGATTTACCTCCTCAAGCTGAGTGTCATAAACAGACACATGCATATACACACGGCTGTACACGCATATCACGGTGCTGGAGCGTCAGTCTTAAAGTCAACATGCGTTCGCAACCCATTTCCGATGAGAAAAATGTAGAATGGGACGTGATTGGTTCTCCATTCACAGGTGGCTGTAAGGGAGGGTTGTAAAATAAGAGCGTTTGATCATGTCAGCTTTTGATATAATAACACACAAACATTGTTTATTTTAGAATAACGTGCAGCGATGAATCGTTCACAATAAGACCAGGATTGTCTATTAGGAAAGCAAATAAGGTCATTTTTTTAATTCAACTAGCCCCTTGTGAAAAAGAAGTGTACGAAATTGTATTGAATTTGCACTTTTTTTTTAATAAATGTCATTGCAGTTCATATAATGTTAATTAAACAAACAGCCACATGCAAGTACTAATTGTTACACTTTATTTTAAGGTGTCAGTATTACAGTGTAATTATACATTTAAGTGTTAGGTAATGACAACATGTACTTTCCATAGGGTTGATTTAGAGTTAATTGCATGTAATCAAGCATAGTTTCTAGTTATTACTATAGTAAACACATGTAACATATGTAACAATGACACTGTAAAATAAAGTGTTGCCATACTAACTTGTATCTCTTTATAAAGAGAGGGACTTTCTTAACACATATACTTTCAAAAAGTACTTATACTATAAGTAACAATGCGATTTAGTATTTTAATCCAGCAGAAACTTTACCACTGTCAATCCCACAATCCCTGCTCAGTATCCCTCAGCTTCCATAGGGAATTCGTTGACAAATCTCCTCTTTTTTTTTTTTAATCTGGCATTTTCTGAAGTCTCCTGCCCTGAGATGTGTCTCTTGCAAAAAGACACCAGTGATCTCTCATGTGTTTCCTTTAGAGTTTCAGAATCTCAACATTGTCTTTAATTGTCCATGACGAATCAGAGGACGGTGTGTGTGTGTATGAACGTAGCCAATTATTAACGATCGGCGTTCATCAAAAGTATTAAAATATTCACCGTAAAAATTTCACGTGAACAGATATGCGCTACAAATCCTTTTTTAGGATTTATGAACAGACAAACGCTATCATATGGATCCAATTATGGGACATAGCAGTAACCTCAGACAAACCAAATACGTCCTGTTTTATCAAATTCAACCGTCCTCACTGAGAGCTCTCATACAGACAGTGGAGAAACTCAATGAAGCGGGTGGGGGTCCTGGAGAAATGCTTAAATTAAATCTGTTCAATTGAAACATTTGGCAGAGTTCACTCATATCATACTTTTTATAATGTCTCCAGGAATGCGTACTGCACAAAATATTGGCTTAAGTTACAGGTAAGACGGAAGGTAAATTCTACGAGAAATGCAGTAATATGCCAATGGCGATAGTCAAAAGCCGAAATGGACACTTGATAGTCCCTTACTGATGTTAGTGAGGTATGGCAATCTTCCATGTTTCCCTTTGTCCTTCTTTCTCGCTCTCTGAACCCCACAAATTCAAGAGTACTCACACACACACACACACACTTCAGAGAAACCTTTCAACAGCTCCTTTATTTAACCTGCTTAGATATAGTTCTTGTTTACATGCTACCATTAAGTGTGGTTTCTTGGCTGAGTGTGGAAGACATCATGTCAAAATATTAAACTCAATTTGATGTGATGGAAACAACTTAATTTATATATTCTTTTCAAGCAGATAGTTTGATAAAGAAAGTTGCATAAACGACAAAAGTGTAAAAGAAACGGTTTGGTCAATGACCCTCATTTTGGCATCTATATTTTTATTTTGGAAACATGCACGCTCATATATTTGAATACGCACACGAGGCGATGCTCAAGAATATGCACAAAAATGTCCTAAAGCTGACAAAGCTGCAGACCAGTATCACATTTTTGCCTGCTTGAGCAGTGTGTGAATTACACACACTGTTAAGAATTTTCCTGTATTTTTACAGTACAGTACTGGCAGTAATCATACTGTAATTTAATTTACAGTACACAAGAAGAGTGCTGTAATTGTACAAAACAGTATTTTACTGTATTTTTTACAGCATTTTATAATTCTGCTGTGCTTCTGCTGTAATTAATAATACAGTATTGTACTGTATTATAAAATGCAGTATTGTACCGTTGGTTTTTACAGTAATGTGCTGCTAAATCCACAGCGACATTTAACAGTGCAGGGATTTTACAGGAGGTCTGCTTTTTAAAAGGAAGTCCTGTTGGTAAGTGTCTCGAGCAACACATACTTTTGATGCCCCTGGCTCACTTATCTGATCTTTTGGTCTTGAAATCAAAGTTCCTTTTCATTTTCTTAAAGGCAACATAAATCATGTAAAATGTAACACCTTAAAAAATAAAGAAAAAAGACAATATTTTAAACAACGAGTTTTATCTTGCACGCATACCTGTGGAGACCTTCACTTTACCGTAATTACACCTTAATGCACTGCAACAGTGCTGGTGACAAAACTAAGTTCATCGGAAAACCATGCCTGTATCTACATTTTTTGCAAAACTCCAAAATGAGCTGAAACTGAAATGAACACTAGGGGCAGTAAAACACCAACAACTTGTATTACTTTTCACACAAATTGTGATTATGTGGCATGTGTTCCATTAACAAATACTTATTTTTGCACAATACTATGTTATGACCTTATAACACTTACCATAGTGCACAATTTGAAAATTAACACATAAGCAGATCCATATGTTTGGCTTTTCTGGCATGGTAAACTTGCTCGGTAGCTCACCTGATACAGCATTACATTTGTGATGAGCACAAGGGTCTTGTTTAGTGTAGATGCTAACTTATTTTCAAAATGCGATGTTACTCACTGGACATTTAATTTCCGAAACTTAACAGGCTTTTAGCGCCACCCACTGGAGTAATATAATTTTGCACATTCCAGGCACATTTCCCAATGAGTCTGGGTTTCTAAATTAATGGCACAATTATGCGTAACCAATACAGTAAAAAACGGATTGTAAAACATGTATATATTGGTAAACAGAAACAGATTATTTGAATTTAGTCTTAGTCACATAAATACAGCTTGCAACGTGCAAGGCCAAAAGAAAGTTGGAGCACGATCCTCAAAGCTGCATAAATCCATGAGGTGTTGTCTTGATGTCAGAGAGTTTCTGAAGGTAAGTTTCATCATACAAAGAAAAAACTTTCTGCCTGACTACAAGATCAAAGTCAATGCCAAGCGCAGCTCGACCCCCTCTTCAGCGTCTGCTCTGAAACAGCAGCGTAGGGGAAAACCACAAACTTCAAAGGCCAGACAGAGAAAGTCATTTTTCCTTATCTTAATTGATGCACAATTTTAATAATGACCTTACACTTTTGGGACCATGTCAGGATGGGAGGGAGGTGGGTGGCTCTCAAGCGCTGCGAGTCAAATGAAGTGGACGTGAAATGGCTGTAGTAAGTTTAGAAATGTTTGAAAACCTAATAACCTCAAAGTGAAAGTAACATAGTGAATAATGCAACTTCAGCTAAAGATACTGTACTCTGGCTCATCCATACAAGGGAGTCACATATATCATGGCCTGTTAGGACAAGTAAAGTTCATTTTCCTCTGCGAATGTGGACGTTTTAAAATCCATTTGTTTTCTCTGCTATTTTCGTTATCGCTTTCACAATCGAAGGTTGACCATCATACAATTATGCCTCTTCAAGTCTGTCATACAGCACAATTGCTACACTTTAAGCACTCTGACCTTTGACCTGCAGCGTTTCAAGTGACTGGAGTGGTCTTCGACACCACACTGCCAAAGCGCTTCCACCGCCAAGAAAAATAAACAGCACATCTTGCCTTGAGAAGTGCTCTACAGAGGAGCTGTCTGATTATCTTCTGGCTTCGTACAGCTCCTTCAGTGCCTGCTAACACATGCGTCTTACCTTCACGAGCTGGGTACAGACAAAACCCAATGTACAATTATAAAGATTCACTGATACTAAATTTCTCTGCTGAGACCAATAGCGGATTATTAGCGATGCCAATGCTGATAGTTTGATTTTACTTAAGGAAAAAACAAATCTCTCCCAAATACTTGCTCTCATTTGCTACACTATATTATTATTTGTTTTCAGATATAATAATTGCACTCAAATAAAAACCAAAATGTTTGCATATAACTTGAGTTGCACTAGGTAGTTTTCAAAAGCACTTGTCTTCATGGTAAATTTATTCAAACATTTAATTAGCAGTAAATAAGCTCTTTGTTTTTGGTAACACTTTAGTATCGGAAATGCATTTAAACTACGACTTTTTCATTTTTCCCCTCAAACTCCTAATTTACTGCTTATTAATAGTTAGTGAGGTTAGTTAAGTTCAGGTACTAGGATTATGAAGGTAGAATAAGGTCAAGCAGAATATTATGTGCTTAGGTACTAATAAACAGCCCTTATCCTAGTAATATGCATGCTAATAATCAAATAGTTCAAAGACCCTAAAATAAAGTATTAACATGCTTTTTTATCACTAACAAAGGAACTGTGAACATTGGAAAACACTCTTGAGGTAAATGTAACTTTGTGACATATTGTTCATAAGCTGTTATTGACATCTTTCCGCGGTTCAAACAGAGATAAGTGATTAGATGAGACATGAGACATTCCGGTAAGTTGCACTGTACCTTTCGACATACCTTTTAATACTCATGTATGTTTTTTGAAATATAATAATGTGCAAGAAAAGACTCGTGCCCCGCGCTGCTGCTTGCACTACAGCGATCTCTCACGTCACATTTAACCCGTACGATCACACGGGTGTGATCCGGTGTGCTTAGAACGTCCAGTGCATCACGTGATCAACTGCTAAATTCAAACGTTCTTGCACGCGTTGGATGACGCTCCTCAGCGCTGTCAATATATCACAAATATGCTGTCTTTTCAACCACATAATGTTTATTTCAGGTTTCAGACATTTAAATGCACACAAATATTAGTATTTGTGTGCATTTAAATGTCTGAAACCTGAAATAACTCACAACTCTTGATGAGTTTTTCTCAATTCTACATTGAGTTTGTAAAATACACACTGATCTATGGATCTATGGAATAACAATCTTTCCATAGTAATTATACGACACGTTTTATTCATACCAGATAAGCAGTGTTTAAGTAACTTTTAAAGTTTACTCTTCTCCCAGTTCACTGGCTCACTAACATTTTAATGTATTTCGGGAGAAGTGGATGAATTCACGTGCCGTAAATCCAAGATGGGATTCTCTATATTGCAGTGCAAACGAACACGGCGGCAGATTTGCGCTTATAGCTCAACTAAGATGATCATTCTAAAGGTGTTTAAACAGCAAAACACACCTGCACATATTTGACAATCGGAATATCATATATTTCATTCTATAGTTAACAAATTTGTGAATTTGTGAAAATGATATTAAAGCAGATCATCAGTCATACAGCGCTATTGTAGCTGCGGTGTGTCACGTGACAAGCGATGACGCGTCACTATGGAAACGGTCGCCTTGAAAAACTCATGCTGGGAGCTCAGCCAGAATATTTTAAACATATGTGGGAAAGAGTTAAGAGCATCAAAATGCCATTTATTGTTTGAATTTTGTGATAAAATGGACATAATTTGAAAACTGACACTTTGTAACAAAGCACACAACTCTTTGTGATTATTGTGTGGGAGGCTCTACAAATAAAGTTTAATGTAGCAAAAAACGCAGATCTGGCAACCCTCACTTGAACTCTAGGTGATCCATAGGGTCTAAAAGAGCCTGCTTTAATGTGGCTAGTTTTTTAACTGTTAATGCGTTATTGAGTTAACTAAATTCAACACAGGAGAGATTTTCTTCATAGTATGAGTCGCATTTTGATTGACAGAATATAATCGGGCCCTGATCATTGGCTGTTTTTAAAAAGATCATCGGCCGATGCCGATTGTTGGCCGATATGTCGGTGCAGTTTACATTATTTTAACTTACAGTACATTTATATGTCCATGTTGAAGATATATTATGTTAATATAATTCAATAGAATTAATGCCGTATTAATTATCTGCTTCACAAAATAATTTCATGTTGTTCAAAAACAACTTCAGTTGACTTCATTTATTTAAAATGTTGATTAAATTGATATCAATATCAGTTTACCCTTTTTCTGAATGTGAGCATTTATGCTAAACAGGACACATCATAAAAATTCAGTTTTGTCAAAATGTGCGGTGTATTTTGCATAAAATATTTATATTATAGTTTGGTACTGGTAAACTGGTAAAATCAGAAAAATATTTTTAAATAAACTTTCAGTCATCATTTGCTGTTTTGCGTGTTTATCAAATGCCTTTTTAAAGCAAGTACACTGTTAATCTGTAAACAAACAAACAAACATCATGGGAATCCATGCTCAAGATTTATATATAGCCTAGATTGCTCTAGCTACTGTTGTTCTGAAGTGTGTCTGCTTAATGGCTACATCTACAGTTATCTTGCAAATTTACCACACCTGGGAATTCCCACATGCTATTTTTAAACATTTTAAACAAGGCTGCATTTAACATGTACAAGCTTTTTTATTTATATATATATATATATATATATATATATATATTGCACACCAGGATTTGAATGATATGAGCTAAATAAATACCAAAGAAACCAGATACAAGTCTTTTAAAAGTGAAATACGTAGGAAATACTTTCAACTGTCGTTTTTGGCTGTATGTTTGGCTGGCATGGCTCAGATCAACCCACACAGGAACAATGTGCCTCAAGGCCAAGACTTAGCAAAAGTTTCCTCACCTCATTTCACGAAGACTGGCATTATCCAATCAAAGCCTTCACTGCAAACATGTGAGCGGTGGCCAAGGGCCAGAGGTCACTCGACTCAAGAAGACAACCTTCACAAACAAGGCGAAGGGGGAAACACTGAGAGGAAAGAAAGGAAAAGAGGGAGAAGAGTGGAAGATCTGACTGTCAATTCTTTCTTCCACACCCAAAAACTGTCATGTCACAACCCTGTATCACTCTCTCATTTCCTGTTCCCTCTCTCTTCTCTGTCATCTAAAAATGGAGGAAATGTGCAGCGTTGAGGAAACAAAAACATATTTAAACTACAGTAAGAAGCAGAAATACACTGAAGCTATTAAATGGGAAACGTATAAGATCAGATGATATCATTTATTTTAGTAATCAGCAGTAATTTATCCATCACAATTCCAACGAGGATTCCAGTTTGGCATCTTGAACAGATTAACACACAAAATATAACAAAATACAAACAATATGATATAGAACTGCAGTAAAAATAACAATGGCATTTCAAATAATATTTCACACAATGATTTCTACACGGGAACCAGTTCACCCAAAAGATCTGATTTATTAAAATGAGAGTCACGGAGACAAAAACAAAACAAGAAAACAAGAATAAATTTGCTCGACAACACCAGGGTCCTCCAGTGACAGAAATAGCTTAGGCTGTCCCAGTTCCAAATAAGTATTAATTTTTTGTTTCTTTGTTGTTTACAAGGCTGCCAAAATAAACGTTCTTTGCTGTGTTTTCCTTCCATTCAAAATAAGAAGTGAAAATCCCATCAGATAGGCATTTCCTTTGCAGCGGCCTCTGCTGAAACATACTTATCTTATCATCAGCTAAAATCTTGTGTCTTGTCGTGCCCAAACAGGGAGCCAGCGGCTGGTTAAGAAAGTGTGATCACCCTCTCCCTCCCACCCGCCGAAATGCACAAACCTTCATAACGTTACAAACACTCTGCAAAAGGAATTTGTCAACCAAAAAAATAAGAGATATTGCTCCAAACTCTGTGTTTTCTGAATGCACAGTTGACTGACACTTAATATTTTATCAGCTTTTTTTCAAATCAAAACATTCATGCAAGTCATGCCATGATCAGTCAAGTGATAAGTGAGAATCAATGGACCACCACCGACGTCAGACATGATCATGCGTCTTTAGAGCAAAAGAGATTTGAGAAGTGGAGGGGAAAGTTCATTTGATAATAACAGTGAATTATGCATAATTAAAAGCAACTAACTCTAATCCAAAACGTAACCCTAAGTACATTTAGTTAATATTCACTAATCACTCATTTGTATAATTGCATTGTAACAACGACAAACAAAGCCGGTAACACTTCATTTTACAGTGTCATTGTTACATATGTTCCATGTAGTACGATAGTAATAACTATGAATTGTGTATAATTACACGCAACTTACCCTAAACCAACCCAAACCCTAATCCTAGTAAGTACCTGTAGTTACTTAATATTACTCAGTACTTAAATGCATAATTACAGTGTTACAAACACACCTTAAAATAAAGTGTAACCATAAAGTCAAAGTGTAAATGAAATTCCTTTAGGTTACACTTTATTTTAAGGTGTCAGTATTACAGTGTAATAATACATTTAATAACTGAGTAATAATAATTAACTGCATATACTTACTATAGGGTTAGGGTTAGGATGAGGGTTTGGTTTAGGGTTAATTGCATGTAATTATGCATTGTAAATACATGTAACATATGTAACAATGACACTGTAAAATAAAGTGTTACCAAACTTTATTTTACAGTGCTGTAGTTACACATATACTTCCTATAGTAATTTACAGTAAATTATGCATAATTACATACATAAGTAACTAACCCTAAACCAATCCCTAACTGTAACTCTTTGGTAAGTACACATACTTAATTAATATTACTCAGTTCTTAAGTAATTACAATGTAAAATAAAGTGTAACCTTCATTTTATGTTGTTCATTGATATTCCATTGTAATTACCATGTAACAAGCACAACACTGCACATACTGACTAAATCTGAGCAAGCGGGCCAAACAGCACACATAATAATCTAACCCATTTCAGAGCAACACGTTTTATTTCAATAGTCCACTTTAGATATTCTTATAACATACAACTTTTCAACTACATCCCAACCAGCAGTCAATAAAGTGCTAGTAGACTGTCTGCCTAATCTACTAACACTTTATTTTGATGCTCCCCAACAGACATTCTACTAATGAGTAACTTTACAACAACATGCCAGATCTACTAACCTTAACCTTAACCTAACAGTCTACTAATGAGCTAGTTGACACGTAGTTGCAAATTAATGAGTGCTATTTGACATGTAGTTACAAAGTTACTTAGATACACTCTATCTATCTATCTATCTATCTATCTATCTATCTATCTATCTATCTATCTATCTATCTATCTATCTATCTATCTATCTATCTATCTATCTATCTATCTATCTATCTATCTATCTATCTATCTATCTATCTATCTGTGTATTTTTGCTATATGTTGTTGTATTGGCTGTAAGAGTATAAACTGGTGAAGCTATGTCCGTATGTTCTCTGCCTCTCATTTGCTTACACTTCTCAAACACCTCTTTGATACGAATGGTAGTTGCTTTTCCTTCCCCTCCTCCTTGTCTGTGTCTGTGTGTGTGTGTGTGTGTGTGTGTGTGAGTGTCAGGAGTGATAAGAGAGGTATAAGTTAAACAGCACGAGCAGTCTGGGTCTACACAGGAAATCGAGGCCGATCAGCAGAGCTGTCCGTCAGCGTGAGGGTCCCGCCCACCAGCAGAACAATGGCTACAGGGGAAACATCACAAGCCAGAAATCTCAGCTGCCACCGACGCTGGAGATAAACGGCTGAGGAAATTCACTCTCACACACACTTACTCACAGCCACCAGATGTATTGTTCTACCACACTCCAGTTAAAGCAGTTTAAAAGATAGTTTGGCACAACAGATGATTTTTGACACTTAGAAACACACTGTCAGGGTCTAATAGCTAAACGCTTCCAGTGCTCACAAACAATATTTCATTCTTAAGAATGCCACTGCATTAGATTACAAGGAAGTCCTCAAATCCTTTGTCTTCTTATGCATTTTATTTAATGAGTAAAAAAGATTTCCATTGAAGGAGGGATCTGAACCATATCTAGAGACCAGGGGCCTCATTTATAAAATGCTGCGTAGAAACCATCCTACGTTTGATCTTACGATCGTTTCTCAATGTGCGTACACTCAAAAAAAAAATGATACTTTTAAAATAACTCAATTCAATTATGGACAGTGGTTTCACACAACCAACTTAGTTTTTATTAACATTAGAGGTTTATTTTCAATCTTTGCAAAATCCTTGTGTTGTGACAACACAACTGATTAAGGAAGAATCTATGTAAAATAGTTATGTCCAACCAACTCAATTCAATTATGGACAGTGGTTCCACATGATTGATACAAGAATAACCCATTAGATCCAGACATGTTTAACTGACTAGAATCAATGGTGTTGTTATAACTTGAATGAGTAGTTTTCATTTCATTTGAAATGTTGAATTAATCCTATAATTAAAGCTACTTGTTTGGTCTTGTGATTTGTTTAACTTTTGTGATGTGATGCTGTTTGTTTGCAGTCCAGTAGTCATACTGGTTTCATCCAGAACACTACCACAGTGATCTCTTTATTATTAGTGTGATTAGAACGGTAGTTAGCATGCCCTCAACCCAAGCACATGCTCAACACTTCACCACAATCGTAACCCCAAAACTATTAACATAACAGAAACTTTTAAATATCAACATAATAGAACAGTAAACATTAAAAAAATCTCTCAATTTTCTCATCTTGCTAAAAACGGTTTAAAATAACACTTTATTTCAACATTTACTCTCCCAGTTCATCTGCTTTGCAAAGCATGATGGGAAGTGAAAGTCCTGTTTGATTGAGTCCTGGTTGAGTTTACTTGAGTGTTATTTTAAAATTTGTAATGCGTTTGTACCTGAAACCTAATACAATGGTGTTGAATCAAAACAAGTTGTTTAAATAAAGTGAACAGCATCGAAAAATCATTTTTTTTGATTCAGAGAATGAACTCAACTCTGACTCTCTGCCACGAGGAAAAGCGCGAAAGTCTGCTTAGACCCTGACGTGGTGCTAAGCACTTTTCCACTCCAAAGACTGTTGATATGAATATTGGAGTGGATTTTAGCAAACACACACTCTAAGACTCGTTCTTAAGTTTCGGTCACACTTATCATGTTTGGTGAATTTTCACTAGCAAAATCAAGTAATTTCAAAAGGAATTGACCCTTCGCAAAGACCCGCCTCCTTTAGTTACTGTTGCTATGTCTGACAAGCAATGCGCTCTCACACCGCACATCATGTTCTCAAAGTGAAAAATACATCACAGAGCAAAGAAGACGCTGACAATGCGTCGACAGACAAGACAGCAGGTTCATTTTGATATGAAACAGCTTCACATTTAAAATATTGTTATTTTTTACAGAAGTTTAAGCAATAAATAGCTTATTGTGTCTCTTTAATGTGTCGTGACAGATCGCTGTAGCTCCTTCAAGTAGCTCATGAACCATTTCTTCATTCTAGTTCATTTATAGCATCAAATAAACATGAATGGACATCAGAAGGAATGTGGTTTCAAGCGGAAAGACGCGAGTACACACAATTTTTCAAGTTCAAGTTCACCAACGTTAATCAACTAACTCCCCTGACTGCTTTGTCTGACAAAATGGCAGATTTGGGGTTATGATTGGTCAGATGGGCTGTCAATCAAACTGTTGGCAAAGGGTCAATTCACACGATTGGGAAAGATTGTCTTGTACAGATTCCGCAGTGACAAATTCACAAAAGGTTTGGTTTGAAAGCGACTTCTGTGTGAGTGCTGTACATCACTACACTATTGACAAAGGATAATGAACATTATCGCCTGCAAAATTTTGTAAATGTGACCACATCTTTAGGGTTATGTCAGTTGCTTAATCTATTTCTTCACTAGGACACATAACACTGTTTGAAAAAGTATCATTTTGCAACAGAGGCAGTTTGCGCCCATGTTTTTGTGTGTCACGCTAGCATGTGCTGCAGCGGTGCTAATACATTCCTGCAGTGGCTTCCATTACTAGGCAGGAAATCTAAAACCAATCATCCAATACAAAGTGAGGGTGAGATATACTGTGAAAACAAACAAAGCACCCCAGCTTGTTGATTTAATGCGTTTGTGGACACGATTGCTGAGAAAACTCTGAGCCCTGCCAAAAAACCAACACGGCCTTCCACTGCGGCTTTCTCTCATCTGCTTGATGAAAACAATTATTAAATCCAAGCTGAATTACTAAATAAATATGCTAGACTTGAAATCACACATTTTTCAGGGTTATTCTTGTGAGAAGCAGTTGTAGACGTTTCTAAAGGAGTGATACAACGAAACGCAAGGCAAACACAAAACGAAATGAACTGTCAGTCATATGCTGAGAGTTTCACAGCAAAACCAGTTTGTTAGGGTTGTCAAAAATGCTTTCAAAGCACGAAAATAAATAATCAGTCATCATCCAATTTGAAGCTTTAAGCTGAAATTCAACCGTCCAGTCACAATAAACCATGCGCGTACATATGCAGACAGAAATGTTTCAGTCCAATTCTCTGAAAGTCCCCGTAATCCCATGTGGCACAGAGGAGCAGGACATGATGGGAGAAGAGCTCGGACAGTATGACATCACATGCAAGCGTGGGGGGTGGAGGGGAGAAGTGAAAGTCACCATTTATCACTGGCCACCAAAAATTTTGAGAATCATAACATCCTGACAGGAAGATCTTGTGGAAAATTATCAGATGGGCTTTGATGAGACACTCAGCTCCTCTCGGACGGGATCCAATTCTTTGTGGCGCTGTGTGTTCGCTGACCCTGCTGTCTGCGGGATTTTTTCTTATTTGTAACAGGAGAGCCAGTTTTTATGCTCACTTTTTTGTTGCTCTTTTTGACACTTTATTGTTGACATAGATATGCATACCATATAACATTTGGTTGAGCTTTATTTTAAGTTGTTACAGTGTAACTACACAAGTACTGAGTGATTTTAATTAACAATATCTACTACACTGTAAATGAATTACTGTAAAAAATTACAGCATTATTTACACCCTGCTGGCTTTTTTTTAATATACAGCATAATTGCTGTAACCTGTGCAACATGGGTGGGGTCACATGTTGGTTTGACTCAAATTTACAGAATATTTGCTGGAAATGACCCCTTCGTAATTAAAAAAAAAAAATACAGTTATTTAAATCAGATCAGAATACAGGGAAAAATTGTATAAATTAAATTACAGTAACACTGCTGTAAATTTTACAGTAACTGGCTGGCCCTGCTGCCCTGCCTTACAGTAAAAAAATACAGTAATTATTTTAATTAACAGTGGCAAATAGTATACTGTAAAAAAAATTACAGCAAATTTTTACAGCTGCTTTTTTTTTTTTTTTTTTTTTTTAAGCAATACAAAATGCAGCATCCTGGGGTCATTTTTGTTGGTCAACTCAAATTTCAAATTTAATTGATATTTTCTAATGTCACCCTTCGTATTAAAAAAAAAAAATATTTATATTTACTGTAATCAGAGAATACAGGGAAATTAAAAAACAACACTACTGTTTATTTTAACAGAACTGGCAACTTGCTTTGCTGCTATAATTATACATATATTATTATATATACAGTTAAGTTTTAATGTTATAGTGTAAATATAGGGATATGGTTTCATTTAGGGTCAGTTGCTTGTAATTATGCATAATTTACTATTCTTAATATATTTTGGCTACATGCTACATGTTGTTTTAGCGTAATTATACTATATCCAAAATGTGTTCTTACTATAGTATAGGATTAGGGTTACCTGCATGTAATTATGCATAATTTATAGTTATTACTATAGTAACTATATGCATGTGCAACAAGGACACCGTAAAAAAAAAAGATTTTTTTTTCAAATAAAACAGATTATTGGATTACTGTATCCAACTGTTTTCTAACTAAATAAAAATCTTTAACTTTTAACAAGAACATTGTAACAATTATGTCATCAATATTTTAGTTTTTGTGTTTTACGGGACCCTTCAACTACAAAGTAAATGTAAAAACATACTTTTCTTCATTGCCACAATATTTCGCGTTCGTCGCAAATACTTTTCCAAGATCTTTCTTTTAATTAATTCATTTAATTGTCTTTTAAGAGCTCGCAATGGTTGTTTAAGGTATCAGATTTTACTCATAAACAGTGACGAGGGACATGACTGTGTTTTTCCCTCATTCCTCTTTCACTTGGGAACAAAGGATGGTCCTTCCTGTTTTACTCAAATGTGGTGCCTCCGTGGCTGCCAACAGTGAAAAAGCCACGAGGCTGTCTTACTCCGTGTCAGAGGGGTGAGCGATGGGGCATTGTCTTATCTCAGGAGGGCATGGACCTCAGCCAAGCCTGTCCTAGTGCTTCCTATTTTCACACCCTGGAGCACCTGCCCTCCACGGAGCATGACGAGGAACGCTGCAGAGAGTGGAGCAATGAAAGGCATTCTTCTGCTCAGAAGTCATCAACACACCTCACCTTTCAGTCAACTGTAGCGCAGGTCGCAGCGACACACACGATTGCCTGGTGAACGCCTCTTTCTCAAACGCTCAATTGTGGGACCTATAACGGAGATACTTTAAAAAAAAAAAAAAAATAGAGCTGTCAGCTAAATTGAATTAATCACACGTTATGACATAATTAATCACATGATAATTAATCACAATTACAATTACACATCAATACTTGCTGAGGAAAAGATCCCAAATAAAGCTGATGAGAGAACTGAATAGAAAATTAAAAAAAAAACTAAGCAAAACATACCCTTAGAAAAAAATAGATAAATAATAAAACTTTTACCAAAATGATTTTAAATACATTTTTTTCATACTTAGTATACTTCAAGTCTGTTAAGGATTGTATGATCTTTGCAATAGTACAGAATCAAATTTACTAAAGTATAACTTTAGTTGGACCTCTGCACTACTTTTGCACAATTAGAGTGCATTAAGTACAAAATTAGTTTGCAGACTAAGTGAACCAGTTTAGTATGCCAAAAATACAATTACAAGGTAACAAAAACTTGACCGTGGTACTGTAGTCCAACCTTGAATTGCTCTGATATTAAACCTAAACAGCATCAAAGCAACATCCCTATTATTGTTTTCAAACTAAACATAATCATTTCACTTGCATCACTTTCACCTTTAGAGGAAAAGGGGATCAATTTTTCATGCTGTGATGGTTCGTCAAAAGACGTGCATATTCATGTCAAAAGTGTGTGTGAGATATTGAAAAAGACGGTAAATAAATTTGACAAATTTAACTTACAGAAGTCTGCATAACTTCACAGCACATTATCAGGGTAAAATGACAGCTCTAGTTAAAATACACAAACTCAAAGAAGGTCTATATAAGAGGCATCTTTTGTGGGTGTCCGAATGTCTCTGACCACATGATCTGGTCAAATGCTTTTTCGACTACCTCTGGAACAAGCTCAAAACGTATCAGACCCTGTATTAAGCGTTGTGATCGGATTGATGAAAACACTTCTTAATACCAGGTGTAAGCAGTAAAGTATAAAGCAATAAAGTATGACACTACACACTAACCAGCATTGTTAACGTAAACTGACCATTCAGATCATTCACCTGCAGTCCCTCCAGAGCAGGATGTTTCTCCAGAACTTGAGAGATTCGAAACCATTATATACATATATAACTGATATACATATTTAAAAAATCATAAGGTGTGGACTTCATGTTTTGTCACAATAATATTGCAAATGCATGACTTTTGAAGTGTTTTATATAATATAGTCTTAAGGAGGGCATTACATAACAGTTAAGAAGAAAGCAACTTTTAGTTTTCTTTTTGTCAAAATATGAGATTCAAATCTTTTCTAATAACTTTTTTTTTTGTCATAGTGTGACATCAAACAATGCTGATCTGATATTTACATCTTTGCGTTTTTTACACATAAGGTTGAATTACACGCATCTCTCCATTGTGCCGTTTCATTGGTTGACAGCCAGCTCATAATCAGTGTTAACGGGAGTTATATAATAACTCATCCAGTAAAACACTGCCTGACTAATGAACTGTCCTCAGTTAAATGTTTCTCTGTCTAAACATTGAACAGCTCCAGAGGTAAACAGAGTTACAGTGTGTGTGGCACTTCAGTCACAGTAGAACAGTACACAGCTGTTATCTTGACAGACCTCATATGACTGCTTCACACACGTTCTCACTTTCAAAGACACTTCAGAGGGAATTCAGTGAGAATAAGCTGCGCGCACTGATAAAGTTGTTTGTACCCGTCCAAAATGGGTGCTGAGCAAAATCTGTGAGACTGCACTACACCTCTCTCATTACACATTTATTTTGTTTGTTTGTCTTGCTATTTTAACAATTTTCCATGATGGCATTTAATGGTAAGCTATACCTGGTTGTGTAAATCTAAAGTTGTTAAACTATTGTTACTTCTGTTTCTGTATTGTTACCATTGGTATTTCTGTTTCAGCTGATGTTTTTATTGCTTTCAGCACCTGTAATAAACTAGTACATGCCAGAGCATAAACATGAAGAGCAAAAATTTTCTGGATGAAATATGTACTGGAAAATATAATACAATATATCAAATTTCCATAATGAGAAACCAGTGTTATTTTTCAACATACTGCAATACATGCGTGGACATATTTATGGATATACAGTATTGACACATAAAAAAACATTGTATTCACAACATTTTGACACGTAATAACTTTAATTGAAACATTCAGTTAATTAATTTCTCTTTCATGAGTTAACGCATGGGTTTAAATGAAGCTGAACATATATTCACAAACTTTCATCTCAATTCGCATTGTTAAGATTTTACAACTATAAATATAGTTTAAATACAAATGCAAATGTCACAATATATATTTTCCTCAATTGTGTACATGTTCATATATATATATGTGAATATATATATATATATATATATATATATATATATATATATATATATATATAGTACATACTGTATGTTAATATATATTTAAACCATATTTTATCATATATACATCTCTCTCTCTCTCTCTCTCTCTCTCTCTCTCTCTCTATATATATATATATATATATAATATAAAATTGCATGACAATATAAATATATTGTAATATATTTTTCAGTATATGAAAAGCGGCAATTCCTCATGCATAATATTTTCGTAATATTTTTTTTTTGTAATATACTGGGGTAATATTGTCACATGTATGTCCTGCTTAGTTCAGTTCTGTCTAGACTGTCATTTGCGTTCGTCACTATGGTTTATAATTGGTTAAGTCTCATCAGCTGTCCCGGTCCAATCATCTGTGTATTTAAGTTCCTGCCCGTTTCCTGTTCTGTGTCGGTTCTTGTTTGTGCGATGCACGCTGTTGCGTGTCCCTGCCATTCCAATAAACCTGCCTGTTCTGTGTTACCTTCGTCTCCTGTCTTCCCGTGTCGTCTGAGCGTGACAAATATATTGTAATATAGTTAGGTTAGATCACCCAACACTGAAATTTCTATCATTAAGCACTCACCCTCATGTCTTTCCAAACCTGTATGACCTTTATTCATCTTCGGAACACAAATTAAGATATTTTTTTATGTAATCCAAGAGTTTTTTTTATTATCCCCCATAGAAAGCAATGAAATTACCACATGCAGGTTCCAGATAAGTAGTAAAGACATCGTTAAAATAGTCAACGTGACTACAGTGGTCAACCTTAATGTTAAGAAGCGACGAGAATGCTTTTTGTTCACAAAAACAAAACAAAAATAACGACTTTATTCAACAAATTCGTCTGTTCTCTGTCAGTCTCCTATCTTACCAGGTTCCATTGCAGTCCTGATGCTGTTGTAGAAGAGGTAGCTCAATAGCTATGAACAGAGCTAATATTGCTATACAACGGTATTTTGTTGCCCTGAAAACACAAACTTTGTGTTTGTGTTCGCCAAACACAAACACAAACCCCAAAAAATGGGTTTCAAAAAGGCAGTTTATAAAAATGATACAGTCTCCATCATGTAAACTACAAAAAAGTGAATTTTTGAAAACGATGACGTCATGCACATGTGTATCACGTGTTCAGTCTATAGCTGCGTAGTGTTTCTTTACAAAGTGACGTCGCCAACTACTGGCCTGGCATTAATAATGCAGCATTTTAAGTTGTTTTCACGGATCCTGGTGAACGGGAATTGTTTTTACAGCATTGTCATTTCATTTTGTCCTTGGGGAATTGTCTGGATGGTTGGGATTTGGATTTATGGATCTCATGTGAGTGACAGGATGCCCCGCCCTCACGCCAGTAAACACATCATCAGAGAAGAGATGTCGGGAGGGAAATTTATTCGAGGGACATTATGAGGTACATTCATTTAAATATATAATGACATTCAGGGATAAATCATTTATAATAAATACTATAGTATACCTTAAAAAAAAAAAAAAAAAGAGTATTGGCCATTTTGATTTGAGTTTAAATTGCCCAGTTTTAGCCAAGGAGTTCTGACATATTAAGAGAAAGCTCTCCTTTAGCATTCACATTCATCTTAATGACATTTGCTCGGCAGCCTTAGTACATGACGTGACTCCTGGAATCTTATTTCATGGGCACTCAGTTCCTAAAAAATGATGGAATTTTTTGATGGAAGCCCATAAACACCATGTGACGGAAAAATATTACAGTATATTTCAGCCCACGACAAATAACTTTCACACACACACAAAAACAAATAAACACCGCTTGCAAAAAATAAATAAAATAAATGGCTGCTTTTGAATGGTTGTCAAGGGATGCAGTATATTTTTTGCCCAAGAATAGTGTAGTTCCACTCTCTTCCAGCAGGGGCTTCACTGCGGCGGAAAACCAGCCAAACCCTGAGCTCCGGAATTCAATGCAAACTGACTGTAAATTTTCACATATAAATGGATTGAAGTTAAGATGGACATGTCCATATAACTTATAAAGGACAAACAGGTTGCCATTCTGGCAGGGTCAGAGATTGGAGGTGATCTTGCTGATCAAGTCTTTCCCAAGCGCATAAAAGACCAAACCAACATATTGTCAACATGTCAATTCATACTTGGAACAAATTCTAAAACTGTCACTGAGCTGTTATTAACAGGAAGCTGCATGCTCGTTTTGTTATTTTCCACTCTCGACTTGAAACAACAGACATGACAAAGCACACATTTGTTATGAATTTGGGGCTTTGAAACTGCTTTTAGTAGATTACATGATTATATGGTATGACATCATGACCACAGATTGGTGCTCAGGCTCCAAAAGAGTTTCTATTTCTAGCCTACAGCCATGATGACAAAAAGAATACTTTTTTTTTTTTTTTAGCCAAAGCTTTTGACTTCTGACAACAAATACCCTTTAAAGACCCCCTGCAAGTCAATAATTTTATCCCTCAAAACTCGTCTTTGATAATCAACATTACACATTTAAAAGTGCTTTTTTCCTATGAAAATAATTTCTTCATGCCTTAAAACAGCTTTAATGTAACTCTACACCCTTGCTTCATGTAGTAGCCCACACGGAACCATGAATATACAAATTAGTCCCTGCCTATACTGAATCACAAAAGCTTGGACTACCTGATCAACTTGGTCAACTGTAGCAAACGTGGAAATACTTGTTTAATCCAGCCATATATGTTTGCAAATTATAGGCAATGTATCGCTCTCTACAATAACAGACGCACAATGGTGATTGATATGATTAGCCTTTGGCTTGACTACATTACATTATTACTTGACTACATTTTTAGCTACACAAACCATGTTCATCCCTTTCATCAAACCCTTTCATCATCTCAGAGTGAGCTGCCCTCTAAAAGTCAGCATCCTTAGAAATGCTTTGAACATCATAGAAAGCCAGTGGAGAATCAAGTCACCTTTATTTATATAGCGCTTTTTACAATGCAAATTGTGTCAAAGCAGCTATACAGTAATAATTGGCAAATAATTTTGGGAGCAAAGCAGCTCTTAAAGAAAATGGTGTCATTGTCCAGCTTAAATAAATTCAGCATGGATTCATTCTGTTGTAAAAATCAATAGTTATTAATTTAGTTAATATCAGCACTGGAGAAAGCAATGATGTAATCATCCAGCTCAGTTCAGTTCACATTCAATGGTGTCAATGCAGGCAGATTGAAAACATTGTTGAATCTCAAGTGTCCCCAACTAAGCAAGCCAAAGGCAACAGTGGCAAGGAACCCAAACTCCAACAGGTGACAAAAATGGAGAAAAAAAAACAAACCTTGGGAGAAACCAAGACAAGTTCTCCTCCGGCCAACAGCGAACAGTGCTTGATTATGATTCATGCAGCGTTACAGGTCATAAGTTCAATTTGGGATCGCAACAGTCAATATATTTAATCCAGTTCCATCTAGTTGAAGATCGCATTCATCACGCCGGTATGGGACAGTATGCGACGATTTGGGACGGTTTGTTGGGGATCTGTAACACTGGCTGTCGTGTCGGTGAGGCCTTCATCCAGTCTCTGCTGACATTTCAGGGCTGAGTTGTGGTCGTGTCTACGCGCAAGTCCTCCATCTGACGATACGGCCCGGATCCGTCTGATTACGCTAAACCTCGGGATAAGCAGAGAGACTAATATTAGCATAGATGCCATTCTTCTTCTGATGTATCGAGTACATCTGGTGTTATAGGAAGTGTTCCCGGTTCTGGCTGACCTAATCTATGCAGCCTAACAATCCTTTAACCAATGTGAAAACATAAATTGATAATGTTTTTTATGAATGGCAGGTTAAAGAGATGCATTTTTGTTATAGACTGTGTCTGCTTCCGGAACAATGCTAGGAAGATTGTTCCAGAGTTTAGGTGCCAAATAGGAGAAGGCTCTACCTGCTGCGGTTGATTTTGATACTCTATGTATTTTCAACTGGCCAGAATTCTGAGATCGTAAGTGGATCGTTGTGCATTCTGGTATTTCCCATCACAACATGATTGCATTCAACACTTTCACTTTCATACTTGTGTATATGCTGTAGTGACAATAAAGAATGTAAATTTATTTAAATCGATTAATATTTTAATTAATATTCATTCAACTGTTTGTTTTTTTTATAAAAGTCACAATTGAAACTGTTGATGATTATCAAAAAAGGATTTCCAATTTTAAATGTTAGATGATAATGGTAACCAAATAAAATAACTAAACGAATGATCAGAATGATAAAAAATGGCAACAAGAACATTCTTGAAATGTCCTTTGAGGTCTATACCATCTGACAGCTAGCCACGATTGTAATTTTTATATTGTTTGAATTCTTCAGATTTAAGTGATAATTAATTGTGATGGTGTAAATGCGTATTTCTAACAATGATCAGCGTGATGGCCAGGGTTTGGTTGGAGTGAGACTTTCTCGACAGCTGAATATGTCACTTCCATATACATTACACTAGTATTCTCTTTAAATTGTAACAGTACAACCTAATCAGACCCAACAATAAAGAATCATCAAGAATAAACAAATATTCTCTGAAAACATTGGACATTATGCAATATTTTCAGTATTATGTATAACAGTTAGTACAATTAAACCTTTCATTTTCTCTCGCGTTTGATCTCTTGCGCTTCTAAACGTCTACTGCAGAGTAGTAGCAGCAGATAAAATTCAAAAACAAAACTAATATCGACTAAAATGAAATAGGAAGCCGCTACAGTCCATCACATCCGCACATGTTAACACAACACTGACATGCCTTCACTTCCAGGTCGCAAAGCTATCAATCAGAAACTCAGCAGCCAATAAGAACACACCACTGCTAGCCCCTCCCCCACGAGAGGTTTGTGCCAGAATGACAAACGAAAACTTTGGGATCGTAAACGAAAACTCTGGAAACGCATCTGTAAGTACAGATCAGTGAACGGAAAGGGAGAAAGCAATTAGGAAAACATACAATGTATAAAAAACGAAGTCAAACATTTTATTCCGTTTCAATTTATATTTTCATTAGTTTCTTAAAAAGTTACGTTCGTTTTATTTGGCACAAATCGGATTCCATACATGTGTCTATCAGACAGATTTATGACATGCATAATCTGCAGAGAGATCAAGATCAAGTCTCAGCCAATCAGATAATTTGCTCCTGAAAAACCTGTTTCTGTTACTGTTGTTGACTCTTTTACTGACAATATGAACATTATGGGAGGTTGTGGATCTTTAGGATGAGGATTGGAAAATGTATTCATATCTGACCACTAGGAAGCAGTTCGCAGCATTAGTGTTGAGTTTTCACAATTAAAATGCATGAATTTCAGGTCGAATCACTTATTCTGGCATGTGCTGCAAGAAGCCCTGGTAACTTTTCCCAAAAAAAAAAAAAAAAGCTTCTTCTCCAAGGAATTAAAGAAATGCATAACTCTGCAAGATGTCTGCAAGTAGCTCAGATATGTAACAAACAACCAACCGCTTTTTGGCAAACATTCTTTTTGACTGCATCTCCGTCATCAGCTGCTGGAGTTTTTCAGAGTGATGAGGGCCTCCCCCATCCCATCAGCCTGTCTCCACAACTATGAACACTTACGATTACTCTTCTGTCTACCTGAGGCAGCCAGACCAGGGTTAATGTGGTTCATATAAATCAAAGTTAAACCCCTACTCATCTTCTGACGGTTAACCTTGTCCCATACATCCTACAAGATATATTGCTCGACTAGTGTGTCAGCTCCAACGTAAGAAAAAAAAAAAAAGAAAAGTGAGGTTTATGAGGCTTTAAATGACAAAAATACCAAAAACAAAACAAAACAAGATTTGGGCTCCAGGAGAATGTGTGTTAAAGAGTGCAAAGGTATTTTCGGTTCAGCAATGGAGCAAACTCAAAACAGAGAGTCGGCTTGGCCTGGAAACGCTGAGGATTTGACAGAGTCCAGGGCACGTAGGCCAATGGCTAATTAATCATTCCTCTGGACTGGCTGGGATAAGATAATGAGGTCTTTAAGTGGTGATTAATTCACACCAAAATAGAGCGTCATGTCAGTTCCCAAGGGATGTGGATTAAACAGTGACCTGAGTTTATGGTTTCGGTAGGGCGACTTGTGGCCCAAACCCTATTCAGTACCTGGGTAATGTACTGTTTAGGCTTCCCAAAGGAGAGGATGTCACGCAAAGGTCAAACACTTTTCTCACTGTTGGAAATAACTGGCCTGCGGTGCCTGCCTCACCTGTTTTAGGCTTTTCACACACTTGGCTCATTTGTTTGATTTGATTCATTTCAACCCCAACTCCTGTGCTTCACTCTTTTTGACACTTTGGATTTACCACCAAACTTTTGCACCTTTACTCTCTGAAGGTGATTTATTTAGAGATGACAAGCTATAAGAGCATACAAATATGCAAATTATACATAATACGTTGTGCTTTCACACCAACCAATCGAACTAAACTATGGTGCCAAACAGATAAAAATCCACAACAATAGCTGTAGTATGAAAGAGGGTAATTGCAGCTGTGAATTAATTTATGTAATTACATCTATAAATACACTGTTGACCCATCCCATAGAACTTAACCTACGCTTAAATCTATCCATACCACCAAACCTGTGCCTAACTTTACCCGTATCTACCCCAAAAGGGGCATGATTTTGCAATAGGCTACTACATTAACACAACAAGTACACTTATTTTTTGATGTAAGAGCATAATACTTATATATTATCCAAAATACATAAACAAAATATATATAGGAACAGGTACAGACAGACACAGGTCAGCTGAATGAGAAAAAACCCTGAGTTCCAGAGAAACGCTTTTTTTTTTTTAAAAGTTGAACGTATTTTAAGTAGTTAAGTAGTACATAATTTAAATATTTTGCCACATTTTTAGAATGCTGTGTCATGCGCAAAACTCTACAAAATATGTGTGACGCAAGCAAGCGCAATGGTTCAGCGGTAACACTTTACAATAAGGTTCATTAGTTAAACTTTAGTTAATATATATTAACTAACAATGAGCCTACACGTTTGTTACTGTATTTACTAATCTTCGTTAACGTTAGTTAATGAAAATACAGTTGTTCATTGTTTGTTCATGTTAATTCACAGTGCATTAACTAATGTTAACAAGATTTTAATAATGTGTTAGTAAATGTTGAAATTAACATTAACAAAGATTAACAAATGCTGTAGAAGTGCAGTTCATTATTAGTTCATGTTAACTAATGAGGTTAACTAACGAACCTTATTGTAAAGTGTTACCGGTTCAGCATGTGTTTACACTGAAAAACAATGGAATGTAGAGTATTGGAATGGGGAAAAAAACGCCTTTTGCGTGAACGGCACCCCTTGTAGTGTTTATAATGTTTCTTTATGTCATTTTTCTTTTCCATGTTACCATGTAATTATACAATTAACTACTGAGTCATATTAAGTACCGGTAACTACATGTTCTTACTGTGGGGTTTTAGTTTTTTAGCGTTAGTTGCATGTAATTATGCATAATGTATAGTTATTATACAGTAACTATTTTAAAGTGTTCCCTTCAAATATTTCTGAGTGTGAAGGTAAAAAGTGTCTTATGTACAGTTGTTGCAGATATTGCAACTCCCAACAATGCAATTTTGACCCATTGTAACTTATAGTCAGGTGCGCCTAAATTTCTAGAAAATATGGTGGTCTATAAATGTCCTTTTGTCTTTTTCCTATCAAAAACATGTCTTAGTTCCCAGTAAGTTTAAAAAAAAATATATATATATATATATATATATATATGTCAAGCCTGTCACTTTGTGGTTAAAACAAAAGAGTGATTTGCATGTGCGACCGTCCACACCTGCGTCAGAGGTGACATCCAAATTTGATTGAGGACGTACACAACCAGCTAAGCAATTTGATAGTCTGCAATACTGACAGGAGATGGCAATGATATAAATCAGATCGAGACCCTGAGGCAAGCTGAACACAAAGGATCTTTTACCAGGCTCGCGCACAAACTGATTCCGTGTAATGAAGCTGTGGTTTAATGTGACAGTCAAAGACATAGAAGAAGAACTCCCTCGTTCACCTCAAACCACCGGGTTGTCGATTACCTCACAACCGCTTGTGTCCTCAGGCGACGGACGCACATACAGGTATGCGAGCCGCTTGGCCTCAGTCGACTACACATGGATTTTTACTTCTTTATACATCTTTATCAATAGCTAAGTAGAAAATACAAGTATTTCCTGCTATAACATTTCATGTTGATTCAAGTGATAAACAGACAAGAGTTGGACAGAAACCACATCAGTTTCTGCTCAGTTCCCCTTTTGCTGCCATTTGGAAATTGGCACCAGCACTTATTCACAAAGCCACAAATCCATCATGATGCATTAAAACAAATCTCTCTTTCTCTTTCAAACTGTTAACGTCTATTTGGACTTGGCAAGCTTACAGCCATAACATTCTTCAAACATATTTTCATATTTGTGTGATGATCGTTGGCGACAGTAGTTCCCATTAATGTCATTTGTTTCAACAATACATTCTTACAAATCTTTACTTGCATCTTAAAAGGTTCTTAGGAAACCAAATTAGTTCTTCTGTGGCAGTATTGTTAAAACCAGCTTTCAGAACCTTTAGTTTTAAGAGTGTATTGAACTCCAGTTAATAGCGTGAATGGAGTAATGATATCAAATTAATGTGAGATTATTATTGATAATTCATTTTTATTATAATGATATGTTTTAATTTTTTTCCAGATGTTTCCATTGCAGGTTCCCTCCTATGTCACAATCCAGGGTTCCTTTGGGGTTCTAGAGCAGATACTCGCTTTTGTGCTTTTCAAAAACAGTCCATGCACTTAACAAGAAACTATGCTTCTAACTACAAGACGAGAGCTGCAGTTCAGCAACCTCACAACTTTGCAATGCTGCTTGCAAAAATTCGCTGGAAATATGGTTTCAGGAAACACCTAATAGTTATTGGTAAAGACAGAAGTGGTGATCATAGTTGACTGACAGTGCTTTTGGTTGGGATGCTGAAACAAAAACAGCATTGTTCTGATAGCACACTTTTTTTACACTTTTCAGGAGGAAATTAACCAACAAATAACGTGCTTATAGATGTTTCTGCTGAGAGCACAGAAAGTTTTAACATTGAACAAATTACACACATCTCTTATGGAAACAATGACGAAGATAGATATGTATTGTAGACAGTTCATGTTTACATTTTATTCCAAAAAGCTTCTAGTCTTCAGGATGCATGACCTTTATTTATACTGAAAGACATGAGATTACCTTGCATTGACCAAGGCATGCAATGGAAGGAATAAAACTGTATTTTTTACACTAATGTACACGGTGTACTGTGCAGAGTATGCAGATTTTCTATGCATGAAATAATATATTTTTTAATATATGCTGCATCAGATATGTAGAATGTCTTCTAGACATCAAGAGCATGCCGAAAAAGTATTTCTTCAAAATGTATTTTGCTCACAATGTATGATTTTACAAACCAAATCAGTCAAACATTGATTAAACCATGCATGCACAGGCTTCATCAACCTTGTTGAAAAAAAAACTAAACTAAACTAAAAAGTCAACTAATTTCAGTCATCATTGGTTCTCATAAATCATGTGACCAAATGTCATGACAATTGAGTTTGCTTCATATTTGATGTAGTTCAGGGGTGCAGAACTCCGCTCCTGGAGGGTCACAACCCTACTCCAACACACATACCTGTAGTTTTCAAATAAGCCTGGATGACTTGGTTAGCAAGATCTGGTAAGTTAAACTCTGCAGGGCTTTGGTGCTTCAGGAACTGAGTTTTGCACCCATGATGTAGGCTGTGTATTGGGTCAACTCGACTGCTGTATGCAGGTGTAGTCACGGTCTACCATTCACGAGTTTCCATTTACATATTATTAAGTAGAGTAAAGGTTATGCATATTTGGCATGCTGTCTGGGGGGAGGGCTCCGAGCTTGGAATTTTGGCCCAAACCCAGAGTACTCCCCCAGGTTGAGGTAAGAATACATAGAATTAGAGGTGATGGGGTGGATAAGGGATGCTGATAAACTGTCAAACGAACAGAGGTAAGTCTGATGTATTTACACTCTCCAATTGTGCCAATTAGGTTAATTAGCTGAACCTGCTCCTCTCGAACTTTGTTAATAAAACATCATTACAGTGACTACTTTCTCACAGCCAAGAGCCCCATGATGCTGTGATAGCTGACCCTAAAAACAACAAGTGATTTGGAAAATGGATGCATGGATAGATACATCACTCATAAATCACCAATTCACGTTTAAAATGAATTTCTGCATGCGTGAACCCACCCAAGTCACTTCTAATGCACTGATGAATGAGTTTAGGTACCACTTTATTTTGACCATCCACTTTAGACGTTCTACTAATTATTTGCAACTACATGTCAATTAGCAGTTATTAGAGTATTAGTATCTCCTTAATATTTGCTAACAATTTATTTTGATGCTCCCCAACATTCTACTGATGATAAGTAACTTTGCAACTACATGTCAACTTGTTCTACTTACCCTAAACTAACAGTCTACTTGTACTCTAACAACTGCTAGTTGACATGTAGTTGCAAAGTTACTTATAGTTAATAGAATGACTATATATAAGTAAGTAAAGCCTTTATTTGTCCCGCAGTGGGGAAATTGCTAAATATATCTAAGTGAAACAGCTTTTGGAACAAGAACGAATGTAGGGCGGGGCTTTTGTCCATGGGGAATTTATTGGATCGTTTGTGGGTTTCTATGGGTGGTTCTCATGTGATTGACAGGTTGCCCCGCCTTTGTGCCAGAAAACATGCCATCAGAGAAGAGATGCCACTGTAAGAGGGAGGAGAAGTTATTTTGATTAATTATTACAAGGAACTTGAATTAAAAAAAAAAAAAATGATGATGTGCATGAACAAATCATTGGTAATATACACTGTAAAATTCCATTAAAAATAATAATAATTGTCCATTTTGATTTCATTGTGACTTTAATTAGGTCCATTTTAGCTCCTCTATTTTAAGAATCTCTTGTCTCTCTCAAGATGGAAAAATAATAACAGAGAACCGTACGGAGATTGAAGGATATGATCGGGTCCTCCTCGCACTGTTAGCTGCAAGGCTCCCCCTCGTTTCAGGTCAAAGGTCATCCAGCTGCGAACCCGCCTGCTCTCAAGACACTGCAGTTGCAGACATTGAGGAGAGCGGCGAGGTGTGGGGTCCATGAGCACATCTGGTTCTGATTACCGCTAGACAATCCAGGCTTTTTATCAGCCTCATCGACGGCATGCTTGCAGGTACCAGGGTGGCAGTGCATTTCTCAATCTGCCAGTGACAGCTTTAGTGTGAGCCACATATGCTGGGTTTACGGCATAATGCCCGGCCAACAGTCATATAGATTGTGATATATCATCTCCAACACATCCAGTTTGTCTCTGGACAAAAAGTGCATTTACATGAACATTCAAGACATAAAAAGCATACATGGCCCAATAACACTCAAAATGTATGAATGTCACTGCATTAAATACAATGATAATACTCTCAATAGTCCACATTAGAAATTCTGCTAGCTATAAGTAAGTTTGCAACTACATTTCAACTAGCAGTCATTAGAGTATTAGTAGACTGCATGCTTAATATGTGGTAAAACTTTATTTTGATACTCCTCAACAGACACTCTACTGACCTTAAGTCACTTATTCTCTTATTCTTATTCTCTAACTCAAACCTTAACCCAGTCTACTACAATCTACTAATACTCTAATGACTTTATAGTGAGAATGTCTAAAGTGGACTATCGAAATAAAGTGCAACCAATAAAACATATCCCAGCAAGTTGCATCTAGACAAACAATCATGTAGAAACTTCACGTTTCTGAGAATTTTTTTTTTTACTCTTATTAAACAGCAATTTTTAATTTCACACAGGTCTCCTGTTGAGTAACACAAGTGTAGTTTAACGCATTAAATATGGTCATGTTCCACTAACACTCCTCCAAACACAGTGACACAATAGTTTTTGCCTTTACTTTCAAAGCTCAAAATATATTTAGGCCTAATTTTAAGATCAATGTATTTGAACTGAATATAAAACTTCCATCCATTTGCATTACACAGTATTAACATAAACAAACTAAAAAAATAATGTGACTTTTTTAATGTGATTTTTGAGTGGTGAAACCGGTAAGATATGCTTGTATACTAAACTGAATGTGACTTTAAATACACAACCAGATTTGTATTTTTTATCAATATTTATTTCTTAATTTCTTTATTCAAAATTTATTCTTTCAATCTCAGGCTTTTTAACTAAATGAATATTGCTCGTTCCACGGGTAGTCATATTTTACTTTTTAACTGAATGCATATTTTCACAATGAAAAATATTTATGCTAATTCTAAGCTATTTGATATAAATGCAATTTGAAAATATGATTATTTAAATAAAATCAAATAGATGTAAATAGTTCATAATAAACTAACCTTTTTTGAGTGCAGAAATCTTACCTGTTTTTGTATGACTAACAAATATACATCAATCTAAAAAAATAAATAAAAAAAATGCTGGGTTGTTTCAACCTATGTTTGGTTCAAATATGGGTTGAAACAACCCAGCATTTTTTAGAGTGCACCTATTGCTTGCATTTATTGATTTATTATTATTACATGTTTGACCCAAAAATGGGTGAGTGTTTGTTCGACTTGAAGGGCTGTGAACAGACCGATCGGTGTATGACATCAAAGTACAGCGAGAGCGATTAGAGAGCGGACGGCTCTCGAGACTTCAAGTCGTGCACACCTAATCACATCCATACCCCATGGAACAAGCTGATCGGCCTCTGCTGATTCTGTAGCCAGTGAGGTTGCTTGTTCAGTTTTTAAATAGTCTGGTCAAGTGTTTGTTGTGAGCTGGTCCAGCAGTGCTATCAGAGTTCCAGTGAAAACCCTCCACCTCCCCTAGCTCCACCTGCCTAGATCTACTATACTGGAATTATGCATGTCTATTTATGCAGCAGTCGTGTGTATGTAAGTAGTAGTAAGTGGCATACATTAACAATGCCATATTCAATAACATGCTAAAACTATATCGAGAGTAATATATAATGTTTAAAATATATATAAAAAAATGCCCCTTTTTATATTTTGTTAAATAATGCAGTGACATTCAGATTTTGTTGCTCAACTTTCTAAATACTTGGGGCAACAGATTAATATGCTTCATAAATTGGTGAAACATGTGAAAGGTATGCATAAGTGGCAGCTTAATTCGCAGCAGTGGAGTAAAACACACACCTGTCCTTGTAGCTCCACTCTTTCACATAATTCTTGTTTTGACTCCCATATCCCTCTCTTCCCCTGAGGCAGGTGATAAATCCCTGCTTGTCAAACACACATTATGACAACTTTAATGATATACGGCAGCTACATTAACCGAATCCCAAAAGAGTTTTGGAAAGCTTCCATTGGGTGCTTATGGAGATATGCAGTTTGCCACTTGCAAGTGTGGCTTTTTGGAATACACAATACACATCACTGTACAAGGAATGTGCATTCGTGCCTGGCCTTTTATCTCAGGTTGTACTTTTGACCAGTACTTAAGCATGCTTAGCAGAAATATTTTGCACCTGCAGGAAAATCCTCATATCCATAAACAAGGGGCACTTTTCGGTGGGAAGCGAACACTGGAATCATTCATCACTGTAGTGGCTGATTATTTTACCAGGGTGCCCTCTGAGAAATCCCCTCCACCCCTGGCTTTGTTTTAGCGTTTATGCTGGGATATTGAAAATCAGTCCAAACAAGCAGAGCGCAGAATACCTGCTAATCAATTTCCAGTTTCTACCAAAGGAGACCAGGGGAAACATACCTCCGATGGAAAAAATTCTGCTTAATAGTTGAATTTGTACATCGGAATTGCTAAGAATGAGCAGTTTTGCTGATGGAATTCTGGAACACCTGGACAGAGCTATCTGTTAGCATTCCCATTCATCACAATGGCAGCTGCTCAGTAAGTATGCAGCCTGCCATCTTTGCTCAACTGTGAGCACTGATCATTCTGGAGCTGCAGGGAAATGACGTCATGACAATGCTAAGCGACTGATGGCACAAACACACAGAGTTCCTCAGGCCATGCTGGGCTGAGATGTCAAAAGCAGCAGACATGGAAGAAGTCACTCTTGTAAGAGCCCTCAAAAGTGCTAATCTTGAACCACCTTGGAAGTGACAGTGACATTTTAAGTGTGACATGTCATTTATTAACCCTCTTAGACCTTCTTTTCAAAAGTGCTGAATATGCACTTGCTGTGTACTTTTGAATCTGAAAACTATATAAAAACTGTATTTGCAGAAATTATATTAATGAAATGAAACGTCACTTGACTTTTATGACTTTCTTAACACTTAAAGAATTAGTTCTGAATTATCACTTCTGAATTAAAATTTCATGATCATTTGTCATCCAAGATGTTTATGTCTTTCTTTCTTCAGTCGTAAAGAAATTAAGGTGTTTGAGGAAAACATTCATGGCTTTTTCTCTGTATAGTGGACTTCAGTGGAGTTCAATGAGTGGAAGTTCCAAATTGCAGTTTCAGTGCAGCTTCAAAGCATTCGACACGATCCCAGACGAGGAATAAGGGTCTTATCTTGCGAAACATTTGGTCATTTTCAAAAAAAAAAAAAAAAAAAGAAAAAATTACATATTTTTTAACCACAAATGCTTGTCTTGCTCCAGCTCTCTTCTTCTTCTTCTTGTAGAATTCCGGGAGTGTAGATGCTGCTTAGTACTGCCCTCCACAGGTCAAAGTTTGAACTAAATCGTTATATACTTGCACTAGATATAGTATATAACAATTTAGTTCAAACTTTGACCTGTTGAGGGCACTACTTCGTTGTCATGTAAACATATCTTAAGCCAGAACATATATATATATATATATTTTTGTATGGGATTCAAAAATATATTTTAATGTTTTAAAGAAGTTATCTATACCAAGGCTGCATTTTATTAATAACAAATACAGTAAAACCATGACTTCTACATACTGGCATCCTTTCCATGTCATCTGCATGGTATTGTGGTTTTGGCCTTCAGAGTGAGCCATTATTTACCCTCCTGACACCCTTTCACCCTGCTATCAGACCCCCCATGGTAGGAAGACCTTTCCTGGGCCACACCACCGCATGCCACAGCTTCCCACTGACAACCTCGAACCTTTCCCAGAAATCAGCCCCTAAAACTGTCACCGCCTTCACTGCATTGATTCTTCCTGCTAGTGTTGCATTGCTGATACTATCTATAATGACACCTGCACAAAAATACACTATTTAACTCGATCAACTGCAATACTATCCTCTAAGATTTTCCACAACACAATGCTTCTGACGACAGAAGGCCTGAAGTGAATGAACAGATGGTGTTCACCTTTCCGATTAGTTTCTCCACCCTTGATCTCCGCATGCCTGGAAATGCAAATGCAGATCTCCACCTCCGTCACTGTCATCAAAAGCATGAATGCTAACATTTAGCGCTCTGCAGTCCTGCTAAGACCACCTAAGTGGCGTTGTGACACTTTGAGGGTTTGTGTACAAATGCAAGCCATTTGCTCATTCCTAACTGGGTGGATGGTGTGAATGCAAGGGTCTAGCTTCACTTGAGCAGGAAGTGAGAAATAACTTTTTGTTGCTGCTCAGCTAACAGGGCTGATGAGCTCCAAATTGCTTCCCATCTGCACTAATAAATGGCACCAGGTGATAACACCTTGAGTGCCATGAGTACCTCGAGGAAGATGTGCTAACAATTCAATGCCATGGACAAATTGGGGTTTTATGTGTTCTACAAAGTTCTTCCCGGGCCCGCTTCATTTCTATGACTCTGTTTATGGAAAACTTTTTATGTGTTTTAGTTTTAGTTCAACGGCATTTTTGGGCGGCCAGAAATCGAGTTTCAAAGTGCATGTTTTTGAAAACAATATTGTTATAGTCTCCATGCAAACAGCAAAAACAAGAGTTTTTGAAAACAGTGACATCGTGTGCATACATATTACGTTTGTTCAATTTATAAGCATGTAGTGTTTCTTTTCAAAGTTATATCGCCAACTACTGGCCTGGTAGAATAAAATGTTTTAGTATTTTTCGCGGATCCGTGTGAACAGGGATCGTTGTTGTCTGTACGAAAAACACGCAAAAGAAAAAACTTTTCTGATTTTAGTACCTCGTTGTCATGTAAACATACCCTAAGCCAGAACATATTTTTTATTATAATATACATATATTTTTTTTATATTTATATATATATATATATATATATATATATATATATATATATATATATATATATATATATATATACTTACTTCTTTAGAAACCATTATTAAGGCCATCATAGTTTAGATTAAAAAAAAAAAAAAACACACAAGGAAATATATAAATTTCTTTATTGTAAATGGGGTTCAAAAATATTGTTTTATGTTTTTAAAGAAATTATCTGCACCAAGGTGGCATTTATTTAATCAAAAATACAGTAAACAATATGTTGTTGTTGTTGCCATTACAATTTAAAATAACTGTGTTCTATGTGAATTTTTTGTAAAACCTATTGCATTTCTCTGATCAAAGATGAATTATATATAGGAAAACTTTTGAAGTATGAATGCTTAAGTACTTCATGTGAAGTATTTTAATTGCTTTAGTGAAATATTTTACATTTCACAGCTGTATTCAGTGGTTGGATCGAGGGTATTATTAGGGTTTGAACCCAAACAACTTCCACAATCTTCTTGTCACCTGAGGAGGGAGGTTTCTCTGTCCCATAATGTTCATATGATCTATTCAAGGCCAAATGTATGAAGTGCTAATCAGCACCCAGTGCTCGCTGACTTCTTCACAGTGTTTGTGACGATCACCAAAGCGACCCAGTTGGTCAAACATGTGCGGGAGTGTTTTTCTAGTGGTGGTGGTGGTGGGGGGCAGGAGGAGGGCTAATTAGAAGTCATTCACCAACTATGGGGCCAAATGGAGCAATTATCTGCCCCAGTGAGTAGATAATTCTCCCCATTCATCTGTCACCATCCAGGCTCTGACTCACCACCTCCATAGACCCTCGACACCTCCATGTACACACACACACACACACACACACACACACCACTGAAAATTCTAAAGCATTCTAAAATTTAATAAATTCTAAATAAATTCTAAAACATGAATAGTTAGCTGTTTTTAATATATACAGTATATATATATATATTAGCTGAGCCTTAGGTTAATGCATCTAGATATTCACACACAACTGATGTAGAGTTATACAGGCTTTACAATTTACATCATGAATATCAACTTAAAATTGAAACGGATGAATCAGCATTTACTTGCTTTAATCCCAGTCTTTACCTACATTTGCATCATATGCATCACATTAGATCAGAGTTCAGTGGCATTTTGAAAAGGTGTGGAACTTTTACTATCAGTACCAGGACAGTTATTTAATCATTTGGAAAAAAAAAAAAAAAAAACTTTTTTTTAATGGTACTACAAGACATCAGGGTAAACAAACATGCAGAGACACCACAGCCACATTTATTATCCAACATACTGCAATTATCATTCCGTGCATCTTTACATTTTTGACAGTCATTTGGCATCTGTGATGAAATATGAAGACAGTTTTTTTAACAGCCAAAATAAAAACAAAAACAAAACAAAAAAGCACAAATTACAAACATAGTACTTAAGCTCAGTTAAGAGCTAACTGACCTTAAATCCTAAGTTTGTAATTTTTGCTGATTTGAGCATCTAAGAATGATAATGAGCCCCTACAATCATCCAGATGAGCGGTTTACTGCAGCGATCTGCTGAGGAACTCATTTGTGCGTAGATTGATACTGAATTAAATGTAATTTCTTTAAATACAAGAAAGTTTGCTTGAAGGCTAAAGCTTTTAAGAGCAATGTTAATTGGCTACAATTATTTTTGATTGTTACTCTTACCAGGTGAAGATGAGTATCTGTTATGTTGGTCATGCTTCAGTAAATTGCTTCATGGAACGGCTCATACTTTCCATCCAAATACATAAATAAATAACGTCCAAGTGTTGCATCAGGGCAATAGAAATTTAGTTTAAAAATAATAATAAATAAATGAACGAATAAATGAATGAAGAAATGAACGAACAAATGAATAAATAAATAAAGCAACAAAACCTAATAAATAAATAAACAAACAAACATCTTGTTTAGTTCAAGAAATATATATATATAACACTGATGACTGGAGTAATGATCACAGGAATAAAGTACTTTTTAAAAATTGATTAAAAAAATAGAGAATAGTGATTTTAAAATGTAATACTTTCACAGTATAACTGTTTTAATGTATTTCAATCAAATAAATGACTTTCAATTGTCCCCAAACACCATAGCATAGTTCATCTAGTTTGGCCGGTCATGTTAAAATATCCCTCAGAAATATCACACTCTCAGGGCCGTTATTGTAAAATTACAAGTTCTCAAATGAATCGTACACTTTTGACAATTTTGAGCATGTTTTGCCATCACTCATCAGTTCTTTGGCCAGTTCATTTTATGGTGTGCTGTTGAGATATGTCAACGGAGCGTTTATGACTTTGAGCGCTATTAAACAGTTCCAGTTGTTGTTCTCGGATATTGAAGAAAGGGAGTAGAGAAAAGAGAGGGTGAACATTGATATAGGCCACAAATAACACACAGTTTGAATGCATTCAACAAAAGTTTCATCAGCACATGCAAAAGATGAACATCCATGTTTCATAACTCAGGAAAAGACTTTCAGTATATGCGTAATTTGTACCTGATTACAAATGCAAAATCAAAATGTTATTAGAGAATTATTAAGTAACACATTAATTAACTACATTAGTTAACATGAACAATATAGCATTCAGCAGCATTTAGAGCCAAAGTTATATCTGTTAATATTTGTTATTGCACAGTGAAATAACGCGGACACTGAACAATTGTTTTTTTAAACTTAACAAAGCTTAATAAATGCTGTAAAAATATTCCTCAATTTATTTTAACTAATGCATCAACTAATTTTAACAAAATAAAAATAGTTTTACAATTACTCAAATTATTCAAATCCTCATTGTGTGTGTGTGTGTGTGTGTGTGTAGTTTATTGGATGATAAAATACTTTCTCTTATCCCAGAGATATAAGTAATGCATCCATAAGTTGATTCCCTGAAGCATGTAAAATTGCAGCCATTATTACAGTAATATTGAATTATATATATATATATATATATATATATATATATATATATATATATATATATATATATATATATATATATATATATATATATTTTTTTTTTTTTTTTTTTTGCTATACTCAAGAAAATTAGATTGTTATAAAACTGTCGTGTCACCACAGATCTAATGATCACCAATAAACATCTTTAACAGGATAAAGAGAAGGAATGCATTAGCAGTTTAGTGTGAAAGCTGTGATCAACAGCACTTGAAAATGCTAATGACTTCCTACCATGCTCATCTCTCTCTCTCTCTCTCTCTCTCTCTCTCTCACACACACACACACACACACACACACACACACATTGGGTTTCCATATTAATGATTTTTATGCTGTATTAATTGTATATTCTCACTCCTTCCCTTGTTCACAAACCTAACCATCACAGAAAACCTTCTGCATTCTTAAATTTGCAAAAAAACAAAATTCTGTATGATTATAAGCTGTTTTCTTCATTGGGGGGATTTCAGATATTGCCATATTTGTGGGAAAATTTTGTGTTGTGTTAATGAGGCGTAATGTTTTTTATACTGTACAAACTGTACATTCTCTCCCCCTACACTACCCCTACCCCTAAACCTACCCATCACAGACAACATTCTGCATTTTTACATTTTAATAACACATTTTAGTATGTTTTTAAAGCTATTTTAAATATGAGGTCTCATGAAATGTCCTCATATTTCATGTTTAAGTCATAATACCAGTGTAATGTCATTATACAAATTTGTGTCCTCATAAATCACAAAAACACACACACACACACACACACACACACACACACACACAAAACAGACCTGAATTTCAGCATCATTACTCCAGTCTTCTTTGTCACATGATCCACTGTAATATGCTGATTTGCTGTTCAATAAACATTTCTGATTATTACCTATTATTATCAAATGCTTCATATTTTTGTGGACACCAAGATACTTTTGTTTCATTAGTAGAAAGTTCAAAAGAACACCATTTTTTTTAAAAAAAGAAGAATATCTATAGTTCACTTTATACATTCTACTTACTACTGTAAAAGTAACTTTATCAACCAACTCTCATTAGAGTATAAGTACCCTGTAATAGACTTTTTGTAGATTGTTAGTGAGTTTCAGAAAGCATTGATAATATGTTGAATAATATATAATGGCATAATTTGAAGTGTGTAAATGCTGGTCCTGACAGAAGTTTCAGAGGTGTTCTGGAGGCCGGGACTGCATGTTCATTGGCTTGTGCGAATGTGACATAAAGACAGAAATACTACAGTGGCGTCGCTCAGCTATGGGTCACCTGACACCAACAGTTACGATTCTCCTACACACACTCACATTCACTCAGAGACACAAACCTGAGAACCTCCCAATGACGATTCCAGACCTCTCAGCTGCTGGGGCCATTAGGGTCTTTTCACACCAGGGGTCCCTGTCCCTCCCCCCTCTCAGCTGGACCAGGGGCCCCTCACTGACTCTGATGACTTTTCTCTACCGGTGCCGCCAGTCTCCAAACATCCCCTGGGTGTGTATGTGTGTGTGTGTGTGTTTGCCTGCTTCACCAGCTCAGGTCCCATGCCATCCTGTATGAAAGTATTTCAGAGCGTTTGGCTTGTGCGTGTGTGGTAAAGGTCACGACCCTTGATCTATGTTTACAAACAATGCTTTATAAAAAGTGAGATTATTTAGTTATTGACCCTTTGCTGAGCTCCACATTAACACTTTACAAAACGTTTCATTAGTTAAACATTAGTTAATGTATAAACTAGCATGAACTAACCATGAGCAATACATTGGTTACTGTATTTACTAATCTTCGTTAACATTAGTTAATGAAAATACAGTTGTTCATTGTTAATTCACAGTGCATTAACTAATGTTAACATGATTTTAATAACGTGTTAGTAAATGTTGGCATTAACATTAACAAAACTTAACAAATGCTGTAGAAGTGCAGTTCATTATTAGTTCATGTTAACTAATGTAGTTAAATAATGAACCAGCTCCACTTTAAAAACGTTACTGCATTACTGACCCATCCGACCTTTCCAGATTTTACTCTTTTGTTGTGCATTGACGGAGGATCTGTGTTTAGAGCGTAAAAGAAAATATTTAAAAGTAAGTAAACTACGCTACCATTCAAAAACTCTCATTTAAGTATTAGTAGACTGCCTGCTTGATTTCTTAATATACTTTATTTTGCATCTCATCAGACGTTATAAGATAAGTAACTTTGAAACTTCATGTCCACTTATTCTACTAACCTAATCTTCTAATACTTTAATGATGCCTGTGTTTAGAGCTTGTTTGCCTTTGTTTCCTTAGTGACCATTGTTAGTCTGCATAGTTTTCAATCAGTCTCCTGTGCGCTGTGCATTCCAATAGTTGTCTTCACACCTCCTTTTTTGGACTATCATTGTGTTTGTGTTCATAGAATAAAGACAGTTTGCTAAAGATACTCACCTCTTCTTGTACCTACTACTCCGGTGACAAATGACAGCTAGTTTTGACATGAAGTTGAATAGTTAGTATAATGTCTAAAGTGGACTGTCAAAATATAGCGTGACCAAAGATTCTAATAAATGAAGTAAAGAACTTTCTGTTAATCAAAGAATCCTTACGTCGCTGACAATGTTGAATGAATGTATTCCCACATTATTGAGTTAGATATGGTTAATTCTTAATAGTGTCACAATCTCAATACAAACACCCGGGCAATATTATTCCTTAACGATTTGGCGATGTCTATTAACCCTTGTGCATTGTTCAAATTCACGACCCTTTCGTTATGTTCGTGGCTGAAAACAGCCACGATTTCAATTGCTTTAAAAATGTATCAGATAAATATTTTTTTTCACATTTTTTTTGCTTAAATCTATTAATCAACCTCAGTCCTGATCAAAACTACTAAATTAAAAAAAAAAATTCAGGATTTTAACTCTTTAAAACGTTCAAATCTGATGCTGCACGAAAACGAACAACGCATCAAAGCCAATGTTGTTTCTAATCTTTGACACGTTTTTTCCCAAATCAGTGACATCATTTATGAATTTGGCAGTTAAAGAGTTAAAATCCTGAATTATTTTTGTAAATTTAATAGTTTTGAGCAGGACTGAGGTTGATTAATAGATTTAAGCAAAAGAAATTGAAAAAAATATTTATTTGATACATTTTTAAAGCAGTTAAACAGCCACAAACATAACGAAAGGATAGTGAATTTACCCACAGAGTACTGTTTTCAATTTTCAAAGCATTTTCCCAAAATATGTGTCAAAATAAGATTTGTCACCAAAAATCATTCCATTTGCTGAAACACAGAGAAAGTTACGGCCAAATTAAGACTCAAGAATTCCCCATAGTGGATGAAAACATCCCGAACAGCACATAAGGGTTAAATCTGACCAAGAGACAGAGAGAAAGAGAGCAATTGTCATGTAAGCTATAGTTATGAAACAGCTTCATAAACATACAGTATCATTATTCCTGTCTTACAATAATTCAAATTTTTTTATGAATGTAATAATATATAGTTCAGAGAGGCTATAAACATTGATGTTTACAGCAGCAATCAAAATCACCTTTTGAAAGAACTTGACTCATCAATTACATTGTTATGCCGGTAGGTGGCGACAAGTGACAGTTCAAAATATATGTGCCATTGAATTATTCATTCAAGAGATTTATTCAAAAACGCTGATTCAACCAGAAAACAAGTATAGTCTTTATGAGTTATTGAATCACTCATTCAAACCGATTTTTAAAAAATATATATATTCTTAAATAAAATGCAGTGATTAACATTTTGTCAGCACATGCAGCAAATGACGAGGGAATCGTGATCTCAATTTTAAACAAAACAATCAATAAAATGTCAATTTATCCAGACTCGTGCAGCTCTACTTTGAGCTGCAGCATTGATAAACGCTCGCTCTGGCCTTGCATCAGATGTATATTTGCCTTGGCACGGCTGGACGGCTCACATCTTTAATCCTGACTGATGTCGAGTGTAAACACAATCAGAGATTATGTAAAAACATTTTAAGGATTATGTAAAAGAGCAATCAGCCAGCTGAGCCACTTGGCTCACACTCACATTTCAGCCCAGACTCAGTGTTTAACTGGCTTTTTCATCTGGAATTAATAGTCAGTCTTATTAAAAATGCATTCTCTTCCCACTGAGCGGGTCTTCCATATCTCGACAGATGTTGAAATCACAACGCTACTGTACAGCTGTACGCTGTGGCAAAACTGCTTCTCTGCTATAGGCCCATTGCATTTCTCTTCACGGCTCTTTGGAAGAGCAGGAATTTCTCACTTTTGTCAAACAATGGGACTGGACCTCGCTCTCTCATCTGTCTGGTGTTCAAAGATGCCTGCTTAGACCCAAATCCTTGCTTAATTTTGCGATATGAACTCATTTCCTTGCGGTGGTCTCTGGGTTTTTGTTAATGTAACCCGAGCGCTGGCAGGACTGGGGAACTCTGGGGGATGAAAGTGGCCCCAAAGCCCTAGAATTAACCCTTGAGGTCAACGGAATTACTCGCCACTATTTAAAGTTAAACTTTTTTTTTTTTGAATTCTTAAAAAAAAAAAAAAAATCCCTGAAAGAGATTACAAAGGTCACCTGAAGAGATTTACAGATAATTAAATCAATTGGCAAGATTCAAACCAGAATAAGAATTCAAACCAGATGATCACTTTATATCACATGTGCGTAAGCAAGGCTTCTATCTTTGGTTTCTGCTTCCTCTACACCCGTGTTTTGCTCTGGAGATTCTGTACTTTTTCAGGAGATGCGGAATAGCGCCCCCTATTGTGTAACAGTGAAAACATGGATTGAGTAGTTAAATGTTTTAGAAATAAGTCTTGTATGGTCATGAACGCTGGATTTATTTTTTTTAGAAATACAGTAAAGAAAGTAATAATGAAAAATAGCCTATTAATACAGTTTAAAATAACTGATCTCTATTTTAATTTAGCACTATTTGATATAGAAAAGTTTTGTAAATGTTATTTTTTAAAAAAAGAAATGCCACTGATACAAACTTTGTAATGGTATGTATATTTAATATAACAATTCCTCTAATGTGAGTGTAGGTACTTAAATAATTAAATAAATACATAATAAAACAATATTCCTAAAAATAAGTTTTATATACACAATAACAACAAATCTCTGTCTACTGCAAGTTGAAGTATATTGTGAGGTTTCTACTATCAGTTTCGCAGTTAACGTCAGAATTTCCACTCATTATTGCCAGTAATCCCAGCAGCACTGCAGTGAACGCTGGGGTCTCAGGAGGACACGGGTCTCCCGCTCACAGGATGTCTGCATCAGTCTTCTGCACACACCATTTCTCCCTCTGTGACAGAACCCCGGGGACTGATGAACAACTGCTCCCTCACCGCACTACATTCTGAGTGTGTGTGTGTGTGTGTGAAGGTAAGATACACCTCCCTCAGCTCATGACCTGCCTGATCAGAGGCATTCCCACCATAAAATTATGTTTCCATCCTTTTATGTGAAGTAGCGTGGACAGAAAGAGAGGGACGGGATTGGAAAAGACCAATGCTATTGGCTCAGACAAGGACGCCACTATAAAGTCACCATGAAATCAAAACTTTTTTTTAAATGGAATATTGCGTTATTTATTATAAACGATTCATCCATGCACATCATTGTCTATTATTTTTAAAATTTATGTGCCTCATAATGTAGAATAAAAAAAGCTCTCTCATGTGTTTACCGAGGGAGGGGCAACCTGTCACTCACATGAGATCCACCAATTGCAAACCACAACCGTTCAATCAATTCCCCATGGACGAAATCAAGCCCCACCTAAATTTATTACTTGTTCCAGAAGCAGTTTCACTCTGATCTACATCACAATAGTGAAGAATGGACTCTTAGTCACTAAATGAAAATGACTTTTGCAACTTTTCTTTCAATGACATTAAATATAGGAATAGTCAGGGTTTATGAGATGATGCTAATGAACAGCAAATACATTAACATGTAATACATGCAAACACATTACTGTAAGCATGTTTTCCATTCATTTTAAGAACCTGAGAAATGAGCCAATATTGTATTATATAATGGCATGCCACAAAAAAACAGATTTATTCATTATGATTAAAACATAGACAAAAGTTCACCTTTGTGTGGTTAGCAGAGATTCAAATATTGATTAGACTCACTTGATTGTTTAACTGTCATAGTTATATATACACAATAATTGCATCAGTGTCAGAAATGATTAAGCGAAATATTATGATTCATTTATCAGTGCTGCTGATTATTGGTGTGTGTGTGGGTGGGTGGAAACATCAGATGAGCCTCAAAAATAATACTTTTACAAAATAAAATTCATAAATGCACAGCACCATTCACGTTTACAAAATTCGATTCATAGATATGAGCATTTGGGGAAATATTTATGTTTTTACTTGTGTGGGGTTAGGGTTAGAATTGTGCTGTGCATTTATGAGTTTTGTTTTGTAAATGTATTATTTTTAAGGCTGACCTGGCCCCATATAAATCTGCCCAGTCACCTTTTCAGAAACACACACGCAGACACGCACACACACACACACACACACACACACGTTCGTTTTGCTATCAAAGTGAGGACATTCCATGGGCGTAATGGTTTTTATACTGTACAAACTGTACATTCTGTCCCCCCACCCTCCCCACCCCTAAACTTAACCCTCACAGAAAAAATTATGCATTTTTACATTTTTAATTAAACATTGTTTAGTATGTTTTTAAAGCTGTTTGAAAAGTGGGGACATTTGAAATGTCCTCATATTTCACGTTGAAGTTGTAATACCAGTGTCATACCCATGTCGTTATACACATTTGTGTCCTGATATGTCATAAAAACGCGCGCACACACACACACACACACACACAGAAGAATTCATTTGTAATGTCCCTTGACTGAAGAAACAATACTGTTGCTTTAACAATGTTGACATCTGTAATGCATAGAAGCTCAGTGTAATAGAGCAGAGCAAAACGATAGGCTACGAGACATAAGAAGAACAACACTACATGCAATTTAACATTTGCACATCTGTATAATGTATTTCGACAGAACAGAACAACCCTACAAAGTGTATTTCTTATTTTTGAATAACACATTCCCCTGGTTTCACAAATAAGGCTGAAGACTAGTCCCATACAACAATTCATATTTGAGCCGTCTTTAAAATATTAAAATATATCAGTGCAATTGTTTTGTCTCAAAATGCATATCTTTAATCATATTAAGTATATTTAAAAAAAACTAATTAAATGTGTTAAAAGAATATACAATCGCACAAGCATTTATGTAAATGTTTCCATTTACTTAAATAAAAATGTGGCAAATCTAAGGCACATTTACATATTTTAACAGTATAATAAAAAAACAGATTTTTTTAAAATTAGTTTTTTTAATATAGAAATAACAAATCAAAATCTATTTATCTACTATGACTTTTCATCTTTTATTTTGTAGAAGGATAAATGTTATCTCAGTTCTACATAGTAGTACAAGAATCTTATAAGCTTGATGCCTATTTATTAGTGATTTTGTAACTTGTAAGACTTTTTTCAATTTTAGCATCAAATCCAGCAATTTCTTGGAAAAACCATATCTAGATTCTTATTTTGCCCTCTAATCTATATTCATATTTATATAAATTATGATGTAATCTATTGACATTCAGCTTCCAGTTTTTATCCAAAGTAGGGGATTGAACCCAGGTCTTCTGGTAAATTTGAAGTGAGTGGTTATTCACTGAGCTAACTCCCCACAGCTACCAGTTTAGCAACCAGAACTGCAGTATATTGAAGTAGAACTGCAGTAAAACTGCAGTACCAAGTAGTTTAACTGCAGTTTAATGAAGCACAACCATAGATTTGCAGTATAATGAAGTATAGTCACAGTACAACTGCAGTAAAACTGTAGTATAAGTACAGCTGCAGTAAAATGAGGTACAACTGAAAGTTGCATGAAGTATAAAAACAGCATAACTGCAGTTGTATTGCAGTTTTATTTTACTAGTACTTTAGATGTATTGCAGTATAGTTGTACTCCAGTAAAACTACAGACATTTTAGGTTATACTGCAATACTGCAGTTTTTTCGTGTCCAAAAAACTGCATATTTCTATATGTAACAAAAACTGTAGTATTACTTCTAAAAAACTGCAGTAATCTTTTGTAAGGGTACCACTTTCAACTGGCAACACTGCTTTGAATATCAATCACATTGTAGTGCTTGCAGTTGTTTCAGCAATAGCTTTTAAGTTAAATTTATACTATGTGTGTAAAACTCATAAATCCCTCTCCTCTGCACTGCAATAACATGATGATACACGTTTGATCAAGTAAGGCTAGTCATGTCACACGTACTGTATTTATCACAGATTCCCATGCGTTTGGGTCTTAAGGACTTATATCATGTAGTGTGTCACGTCTTTGTTTCCTGGATTGGATTGTTGTCACTTTGTAGTCCTTTTGTTTCATTGGTTCTTACCTTGTTGTCTTGTCTATATAAACAACCCAGTGATTTAGTCCATTGTTTTCTTTGCATGTAGCCTATTGTAAAGCTGTTGCATTCGTGTTTGACTTGGTTTCCACTTGTCTTTTTGTTTCATATTTAATATTTCATATTTTTGTTCCAAAACTGTATTGTTGCAAATAGATCCAAGCCTCAACTCCTCCCTGCAGAGCAACATTAACTCTTTAACAATCTCTCACCTGAATTTCTCCTTTCATTCATTAACTTGAAGTAGGCCTATCTCCTCTCCAAACACACTGTCTGTCAGCTGAACTATAATGATTAATGGTGAAATACATTCCTGGCTACCCAGATGTAGCGCCCCGGATCGATGGCTGAACGTCTGGTGCTTACGGCACATTTATCTGGAAACACTTCTGGAGTTTCGAAGTCGTCACCTGGTTGGTTGATTTTTACAGGATGTCCGGGAGAAGCGCGTGTCACGTTCTTTAACCCTTTCGCGCATAATTTTAAACTATTGTGGCTGAGCGCTCAGCGTGAGTTTTTCAAGGAGACTGTTCTTTATTGTTTCCATGGTGATGCTCATTGCTTGACACGTGACACACGGCAGCCACAATAGCGCTGTATGACTTTTATTTATTTTTTTCCTTTTTTATTTAAAATATTCACAAATTTGTTAACTATAACAGGTACTATCGGATATTCTGATTCTCAAATATGTGCAAGTGGATGTGTTTTGCTGTTTAAACACCTTTATAATGATCGCGTTAGTTGAGCTATACGTGCAATGGGTGCCAGCATGTTAGTTTGCACCGTAGTACAGAGAATCGCATCTGTTGAATTTTCAACACGTGAATTCATCCACTTCTCCCGAAATACATGAAAGTTTGCGAGCCGGTGAACTGACAGAAGAATAGATTAAACTTTTTACCATTACTTACTAGGTGCATCTGATTTGAATATAATGTGTCATCTAGGATTGTTATTGCTACTTCTATAGATGACAGTGTGTATTTCACAAATTCTAAATGCATTGTTTTGTTAGTACTTATGTGCATTTAAATGTCTGAAACCTAAAATAAACATTATGTGGCTGAAAACACTGCATATTTGTGATATATTGAAAGCGCTGCGCTTGTCTGTCTCTGGCTCAACGCCAGCAGTTTTGAATTTGGCAGTTGATCACGTGATGCTCTGAACATTCTAATGGTCCACCTGGAAACATATGCTATGACACCAAACATTCTTCATTGAAGAAGAATGCTGGCGTGTTTACAACTGTGATAATGAGCGCTTACAAGGATCAACTAAACGCTGGATTTTCAAAAGTATGTGAAGTTCGCGGCTCCATTGTTGCAGTAAACTTGCAAAACGTTCTTGAATGAATAATATATTAGATTCATGTCGTTCTGTTATTGTAGGGACATCGACTTTACCTTTTTACGCCCCTAAACATGACACGGAACCAAACAAACTGTAATTGGTTGTGTTACATGTCTATCAAACGTCCTCGTAGGCAGTCCTTGGCCAATGAAATCTGCGATAGAGTCCAGACCTTCTGTCGTCCATATGAAGGTCTGGTTATGCGAGATTATAGGATTTATGACTTGTGGATTTACTGCAGATATTACAGACATTGGGCCTCATTCAGGAAACGTACAACGGTAAGGCCTTTGCCATGCACAACCTGCCATTTATCAAAATGGACTTGAGAGGTGGCTTGAGAGGTCAAATCTCAGGTCTCAGCTCAGTTTGCGTGAGCTTGTGTGTGGCATATTAAATCTGGTGAAGAATTGCAATGAGAGCAATTTGATCATTTAGATTATTTACCAGACAAACAACCGAAGCTCATTAGTCAATCATAAAGTGTTAAGATTAGAAATGTCAAATTAAAATTACATTTAGAATAGATGAGTGTTTGTGACCCATTAAAAATACCATAAAATGTTTTTTTTTTTAGGGGTTTACCTTTTATATGCGCAAGTAGCAGCATAAACAAAAGAAAATAAGGATTCACACATCGTGACATCACGCACCTGCTTCCGTGAACTGAGAAAAACTGAGTAAAATTTAGTCTATAGGCTATAAAAGGAATACAGGACTAGGCCTACATGGCATATATTTTATTTAAATAATTAATAGATTAACAAAAGAAAAAAAACTGTGATGCTTGTTTTTGTGACACTCTAACACATTGTATTTGTTTACTTATATGTTAAGAATTTTTCTTATGTTAACCCTCTTGAATCCAAGTGATTGCACAGGTGCCGCACGCACACAACATCAGTTCTACTAGAAAGACTCGGGAGGTAAGATAACGTAACAATGATATTTATTAACAATCAGCAAGCAAATATAGTAAGATAAAGTTCTTTGGCGTAGGCCCCGTCCATAGCTTAGATCCTGAGGGTTGCGGAATCTGCATTTCCTGCCTGAAGATGGAGGTAGGGGCGTAGCCGACCCCCGGGAGGAATGGACAGGGACCATCCTGGTGGTGGTGGGGAGGATGGAGGTAAAGATTGACGTCAGCATCTCCGAACTCAGACGTGTGTTATCACCGATCTTATATACTACAAGTGTTAGATAATGATTGGCTAGATCTAAACTCATACTGTAGTGACGTAACATTTGAGTCTTCCTGGCAGAACTTGCGCTAGAGCTTTCATTTTTAGCATTTATAACTTGACAATTCTGCCATTCATCATCAAACTAAAATGCAGTGAACCAAACATGAAAGTTACATTGCTCAAATGAAATGGTCTGCTGTAAATCAGCATCTTCAGTGCCCAACTACACCCATTTTTTGCGCATTTGAAGGACACTACGTGGATATTGGAAAACAAGTGAAGTACAAAGCCTTAATTGTTTACATAATAATTCAGCAACCAAAATGTTACATGCAAATACACTTGTGCAATGGAAATTAAGAGGATGTGACTGTTCCTTTTTGGGCCAACAAAAAGGACAAACTGCATTTACTTCAGAAGCATTTACTACATTGAAAAAACAAAAGGTTAAGGTGAGGTTTTCCTACAACAACTGAAGTCACGGCTCTCTAGTTCACGAGTTCACACTTACAAATGATTAGGTAGCATGGCATATATGCATACTTTTCATTCTATCGGGCTCCGAGATCGGAATTTCACCCGAACCCAGAGTATTCCCCCATATTTTATGATATTAACAAGGTGTAACACAGTTCGTGAGAACGGGAAGAAGGAGGCGAGAACCGGTGAACGTTAAACATCACTTTTAATTATGTTTTTAATATCCAAAATAAACAAACAACAAAACGAAAGTAAAAGGGTGGCAGTTCCTCACGGCGACTGCCGCCCACACAAACATAATAAAACACAACATAAAATCCAGGCCTGGTCCTCTCTCATCCTTCACTGTCGTCGCTTCTCTTTTATGCTTCCGGAGCTCCTCCGTGAGAGATTCGAGACCGGTGCAGTGCGCAGCTGACGCTCATTATCAATCACGTCACCTCGCACCGTTCCTGTCACATACCCCCATCGCCGCTGGGGGTAAGGACAGATGAGACGAGAGAAAAGGAGACGGAAGCATGAGGAGCGACAAAGGCAAGAGAGGGGAGAGAATTCTTGGTCCGGTTCCCGGACACACTGCCGCTCGGTCCTCAGCCAGCCGAGAGGCTCTTCCTCGCGGTGCCATGCGATGGTACTGGACACTCGGTGCACGGCTCGATCCTCCTCTGCCCCCTGGCGGCTGGCGAAGGCTCCTCTGGGGGAGGGCAGCCGGCAGCAAGTCCCCCGTTCCCTGCTCCGCCCCATCATTTTCAATCGCGTCACTGGTCTCGCGTCGTTCCCTCACGGCTCTCGCCCTTCCTGCTCGTCACACTAGGCAAGTGTGAAGAGACGGAGTGTTGGGTTGATCATTTAAATGTGCTCCTCCCGAACTTTGTTATTAAAACATCATATCTGGAATGTTCCTCCATTCTATGTACTGTATACACTTCTGCTAATCTCTTTTAGTTGAATTGTATTGTACACATGACGGCAACCCTGCAAACAGCACTGGCCACACTGGCAACAAGCATTCACTACATGGAAAATAGTTTCCCCTACTCAAGCATTTTTCTGATGGGAGATTTCAACCACAATATCATGACGCTTCTACTTAGCTACACACAACTGATCAGTTGCTCAAGGAGGAAAGGGAATATATTAAATGGCCTTTATCCACCCATTGAAGGAGCATGGGATATGATCCAAGCCCCAGCTTTGTCCCATCAGCCCACATTTCCAACTTTCACACCTGTGAAAAGTGGTCAGTGGCTGTTTTTACCTGGTATTATTACTCCTCTTCTTTCATTGTACCCTACATTCACAGGTGCTATGCACAAATATAATCAAGTGGACAAAGCCTTGTTAGGCAGCAAACAAGGAAACAGGTAAACAGGAAAATAGGCAGAGAAAATGATACTAAGGGCAACTGCATTTTGAATAATGTTGCGGGACAACGCAACCACCTTTAAACCCCTTGTTTTGGTGCGGTTTCTCATAACTAACACATCCCATAATAATCGCTTGATAAGTGAGTGGGTGAACTATTAAATGAACAAACCCATGTGACATGGCTTTCAGACGGGCTAAGAAGCAAATGAAAAGGGTAATGAGTGCAGCTGCAATTTTGACTATAAATTATGTGTTTTGGTACAACTAGCAAAGATTAAATCACTTGTTTTGGTGCACTTTCTCGCAGGAGGATCACATGTTCAGACTGACGGCAGAAGGTCTGGACTCCATAGCAGCTTTAATTAGCCAAAGATTACCCAGAGGTCACTTGAAGCAACCAATCAGTTTTTTTTTGTTTTGCTCCACATCATCTTAAGGGGCATAAAAATGTAACGTCGATGTCCCTACAATCACAGAACGGTGTGTAAAACTCTTGGATGTATTTTAAAGTCTATACTGCACTTACTTCACATACTTTTGAAAATCCACCATTTAGTTGACCTTGATAAACGCTTATTGTCTCGACGGCTTGCTTATTCCATATGTGGTTTTGGCATCATGACATCTTTGTGTCCAGGCGTACCCTTAAAGAGCCTGACACATCTCCCAGAAATCCTGTAGAATTCAACCAATCGGATGAGTAGTTGAGAATGAAATTCATGCATCAGATATATGAGACAGTAGGCTTTAGGGTTAAACATGCTTTGAAATAAATGTTTCAAGTGCACTTCCTCCCTCAGCCACACTGCAAGGTGATAAAATATGAACTACCTCATCAATAGAAAACAAAATTCTTCTCATCTTCTCTTTGTTTGTTATCAGTTGACAAATGTGCGTCACACAGCATTGTGCTGGGATTACAGCATGCATGGCCAGAGAATGTTTTAAATAACAGATAACAAAAACTTACTCGTAAGTCTGTTTCCTCTGTCCTTTGTGTGTGTGAGTAGTAGCTCACTGATATCTACAGCTAACTGATAACTCATATGCAAATTAAAAATCAATTTGGCTGAGGACGGGCATGATCAGCCCTGTCGTTTGCAAACCGAATATATCACTTCATGATTCAGGAACATGAGTCAGGAACAAACATGTTGCATTCTCACAAAATGTGTATTGTCTTTATATCTTTATATTTTTGTTTTTATCTAAAAATGACTATGCCATGATTTGCTTGAACACCGACTAACTGTATACATAGGCAGCTTTAGATGCAGATGTAATCAAATTGTAGCATCCTAAGTAAATTAAAACATCATAAGTAATTGATTTACTCTTATGGCATACAAGCTACATAAATACCACTCCTCACATGAACTGCAAAATATACTTAACTCACAGTTTATTCTACTAGAGTTTGCATTTAGCATCTCGATAAGCCGATTAGGATAACAATACATAGCAAATATTATGTAAAACGTCTGTTTTAATTAGATTCACCTTTTTTTGGCTTTTAATGAAACATGAGTATAATCTTGTTTATTTTATTTTTTTTACTCAGCCCAATGCGTTCTGGGATTACCTTCTCTTTGAAAGATACAACCCTTACAAAAAAGAACTGCAGTATATTGAAGTAGAACTGCAGTAAAACTGCAGTACCAAGTAGTTTAACTGCAGTTTAATTAAGCACAACCATAGATTTGCAGTATAATGAAGTATAGTCACAGTACAACTGCAGTAAAACCGTAGTATAAGTACAGCTGCAGTAAAATGAAGTACAACTGAAAGTTGCATGAAGTTTAAAAACAGTATAACTGCAGTTGTATTGCAGTTTTATTTTACTAGTACTTTAGATGTATTGCAGTATAGTTGTACTCCAGTAAAACTACAGACATTTTAGGTTATACTGCAATACTGCAGTTTTTTCGTGTCCAAAAAACTGCATTTTTCTATATGTAACAAAAACTGTAGTATCACTTCTAAAAAACTGCAGTAATCTTTTGTAAGGGAATTGATGCTTCAAGGCCCGATATACATTAGGCAAAGTAAATTTTGGTTTGGGGTAAAAAATACATTTGAAATGACTCCATCCACACTGCTGAGAGCGATACTTAGATGAATATGTGAATTTTTGCTGCACGCTTTCCTCTCGACAACAAAATGAACACAACAAAAAAGACAGCGGTGAGAAAACAGAAAGCATCCGGTCATTGCGATGTGGATGTTCAGCACTCCACTCACGTCACATTTACTTATAAAGCCCTTATACAATAGACTTATACAGTCAGTGTTGCTTTCAGTTAATTACAACTTCAATTTCTACTATAAAGCAGCTCTTTAGTGTGTCTTTTTACCACAGAAAGCGTAGCCTCAGAACCACACCTACCTATTACGTCATCGCCACAGACCAATGGTAGTTCATAGGTTCAAGGTCCATAGTTCAAACTTTTACAGAAAGTTCACTTTGGCAAGCTGTTTGAAATGTAACTCCAAGAAGAATTAATGCTGTTCAAAATGATGTTAGACCAGTTTTTTCTTTTAGTTCACGTGAAGTATATTGGCGCTTCTAGAATGTATGTAAAACAATGTATCTTAGAGGGCAGCATAATCAGGATTGCATTTAGGCTTACTAGGTTACCTAGAATTTTTTTTTTTTTTACTGAATGTGCAGTAAAGTTCAAATCTGTGTGTTAGTGACCATAGTTCAAAGAAGAAGAAAAAAAGTGAATAATCAACCTTTCGTGTTAGCTGGAGTGTAAAAAGTTAAATGAGTCTTTCTGAATATAAATTGGGTGAAAGTCAATGAGTCTATGTGTCCTTGCATCCGTCAAGGATGGGAAAAGTAGAATGTGTATGTGTCCGAAGGACAAACTGTTCAAAACCCTCGACTGAGATCAATGTTTACAGGAGTCCTGAGGATAGACATCTCTCCCATCAATATCCCTGCCAACCAAATGGTTCTTCCTTGAGAACGTTTTGCATGTGTGCGTCTTTGCCATACTGTGCTGCCCACTGAATGAATGAGTTATCTCATCTGTCAACGGCCATGCAGGGTTAGCTTTCTGCTTGCTGGGTGTGTCAGTCATCGGGCTATTAAAATAAAAAAGATTTGGGGGAAAAAAAGAAAAATATGCCCGCTTTCTCATTCTCATGGTGTGTATTTCTGTCTGGCTGGGCCAGTGTCAGTCTAGTTTCCCAGACCCGCCTAATGACATTCTCTTGGGACAGAGAAGGCTGCAGATATGCCAAATTTGTGATTTTTAACAGCACCCCATTAATGGGGGCTAGCACGTTATTTTTAGCCAATGATGATAGTTGAAATATATATCTATTGCCCACACAAAATCCACACACACAATTTGGATGCTGTCACTTTTGAGCTGTGACTCATGGGGGAGGTGGGAAACTGCGAAGTCTTGGAAGCACAACGATGACGTGGTCTCTAAAGGCGTCTAAGAGGCCCCTGATAAGATCAGATATCACAAAGTAGCTCTGGCGATGTATTCTCTGTAAGGACCACAATGGAAACAAGTTTTTAACTTGCTGTGTTATTCTTGACAACTGAGTGTATTGCACTTTGTTTGACTAATAAGAATCAAAATTGAATCAAATTCTAATTCAGATCAAGCTTAAACAGATGGATTAATGTGTTTACATGAAAGCTTTTCAGTCCGATCGAGCCATCGATTGTGAGTTGTGCAGCTGGAGAGGTGTGATCGGACTTACGATTTTTGACCAAATAAAGGGAAAATTAAAGTGTGCTATTAGTATACTTTTAAACTAAAAATATGAAAGTACAATGTAGTGTACCTTTTTTATCAGATATATTTCAAATTATACTTGGCTTATACCATCAAGTATACGGAAAAGTACATTTGGTTTAGTTTTAGCAACCGGCACAGGTAAGAACTTCTCCTGCTTTCTTCAGAACAAGCCAAATTCTGTTTATAATTCAAACAATATAATTATATCACAAGTGTTTCAGGGTAGCTATAACCTGAAGAGTCTCTGAAGTTTGTTTTTCTTCTGCTGGGCAAGCTAGCCATCCTCAAATTATTACTTTGAAGAAAATCATATCAGAAAAAATCAAGATCTTTTATTTGATCCTATCTGATTTATTTGTCAAGTGGTAGCGTTGTAACGGTATCACAAGCTTACCGTAAATTTTCAAGTGTCAAGCGTAAGCTTGCATAATAACGGCATAAAGTCGTAGTGTAGTGCCCTCTCTGTGCAGTAGGCTGTAATTCAAAGCAAAGTCATAGGCCAACACTTAGTAAGACCCCACCGTTAATGTGAAATGACAGTAAAGGGGGAAGCATCTCTCTGTGAGTTGCTAGAATGATGGAGGAGAGTCCTGAGAGAAAGAAATCCAAGTATGAATTTCAGTTTGAAAAATGTCTCTGTTGTTCTGAGCGGACAGGAATAGCCATCCCATATGTTTACACCCATTCACTGCTGTAAGATGTACTAGCAATGACTGTACCAAGAAAGGATAAAAAAAAGTCTGGTTTCCTACTTATGAGCGCATGTGTTTGTTGTGACCGTATAAAGACAAACGATGCCATAGAGACTCTGGAAACCGTGGAAGGGGATTTGAAGAGGAGGACAGGGTTTAAAACAAGCACAGCTTTTCTGGGGTGTTTTTGGAATGTCAAGTATGCCTTTTCTGTCAAGTTTTGATTGTTCCTCTCTTGAATATTTGGTTTTAGTAGCAGAGGCCTGCTTTATTTAGCTAACTTAGTAGTGAAAATATAACATGGCTCCAAGTTTATCAGCAGATGCTGCTAAATGGCCTGCTTTTGAAATCTTTAAATATACCGAGAAGAATTTGGACTCCAAGGAAATGCAGTATTTTGGTCACATGAACTATATGTGACTATTTCCTGTAGCCTTAAGAAATAAATGACGCAACATGAGAGACTGGGGATTTTTTTTTTTGTGTGTGTGTGAAGAGAATAAGCAGTTAGATTCAACATTTGCTAAGACATTACTGACCACACCAGTCCTGAGTAACCAGAAGTTTATAGAAGTTGCTTTAGTTTGGTTTTTAGTCATCATAAAATCAGAATGGTTTTGTGTTGTGAATTTCCCGAGACTAACTTTTAATAAACAGAATGTTTTTAGTAGAATTAGAGACTTGGTCTTTCAGGATGGATTTTGGGTTTGTGTATTCTGCAGGGTTCGGTCTTAGGACCACTTCCCTTTTATATTGATTGCACTTAGGAGTCATAGGATCAATTTTATTTGACAGTCTTTTTTTTTTTTAGTTATTTAATGATATGATTTGCCTGGCTGCCTGTTAGATCACTTTCAGTGGATATCACATTTTTTACAGTTGAATCAGAACAAAACATAACAACAAAAAGTTGGTAGTTGCTCTGTTTTTGCAAATAAATTGTTTGACCATTTAGCCATCTTCCATGATTCTTCAGCATTAAATCGACTTTCATTTCAACCATAACACAAAAACAGGTTTGTGTTATGGATGTTTGTCGAACGCATAATGCTACTATTTTTTTGTCCAAGTCAGTGATCCTGGTTTATTGGCTTGAATACATACAAAACTTCAGAGAGAAATAGCACCATTTACTTGGGTTATTCATGAGAAAGGGAGAATATTGCAAAGACAGAGAGAAAGTGATTTATGATTTACCCAAGCTTCAGAAATGATGACTTCTCAACTGCTCTGTAGGGTAATCTTAAGGCAGGCTGCTGGAAATCTAGTAAGAGGCCATGCAGAAGGGTGAACACATGAGGGATTCTTCCTCTGGGAAAGAACAGTGGTGTTAGAGGGTGAGGGCCCCTCTAGAGCTACATCTGAGGTCCTGGGCCCAAGGACCACCGCGGCAGTCCACCATAACGGAATGACAGAGAGACCCCCTCTTTTAAGCCCTGTTAAGAATTATGCCATAATTAATTACAGAAATGTTGACCAGGGAGCGTCCGTGTTCAGCTTGCTTTGCATATGTGTGCGTAGAACAAGTAGAGCGAAAGTGTCCATTTTTCTTCCTTTCCAGCTCTCCTCCATGGTTTCTCTCTCTCTCTCTCTCTCTGTCGCTCTGGTTCTCTCAGGGGGTCTCTGCTGGCCGGCGAGTTGCTCTGGAATGTTTGTCTCTCCTCACACCAGTCCCAGGAGAGACGTTGGTAGAGGTCAGCATCCACCCCCCCCCCCCCCCCCAACATCCCCTGAGGCTATCAGTTAACTCAGTTAGCATGAGATAGACCCCTCTACACCCCCATCCCTCTCCTCACAACACCAACACAACATCTCCTCTCAAAAGACATTCGTCCATTAACACACATAAGCGCTGGAGCTGCACTGACTCATAACTTCTGATTGATGAGGCCTGTACTGACACAAGTCAATAATAGGTCTACTACTAGCTTAAACTCGTACATGATAAAATTCATTGAGCATTTTTAGAGGAATTAAATCTGTGCAGGTTCATTCATGCCATTCCAAAACCTTTGTCACTTTTCTCTATATTATAATTATTATAAAGCTAAATAGGTAATATATACGCTACAGGTTTAAAAAGTGTACTGGTTAAGAAGTTTAGAATAATTAAGATGTATTTAATGTTTTTAAAAGAAGTCAGTTTTGCTCACCAAGGCTGCATTTATTTGATCAAAAAATGCTGTAAAAAAATTAATATTGTGAAATATTATTATAATTTGAAATAACAGTTTTCCATGTGATCCTTCAGAAATCATCCTAATGCTGGTTCGCTGCTCAAGAAACATTATTAGCAATGATGAAAACAGTTGTGCTGCTTCATTTGTTAGTGGAATACGTAATACACTAGCATTAAAAGCGTTTGGGGTATTGGGTTTACTAGAATGATTTCTGAAGGAACTTTGCCATCACAGGAATAAATCACATTCTAAAATATAGTCAGATAGAAAACGGTTCTTTTAAACTGCAATAATATGTCACAATATTACTGTTCTCACTCTGTTTTTGATCAAATAAATTCTTGTGCATAGGAGACTTCTTTCTACAGCATTGAAAAAAAGATTCTTATTTATTTCAACCTTTTTATTACTAGTTCAGTAAAGTTTGAATCTTCACGACATGCTTAATCCTCATCCAAAATGCTAATTGACATGAACTGCGTAATGTAGTTCCATCATTTTTTGCATCATATCATTCAGTTTGATTTTTGTGTCTCAGTTTGGGAAATGCATTCCTAAGTCGAACAATGACAGGAAATTGATTCTTTTGAGTGGTCAGTGAGAACAGGGGACTTTAAGGAATATTTTAAATGTCACCACCATCTTACAAACCACTCACCGAACGAATGTGCGTTCTGATGTCTCGTGCCGTTCTGTCATACAGCAACACAAAAATGGTGTTTTCAATGAGTAAAAACACCGCAGGCATCCCTGAAAACTTGTGGAAAACAGTTTGCCCACAATGATGCGGATCTCCCTTGACATCAATGTAGTCAACTGCAAATGTCCATGAATAGAATATTTGAACTCTCAAGTCTAATTTTTGCTATCTCGTGCTTTCATCACACAGCTATATAACATAGCTCCCCCTCATCTGTCTATCCTTGCTCCCTCCCCTCTCTCTTTGCCTTCCTGGCTAAAATTTACTCTTCCTGTCGTTCGCCTCCCCTCACAAAGGCTATTTATCAGCCGGAGAGCAGCTCGGACTCCGCCGCTAAGGCATTCCGCCCAGCGACAAATCCACTTTATTGGAAATGCAGACAGGATCCAGTCAGAACTGGAGCCAAACCAAGTTTTTTCCTTACTCTGTGCAAGGTTTAAGGTCGTGTGTTATGGATGGCTGAGTTTCATCCGAGTGGAAATTACTTATGCCATATCAGGCAGCCTCACAGTTCAACTGCCACAAGCTGGCAGAGTTCTCAACTTGACTCCCAGTGGTGTACTTATTCTGTGGGCGACATGATTTCATTTCATAAAATACAAAACATATTGCTTGCTAGGATTAATAAACAATACTGCAGTGCTAGAAAGATCATCAAAATAAATTTGACCAAAGATCAACCTTGTAGGTTATCATCGGAAACATCAGAGATGCTTGTACACTTTTTCAAATGTTGCAAGGTTTAAGGTCGTGCGTCATGGATGGCTAAATTTCTTCGAAGCAAAAATTACTCATGCCATATCAGGCAATCTAGAGGTTCAATCCCCTTTCACATGCTAGCTGAGTCCACGACAAGACGCCTACTAGCATACTTACAACTCTACATTCTACATTAGACATTCTAATAACTTATTTTGCAACTACATGTGTAGCAGTCATTAGAGTATTAGAGTATAGGCGTTAAATTACCTCATGTCTCAAAGTATATAACATTACAATAATGTAAGTAATAAATCTGTGTTTAAGGGGAACAGCTCTGGGTAGTGTCTTGATTGTCAGCTGAAGTGCCCGTAAAAACCACTAGAGGGCACTTCACCTTGGACTTTCACACACTCACACTCTTATTTCATTCACATGGACTACATTTCCCATAAGCCCCACACCCAGTGACTGATTACCGGACCAGCTGCACCTCATCACCCAGTCACCAATTACCATCACCAGCTGTAACTCATCATCCACACCATATAAGCACTGGTCACACACCACTTCTCTGCGAAGTCTTGATTTGTTTTCCACTGTCAATTCCGAGCGTTATTCCCTTTGTTTGAGTTCTTGTTTTTGATTCTGGCTGTCTTTTCCCATTGTCTGATTCTTGCTGTCTGTCCCGACATTCCCGCCTGTGTATTCGACTACCATTCTGTTTATCCCTTGCCATTCCTGTTTGTTGTTCATCGATCATTGCCTGTTTGACTACTCTATTCTTAATAAAGCTGCACTTGGATCCCACTCCACTGTCTCTTCGTAACAGGTAGCGTCATGACTCACCGTCTCTTAATTATGGTAGTTACTGTGTTATGACGTGAATGTCGAATGCAAAAATTGGACTCCGAATTTCACAGAATGCGAAACTCAGACTGAATGCAATGATTGGACATTTCTTAACATTTCTTGGTCCTGAGACTTCGACAGAAGATAAAATAATAATAATAATATATATATAAATATAACAACTACCTAACTAATTACTATTTGTGATTGTGAGAATTGTATCCTAAACTAAAGTGTGTCACAAAAAGTGTTAAAAAAACCCCTACCTTTAAAACTGACTAGTTTCTGTGAAAATGTATAATAATAGTACTGTTCCATTAGAGGTTATCGCTGGAACCATACACTTGCTTGCTTTATCATGAGGAGAAGAAATTGAGGAATGTCTTTTTTTCCTCACAATGGTATGTGGAGTCAAAATTAGAAACACACAATTGCCAGCGGCCTTTAGGCCTACTTTCTTTTTCACTGGCTCGATGGCCAAGAATGTTGCTAAGGTCTCTCAACTGATGTCCTGACCCTTAGCAGACCCCTATCTTTTCAGTTTGGGGTCTGCTTTCTGTTTGCGACTTATGCCTTGAGTTAGGTGCTTTGCGTGGCCTCGCTGTGGTCGGTGACCTTTGGAGCTCTCCCACACAACTGTTGCTGTGTCCTCCCTGTCCACCTCTCTGTGTCCCTCAGTGGCCCCGCTCTGCCTGAGGCGCTTTCTGAACTAGATCTCCCAGATCTGTGGGAGAAGAGGGAAATGAGGCTGGGATAAGGAAGATGCTTTTCCCAACAATAGTTTCTCCAGTAGGGTGACAGCAAGAGGAAGAGGCTTAAAAGGGGAAGTACGGGGATTACAAGATCTCCCCCGCAAATCAGAGAAGGACGCCTCACCATCACCCAGGCATTCAAGAGGATATTAAAAGGCAACTCATAAACTGGAGGTGGGGAAGAAGTGCAGTCTAGATCTCTGAGCTGAAGAGGTCTGAATGATTCAGAGTTTCAGTTGGGAAAAGTATCTAATAGCAGATGCAACTTTAAGAGTTTTGTAAGCTATCCACATGGCAGTCTCGTCTAGTAATATTCAAGAAATAGTTCATCCAAATGTGACAAGTCTGTCACCCTAAAGTTGTTCCAAACGCTGTATGACTTCTGTAGAACAAAAAATGCATGCTGCTTTTTTCATATGATGAAAGATTAAGCTCCACTAAGAAACCACCATAACTTGTTTCATATGATATACAATATCTTTGTGTCAGGATCAGACTGCTGTTTACTTAAAACACAACCCCTGCTGCAGTTATAACATCTCGTATGAAATTTCACATTGCTATTTTGAATTTGGTAATGAGATGTTTAGAACCACTGCCGATTTTTTGTTGACATCACGATGCTTCTTGATGCGTAAAGTTTTTTTGTGTATGTGAATGATAAAAATGAGAATTTTAACAGTTGTTTTCAGAATTTCTTTGCTTCCACAGAAGAATGAAAATAAAATGTGCTTGGCATGACATGGGAATGATTAAATGACTAACTTTTTTATTTGCATTTTAACATATTCCTTTAAATTGTATTAAATAAAAGTCATAGGCAAAAATATGATACGCACAGGGCGCCATTATGTCTTATTTGCGATATCCATAACAGCGTATAATGTTCATGGTACGGTCCCCTTCCTCACTTAACCTGCTGTCACACTTCCATTTCACAAGAGTCATTTATTGCCAGTCTCCCAAATGTAACCACTGCTTATAGAAGGATATTACTCACACGCCACAACCCTGCCAAGTCCTGTTCCATGGACCATTAAGGTGTTTAAAGACAGGCATTCATATGTGTGCTGTTTTTACTCCTTTTACAAATATATTTTTTAACATATTCCCCAACAAAAAAGAGAATATGCAAAAAATACCATTATGATCAGTTCATAGAAAAGTCACAGTTTAGTCTGTTATGTAGGGAAAAGAAATGCTCCGGGAAAATAAGGAGGTTTTTCGGTTTGTTGTACATGAGTAATGAATGAAATAATAATGAGTAATCCAGAAGAGAGTTTCAGAAAGTCTAAAAATGTGATAGATGACTTTGTTTACATGATATTACATCAGCTGGGTTTGAATGCCTCACCAGAAAACAAGGATAAATGTTTGCCTTCAGCGCTGCAGAAAAGAGCTCAGTCTAAATTTGATCTGTTCTCACGGAGCAATTACCTTTACCACATATATCAGGATTAGGGATAGGAAACGTAAAGAATTTATTGAACGTTTTAAGCTCTAATCAGGGCACAGTGCCAGATGAAGACAAATCTAAAATGAACTTTAACTTTTGGCAGTGCCTGTTGACTTTATCACTCAGTGAAATCCTCCAACCCTTGTGAATTATATCGATGTTCATCGCGTAACTCAGCAGTTATGTGTGGCCACGCATGAGTTGACTGGTGGCCAGATCTGATTGTGTCAGGGAAAGGTCTGTGTAAGCAACAGGAAGCCAGAACTCAGGTAATCTAGCAGGAAGCCCTGGCCATGGCCGTGCCAGCACAAGCACCCTGCTTTTCATTTATGTTGAGGCTCTCGTCAGACGTAAGCTACACAAACATACAACAAATGCCATGTGCGCAAGCAAATCTAAGTCGCATCCACATCTTCCATTTTTACTTTTATAAAGCTTAATTTCAGCAGGTGCTTACTGAGGAGCAATAAAATAGACTCAAAAGGGACCAATGCAACATGACTAAAGGACTGAAGCACAGTGAATGCAGACGACTCAGATCCTTTTGTCTTGGGAAAAGAACAATGTGTGAGTTTATATTAAGATCTTAGACTTTTGATTGAAGATTGAAGACGAAAACGTCACAATATTTCTCATTCAAATAATTCCTGGCCAAGGTATATGGGGGTAGGGCCTGGTTAAGTTACTTAGTAGTGTGTTGAAACTCAAGGTTATGGTAAAGGGGGTGACATTTCCCAAACAAGCTGGAAGCGCTTGACCAACACATTGGTTCAGCCGGGCAGTCAGAGCACATTGTGCTTTTCAGAAGGAGGGGCTTCATAGAGGCAGGAACTAAACTAGGGTGCGTTTCCCATACAATGACATAACTCACTGCTTAACCATCATGGTATGATGTTTTGTTGTAGAGACAAACTAGCTAGTCACTACTATTTACTGAAACTGTTCGCACCTCTGTCCACCTCTGTCTGTGTACCATGTTAGTTCAGGACGGTCATTAATGACATAATATGATGAAAGGCAGTTCATTTAGCCAGCAGCTTTCTCCACAACATAATTATTCTGACATGCTGCTGTAATGAACCGAGGACCACTTTACTGTTTTTGTACCCAAATATGTCAAGTCTGTCATCATTTACTCACCCATGTTGTTCCAAATGCTGAATGACTTATTTTCTTCGGCGGAACAAAAAACTTACCTTGTTGTTTTGCTTCATTTGAAGATTGATCCATCATGAAAGTTTTATTCTGATGTCTGATTCAAAGAAGAATTTTTTTTTTTTTGGTTGTTTTGTTTGTTTGTTTTTTTAAACTTAGCCACAATCAATGTTGATAAAAAGGAATGCATGAAGCTAGAATTGAAGGATTTGTTTGCAAAAACTGATAAATGCCACTTTAACAAAAACTGACTGTTGTGCATTATTCTCCAAGTATAGCACGTTCTGAACCCTAAATCCATTTTGTCAGAAAAGCCGGTATTGTACTTTTTACAGCAGAAACTGACAAGCACGCTTGTTGTTTTGTGTACAGAAACCGATAACTCTGTTTTAGCAAATCAGTGTGCAGTATTCAGGTCAGGTGACAAGCTGCTTGTCACTTCAAAAAGATAGATTAGCTGAGGGGAGTTTTGTCAAAGCCAACTTAAAGTGATTGAGGATATATAATTTCGACTGCAAATCCTTGTACACTATACATGTCTTACATGCTGAAACCTCTTTTGTTCTTTTGCGTGTGTGCTGATCTGTTAGTGTGTGTGTGTGTGTGTGTGTGTGTGTGTGTGCACGTTTGTGTGTGTACACATGTGTTTGAGTGTGTTTTAAATGCAATTACTTGGAAATGACAATGAAATGTGGAGTATCTGCTTTTGCTTTTACATATATATATATATATATATATCATTTCTACTTTAAATGAACTTTAATTTTTTCAAACTGCAGTTTGATTGATATTACTTGGAATGCACAAAATAAACAAAAAACCATGATTTGTGAGAATGAACAAAAACGGAGTTATATGTTTTTGCAAAATAACTCTTCAATTGGTGTTGTTGTGTAAAACCAGAGGCTCTGTTCTTTCTTTTGAGATATTGTATGTTCAGATATTCAAAAATGCTCGCGCTAGCAGTTAATTTTCTTTTCTTTTTCTTTTTTTTTAATTGCGAGCGGGAAAGAGAGTTAAATTGTATGAAATCTAATAGAACGTAATGAATTTTGTTCAGTATTGCTTGTGCTCAAAAGCATGATCTATTTAAGTCCACATGTCATTTTACAACTCTAACCCCAACTCAAGAGCTAAATCAACCACGTAAGTTTGCGACATTGTTTGCGAATGTTCACTGGAACCACAGTATGTTTTCTACAACGGAACTTACTTGTGACCATGGCTAGCTAACAATGCCAAAACCGTGTAACTCACTGATTAACTACCACAGTTTGATACATTGTTAGAAAAACTAACCAACTAGTCATGACTGCTTCTCAAAATGATCGCACCACTATCATTTGAACCACATTGGTTCAACAATATAGGACTTTTGTTAATGACATCACGTAATAACATCTTCAAATGAATCAGTTTGAGATCTACGAGATGTATGTCATTTCCCAAGATTAAAGTCAGTCATACCAACAAGAATCTATGCTTCAAACCACCAGAAGAGAGCTTTGTTCGTTTGAACTTTGGTTTCAGTAAACTGTTAGCAAAGATGAATTTGCAAATGATAACGATGCTTTTGGGAAAAATACTGAAGTGGCAACTAAGTATTGTCTACATGAAACTTTTTCAAATAGAATATCAATTTCAGAACAAAATGCTGAAAAGTTTCACAGTGATCGGTGAGAGACTCATAGTGAGACGTCACTCAACGTTCTTGTTACATATTACCCACGAGACGTAGCCATGCCACAGTCTGGTTGTTGGCTCAGTAATGGATTTTTTTTTTCAAGCCTTTTTGGCAAAAGGCCCCCAGGGGCCTCTGTAATATTGGTTGTACAGGGAGCAGGGAAGTTTAGACGCGGTCTGCTCGGGTTTCTCCAGGCCCCAGTGATCTGCTGAGGTCGCAGGGTCAAATGCAAAAGTGACAATGTGGATAATTGCCTGCTGAAGATAATGGCCTGTTGATTGAGATCAATTGCTTTCTATGGACGGAGAAGGAAAAACAGTGGGCTGAACTCTACCCTCTCAAGATGTCCAACAATAAGACAATAGATGTCTGGCCTGTGGACAAAGTGCACCATACATAAACACAGAGAGAATTGGGGGATAAAATGAGAGAGACGTACGTACCTGCGCTCAAGTCATGGGCTCTCAACAGAGAAATGTGTCAAACGTGCAGCTACTTTTTGAATATGTTGTATGCAAGCTTAATTCGTAGCATGTGTGGCCCTGACCCAGATGTCTTGACAGACATAAATAGAGTTTTCAAACATTGTTCTCCCCATTCCTGCTGTATTCAGAATGATGTGGACTGTGTGGATGTGAATTATCCATATGCATTAAATACATGGATGACCTTACACAATTTCTGTATACCATAGAGTACAAGGCACACAACACTGTATCACACAAAGTAATGCTCTTAACACCTTACATTTCCAATATGATATAGTTTACAGCCACAGTTTTATTGATTCATTTCATTGGTTTAAAAATGTTTACAAGTGAGATTAATTACTAATATATTAGCAATAGCATTCTGATGTTGGATATTTCTATTTTTGTTATAGTCAGTATGCTGCACAGACAATCATCCACCAATTTTCCAATAAATATTTGGAATCCTTAAAGTTACAGTGCTGAATATTTTGTGTAATTTACTATAGCAAGTACAAACAAATATCTGTTATTTTACCTAAAATTTCTGTCTTGAGCACTGTGTTGTGTATTTTAGACATTTTGGATGACTCTGTAGAAACCGTATAGTACTGTCATTGGCTTACTGATTTTTAGCTAAATCCAGTAAAAGATAGTAATTGTGTTTTAGACCATAGCTGTCCAAATTTGTTTAGGTGGTTGACCACTGGCCAACTAGTGGCGGGATCATCAACAGTTATTACCAGTTCAAGGATATATATATTTTTTAAGAATATGATAGCTGGTTTGTTGCTGATCCAAGATGGTCTACCAACTCATCCAGGTCCCCAGAGGTAAATCTGTTCCCATGTTCCAAAATACAGCTAAAACACCAAGGTTAAGCTGGATGTTCTTTTTCTGTTTTCTTGGATGTCCAATATGATTCCACACTGTTCCTCGAGACCCCCTGTATTAATCCAGACTGATCACATAACTATTCAGCAAGAATTTACCAAACTAAAAACTAACTTTATCAGTTCTCAGCAGACCATAAAAAAGCACTATATATTCTATATATGTTTAATAATATGTTATGAAGCACATGGTATATGGTTAAACATGCACTTCTCAAGCTGTATTTAGATCAGTTTATGTCTCATCAATGATGTTTTCAGCCAGATATGAGTAGAACATTTTGGTTATATCTATAACATTTCACTAAAGCCTAATTTCTGTTATATTTCTTAAGGTTTTGAAGGTTGCTGCAGATGGAGTGTGTGCTCACTCTGCTGATTCTCTTGACACTCTGAATCAAACTTTCAGATGGGAAACGTGTGGCTGACATGTAATCACACAATGAGCTCTTTCTTCCACAGCTACTTTACATGCCGAAGGTTTCTCAGCAGCCACACGCACACACAAACTAAAGGTTCAAGTGAGAAACCAGAAGTCCCAGCTGAGGAATATTATGATTCACACACCAAAACACCCATGTATTATTACCTTATGACAATGCATTGCAGGGAAAAACATAAAACCTGACATACACCCAATCACCTTTGTGGAGGAAGCACATCTGTTAGTGCCCCAGAAACATAACACATTCTTCTGTCATGACCCAACCCAGCCCATCCATAGCTAACACAAATATATAGTACAGTATATTAAAATTAAAGAGGCCATATTATAGAATAGGTTTTCCTGTTTGAATGTTCAACAACTTCTTATATTTGCTGTGGTCCTCTCTTCCCTGTCTATCAGTATCGTTCTGGGATGTGTTTCCCATAAGTGCATCGTAAGTGAACTATGGACGTAAATCCCATTGAACTCTATTGATGACAACGGTACTTTCAACCATAGTTCACTTTGGGAAACGCACCCCTGTTTAGTTCCTGTCTCTATAAAACCCCTCCTTCTGAAGTGTGCTCTGATTGGTCGGCCGAACCAGTGTGTTGTGATTACCCTTACCATAATTGTGGGTTTCAACACACTACTAACTCAACCAGGCCCCCATCCCTTTATTTTGCATATGCCTTGAGCGTGAGTTATTTAAATGAGGAATATTGAGACATGTTCATTCCCAGAAGAAAACTCAAGACTACAATGGAGGCGTTTCAGGGAGTTCAGAAACAGTGCACACTGATATAGAGAATAACTCGCCTTTTTAGCTTTGCAGACCTTTTTCATGCTCAAACATCAACAATACGCACAAGTTGAACATGTAAAATAGATCCTCCTTTCCGATATATGTTGCATATAAATCAAATGACGTACATAAGATTTTTTTCTTTTTTTTAAGAGCTTCTTTTGTGCTCTGATCTGGAGGTAAGTTTGTGTTTGGCTCGGGACAGTCTGTCACTTGTCATCATCAGAGCTCTGCAGGCGGTCAGAAGATAACTGCTTTAAACAAGCACTTGATTACGACTAATGCAGACACAGCGGGGAGGAACTCAGCCATGACTGTAAGTGTGTGTGAGGAGGGGCCCTCCGCAAGCTTTGAAGTAAACAAGATGGATATCTGTGCTGTTTACGTTTTAATTTGGTGCCCAATTGTACGAAGATTGGCTACAAATTGAAAAATGAAGATCAGGTGCAGGAGTGTGTGTGCGTGCGCACGTGTGTCCGCTTTGATTTCCAGCCACCTATTTTGCGGTTGAAACAGGCGCTGTGCACACAAACTCTCAACCTACCAGTAACCCCAGTGCTTTCAACACTCTTGCCACACACTGCAGGCCGTATAGATTGACTACCATGGACCCCATAAAATACATTTTGCTCATTTTGGTCACATATGTAAGTGTTATAACCATTTTTATCGAGCACTACTGGAGCTGTGCTAATGCCCCACAAGACACGGTACAAACATCTTGATGTCATTAGTACGCCGGGGTTATTAAAGCCAGAAGCAGACTATGAGAAACAAAACCCAAATCATTTGTTGGACCCATCACACTGTCACACTGAGAGTCAACATGAAATCAGAATGGGCTCATTTACATTCTTAATGAATCAGTTATCTAGTCCTATTGTGCACAATTCATCAGTGAATGTTATTGTGAAGAGAAAAAAGTTTATTTTAGCACATTGGTAACTCTTTATTTAGATTCTGCTAACTTTAAGTAACTTTGCAACTACATGTCAACCGTGTAGCAGCCATTAGAGTATTAGTAGACTTAATATCTGCTAACACTATTTTAATGCTCCCCAACAGACAATCTGCTTTACTTTGCAACTGCATGTCAACTTATTCGGGAACACTTTATTTTAAGGTCTTTTAACACATTTCTTTTAAGCATGCATATTACTAGAATATTGGCTAGTATGACCTTATTCTACATTCTTAATCCCTAAACTTAACAATTACATTACTGACTATTAAGAAGCAGTAAATTAGGAGTTTATTGAAGGGAAACTTGTAGTTAATAGTTTATTTGTGTTTCCTATACTAAAGTATTACCACTTATTCTATTAACCCAAACCTGACAGTCTACTAGTTCACGAGTTCACATTTATATATAATTAAGAAGAGTAAAGGTTTAAGCGTATTTGGCGTGCTGTCCGGGGGGAGGGTTCCGAGCTCAGAATTTTGGCCCGAACCCAGAGTACCCACCCACCCCCCACCCCCCACCCCCCAGATGGAACTAGACGGAACTACAAGTGAGGAAATGGGGTGGAGGAGGGATGCTGGTAAAGTCTGCTGTCTGTCTGCAACCTCTTGTCATTGATTGAGTTGATTAACTGAAAGCTCTCCACTTGTGCTGATATGGTTAATTATCTGCACCTGATCCTCCCGAACTTTGTTAATTAAACATCATTTAGTAGAATGTTTTTTTTTGCTGCCAATACACATGCAAATAATTATACTGTGATAAGAAAAATTATTTGTGATTTTCACAAAGCTTATCTACTGAACCCTAAAGTTCTAAAAAATTATGTATGTTCGCCACATAGCTCATGTTTTTTCCTCAACATTAGAGGGAAGAGAGGCTGTGAACAGGTGTGATAAGACACAAAACAAGCAGATCCAGGAAGAGGCTGATATTCCCGTGTCCCTAATCGGCCAAACACCCCACCTGCTGACAGGACAGATAGCGTGTGACTCAAAACAACAGTGCTGCAGAGAAGACGAGAGAAGCTGTGTGGACAGCGCTGATGTGGGACGCAGCGTCACGCAGCACACGGGACAGTGTTTGCGAACTGGCTTTGTGTTTTCACAGGTTACTGGGAATGGCAGTGACTGTGTTTATTATCCGCTTATCTGAGCCAGCAGTACTGATTCTACAAAAAAAAAAGGCTGCTGATGGTTAAAACATGACAAACATGACAATTTCTGAGTCACTAAATACTGAAGCTGTAACTTTTATTATTACATTGTGATTTACAATATTACGAGTACATAAGATAATAATTGACATCTAAAAAAATGCAGCTTTTTCATCAAACAAGTATCATCAAAAACCGTTACATTACTGTTGTCACATTATACACGTATAGCTTTACTTGTGAAGTGTGTCAGCAATAAAACACATTTTATTTCTTCAAGTTGCATTGAAATGAACTTTGATTCAGTTTAGCAAACTTTGTTTTTTCAAAGAGAGTCTTGTTATATGGCCAGATTGTTACTGTTTTTGTTTTTATAGTTATGATTTTCAATTTTGATTGTATGAGACAGGCCGATATACACACCTGTGCTTTGTGGAATGAATATTGATTATGCATTTATCCATTTACTGGTTTAAACTTTGCATATTTATTACATTTAACTTCCTCATTGTAGTCTTGAGTTAGCTTCTAACTTGTTGCCAAAAACTTTCAAAGTAGATTCCTCAACACTGGTGCACACTGAGTGTATGTAAAACTCATCTCTTCCGTGAACACTTAATCCCTTCATTAAAAAAAAAACAAAAAAAAAACCTATCCTTTCCTTTATCCCTTCCTACTCTAGCTTATGGTACTGAGCAATGTATGAAACTTGTATTGTGAGCACTTCCTGTGTCTACTTGCCAATTCATGAAGAATCGCTTGTTTGTATTCCTCACTTATAAGTCGCTTTGGATAAAAGCGTCTGCTAAATGACTAAATGTAAATGTAAATGTAACCACATATAGCTATGATTTACATATGAGATAAATATACACCAAATCTGATCATTAATGAAACCTTAGATCAGCAGTTGAGATATAAATGCAGATATTTGTTTATCTAAAGTGTGTTCTTTTACTGATGACATCTGTGAGCACAGGCATGAGAGTGTTTTCTAAGTACTAAAAAGTGAGTGTCTCTTTATGGGTGTGTGTGTGTGTGTGTGTGTGTGTGTGCGTGAACTCTGTGGGAAAAGGACTCAGATTGGGGTCAGTGGTCTGTGAGTGACAGCAGGAAGGTAATGAGGCCAAATCTGACCTGTAGCATTACTCACAGCTGAGACTCGTCCCCCTCTTGAGTTTGTGGGATTTCTGAGTGGGTGGCCAATAGCTGATAAACATTAGTGCTTGGTGCATGTTAATAGATTCTGATTGATAAGTGAATCAGATCTACTTTCTGTCTAATAAAATACTTTAGATATATCACCATTCACAAAAAATCAGAGACTAGAATTATAAACTATTTATCGTGAGAAAAAGCATATTTTATATTGGCCTACATTTAACCTCTGTATGTTTATGTTTAGGGCGGGACTTGTTTGAATCCATCAGGACTAGATTGTGAAACATCACCATTTGGTCAATATTATTTTTTCCCACGCACATTGCCTTGATCATGAAAAAATCATTTCAGAGGTCAAAAAAATGTATTGGTTAGACTTTTTTCGATTATCCACTTTAGACATTCTATTGACTATCATTAATTTTCAACTACATGTCAACTAACTATCATCAGTGTATTAGTAGATATTAGTAGGCAAGGATAGGGTAATAAGTTGATATGTATTTTCAAAATAAAAATGAGAAAAAGAAATTAATGTAATTTATTACTCTTCCTCTTGTGGTTCTACAGCTTCGTTCATCTTTGGAACACAAATTAAAATATTTTTTGATGAAATCCGATGGCTCAGCTGTTGCCAGCAATGTCAGCGAACCTCTCAAGATCCAGAAAGGTACTCAAAACCTATTTAAAACAGTTCATGTGAGTACAGTGGTTCTACCTTAAAATTATAAAGCGATGAGAATACTTTTTGTAAGCCAAAAAAACAAAAATAAGAAAAAACTTTTCAGCAATATTTGGTGATGGCCGATTTCTAAACACTGCATCATGAAGCTTCAAAGCTTTTTGAATCTTTTGTTTCGAATCCGTGATTTGGATTACGTATCAACTGTTTTGAAACAAAAGATTCATAAAGCTTTGAAGCAGTGTTTTGAAGTCCCACTGGATATTGTGGAAAAGTCGTTATTTATTTATTTATTTATTATTATTATTATTTGGCACACAAAAGTGTTCATATCACTTTATAATAATAAGGTTGAACCACTGTACTCACATGAACTGTTTTTTAAATATGTTTCTGGATCTTGAAAGGTTCAGTGACATTGCTGGCAATAGAGGCCTCACTGAGCCAACAGATTTCATCAAAAATATCTTAATTTTGTGTTCTGAAGATGAACAAAGGTCTTACGGGTGTAGAACGACACAAGGTTGAGTAAATGATGACAGAATTTTCATTTTTTGGGGTGAACTAACCATTTAACTTTTATGTTAGATGCACTGGTCCCACTTTATATCAGGAGGTCTTAACTACTATGCACTTACACTATATTCATATTGTTCATATTGTATTTCAAAACACTTTTGCTGCTATTGAGGTGGGATATGTGTAAGGTTAGGGACAGATTTGGTGGTATGGGTATAGGTTTGAGGGATTGGTCAACAATGTCAAGTCAAGTCAAGTCAAGTCAAGTCATCTTTATTTATATAGCGCTTTTTACAATGCAAATTGTGGCAAAGCAGCTTTACATTAATAAGAAAATGGTGTCATTGTGCAGCTTATTCTATATATTATTGATTCATGCAATACAATTCATACAATGTAAATTAATAAATTAATTACAATTGTACTTACATGAAGGTATTTTGCATGTAACATGTATGTACACAATAAGTGCATTTTATCAAATGATTCATTTAATTGTAAGTGCTTAGCTGTTAAGGCCACCTAATATAAAGTGGGAACTTCAGCCTGAAGGAAGTCATTGGAGTCATTCATTGGAGTCATAAAGAGAGAAAGAGAGCGAGAGATAGATAAATAGATAGATAGATAGATAGAGAGAGAGAGAGAAAGAGAGAGAGAGAGAGAGAGAGAGAGAGAGAGAGAGAGAGAGAGAGAGAGAGAGAGCAAGAAAGAGTAATTTTAGTTTTTGATTTTATTTCAGAGCATGAGTACTGACTCTTTGCGCTTGCTCTTGTTAACATGCAGTCTTCTATGAATGTCTTCATGACTTCTGTATGTGTCTGATATTGGCATTGCTCTCAGCAGAGGTCAGCTCCTGTGGCTCTTTGAAGCTTGTGAACTGCATGTGTAGTGGAAGTGTAGGAAACAGGTGCTGGTCAACTCCAGCTGTTCTGTCTCTATTTGATGTCTTTTATAAAAGACAGATGCAACGTGCCGAGCCGAGAGAAAAATACAGACTGTTAAACTTCTACAAATAAATACTGGGGATTCAAGCTTCATTTGATTGTTTTAAGAATTGAAGACATCATATCTGAGACTTTTACTTTCATAAAAAGCTTTACATTTATAGTTATTGTATCTTCTCATTGGTTAAAGCTTTATTGATCCTTGAAAACAAATTCATTTGCCATGCAAAAGTCTGGAATATATGTGAAAGGTATTATTTTCACTTTATAATGATCTTAGTTAATACTTAAAGTTCCCATAAATTGTATGGTGAGTGCTGATTTCTTTCATTTGCTGTTATATTGCCTCTTGAATTAGCAAGTATTTCAAAGGAAATACTGAAGGCCCTTTTCAAAATAGCCAATTGCTAGGGATGTCAGCGTAAACTAAAACAAAAACCATGAAAAAAAAAAAAATGTTTTGTTAATTAAAATAAAATAAACATTAAGTAATTTTTTTTTAAAAAACTTACAATTTCTAATTTCCGTTTAAAGTTGAAATACTAAATCCAATAATCCAAAAATCCAAATAATATGTATAAATACTACATACACATTAAAAACTAATAAAATGAGATAACCACAAAAAATTACTAAAACTTAATATTATAATATTTAAATATTAAAATGAAAACAGAAACTGAGTGTGCACTACTTGCACAAAAACAGATTCAGTATTCCTCAAAATGAGTGAATATTATGCAAACCTACAATAACTAAATATGTTAAATGGCAAATGTACTTTATGTATTTAAATTGAGATTAAATACATAATTGACCCTTCACAAATAGTTTGATTGACAGGTGATCTGACCAGTCATAACCCCCCAAATCTGCCATTTTATCATACAAAGCAGTCAGGGAAGTTAGTAGATTAACGTTGGTGAACTTGAACTTGAAAAATTGTGTACTCATGTCTTTCAGTGGTTGTAACATCATTCCTTCTGATGTCCATTCATGTTTATTTGATACTATAAATGAACTAGTATGAAGAGATGATCGATTCACGAGTCAATGTAAGGAGCTACAGCGATCTGTCACGGCATAATAAAGAGCCACTATACAGTATTTATTGTTTAAACTTCTTTAAAAAATTGCAATATTTTATATATGAAACAGTTTCATACATTGTCAGTGTCCTCTTTGCTCCGCAATGTATTTTTCACTGCGTGAGAACATGATGGTGGTGTGAGAGAGCATGGCTTGTCGGGCATTGCAACAGTAACTAAAGGCTGCGAGTCTTTGAGAAGGCTCAATTAATGATTAATGTTATTTATTAACATATCATTAATATCTTAATAACAAAACTGCATTATTAAAACTTTGTTAAAGAATTGTTCAGAAGTAGAAGAGATCAAGTCAAGCTTAATTATTCCCATTAAAGGATTAATTCGCTTCCTAATTAAAACTTCATGATAATTTACTCACCCCAATGTCTTGTATTATTATATACAGGTGCTGGTCATATAATTAGAATATCATCAAAACGTTGATTTACTTCACTAATTCCATTCAAAAAGTGAAACTTGCATATTATATTCATTCATTACACACAGACTGATATATTTCAAATGTTTATTTATTTTCATTTTGTTGATTATAACTGACAACTACAGAATATCCCAAATTCAATATCTCAGAAAATTAGAATATTGTGAAAAGGTTCAATATTGAAACACCTGGTGCCACACTCTAATCAGCTAATTAACTCAAAACACCTGCAAAGGCCTTTAAATGGTCTCTCAGTCTAGTTCTGTAGGCTACACAATCATGGGGACGACTGCTGACTTGACTGTTGTCCAAAAGACAACCATTGACAGCTTGTACAAGGACAGCAAGACACAAAAGGTCATTGCAAAAGAGGCTGAATATTCACAGAGCACAGAGTGTCCAAGCACATTAATAGAGAGGCAAAGGGAAGGAAAGGATGTGGTAGAAAAAAGTGTACAAGCAATAGGGATAACCGCACCCTGGAGAGGATTGTGAAACAAAATTCAAAAATGTTGAGGAGATTCACAAAGAGTGGACTGCAGCTGGAGTCAGTGCTTCAAGAGCCACTACACACAGACGTATGCAAGACATGGGTTTCAGCTGTCGCATTCCTTGTGTCAAGCCACTCTTGAACAACAGTAAGCGTCAGAAGCGTCTCACCTGGGCTAAAGACAAAAAGGACTGGACTGCTGCTTAGTGATCCAAAGTTATGTTCTCTGATGAAAGTAAATTTGGCATTTCCTTTGGAAATCAGGGTCCCAGAGGAAGAGAGGAGAGGCACACAATCCACGTTGTTTGAGGTCTAGTGTAAAGTTTCCACAGTCAGTGATGGTTTGGGGTATCATGTCATCTGCTGGTGTTGGTCCACTGTGTTTTCTGAGGTCCAAGGTCAACGCAGCCGTATACCAGGAAGTTTTAGAGCACTTCATGCTTCCTGCTGCTTACCAACTTTGTGGAGATGCAGATTTTATTTTCCAACAGGACTTGGCACCTTCACACAGTGCCAAAGCAACCAGTACCTGGTTCAAGGACCATGGTATCCCTGTTCTTAATTGTTCAGCAAACTCACCTGACCTTAACCCCATAGAAAATCGGTGGTTAAAAAGTATATAATTTTTTATTTTATTTTATTTTTTTTTTAGAAAATGACCAATCGTTTTGCTAGATAAGACCTTTATTCTTCGTCTGGGATCGTGTAGAATGCTTTGAAGTTGCACTGAAACTGCATTTTGGACCTTCCACCCATTGAACTCCACTGAAGTCCACTATACAGAGAAAAATCCCTGCAATATATTCCTCAAAAACCTTAATTTATTTTGACTGAAGAAAGAAAGACATGAACATCTTGGATGACATGGGGGTGAGTAAATTATCATGAAATGATAGCGAAATGAAGTGCACTAATCCTTTAATAAATTATTTATACAAACAAACCCAATGGTCAATATTCAAAATATTTAAACAGGTATGATGACCCTGAATGATTGATTGTTGTTTATGTACATATTACATGTAGCAGCCTTGTCTCATTGTTAATAAGTATGTATAAATACGAAACTTTCAAAGACACATAATGTACATTTTTTAGAAAAGTACTGAAACGTACAATAGTGACGTATTTATTGCACTAAAACGTAAAAAAATACTTAAGGTTTTACAGAAAAAAAATCTGAGAATCTTTCATGTCATAAAGATATATGCATAGTTCCCTTTGTTTGTTTTGTAGATAAAACTAAGATCCCTAAACCCCACCCCGAACCTAAACATACCCATTTTATACAGAATGCTAAAAGAATAAAACATAATGGACAGAAATAGTAGTAAAAATAGTAAAAAATTAATATTAAAACTATATTTTGAGCCAATTATCCTATACCAACCCCTAAACTTACCCATAACATTTCTTTGAACTGTTGTGTTATAAATAAAATACTAACAAGCTTAATCACAATAATTTATTTACTGCAAAAATGTCAAAAGTGGTACCAGAAGTTGTTCAAATGGTGATGAGTTGGAGTTGCAGTCCTCTCTGGAGGTAATCATTTTTTTATAGGGTACAGAGCAGAATTTTACTGATTATCCATGAAAATATGAATCCAGCTTCTCTCTGTGAACAAGGCATGTCAGAATCTGTGGCGAAGCAGGTAAGAACCAATGAGTGTTAGATACCAGTGTCGTAATGCATGTCGTAATGCTTCTATAGGGCGTGACTTTAAAATTTGAATCATAAAGAACGTGGGCTTTGGCTGTGATGGTCGCTGCTGAGAATAAAATCACCGGATAAAGGGCTGAATTTGGATCTGTTCCATACAAACACATGGATTCTAAAGATTTGGAGTACAGCGAACAAATTTATGTTGTGCTTTGGTGTGTCTTGTTGTTGTATTGTCAGTTGCTGCATAGAAGAAAACGCCTTTTGTGTCTCACAGCAAGTAAACTAAATATTACAAAATGGTTAAACAATTACAGAAATTTTATTCATTTTAAGGTTTCAAAGTGTAGTCCTGTTTAACAGTATGCAATCTTCCAAAATGAGTTTGCGGCACAAGTCACAAACAGAAATGTTATTTCATATTGAACTGCATTCACTAAATTCGACTAAAAACATGTATTGATATGACAATTGAGTACAACAGTTTTAAAACATTAATTCCACGATTTTAATATCAATACATGTGAATTTATACACATTCACATTTGAATACATAAATGACAAAGTATTTTTACGTTGTACTGCTATAAATACGTCAATGTGTATGAAAACGTAAGTAAATGTGCGTGTGGTAGAACCACACTTTACATAAAAATACACACGTATTCTCATGAGATCACGTGCATATAGTGAATGAATACTTGTTTAAGTGTACAGATAAATATTGGTATTTGTTGAACAGGGTTTTCGGTTTTTTAATCCAGTACAGGAGGATTTTGATTTGTGATACTTTTGAAATCTCACAGAAACCCATTTAAATATCAGACATATACTGTGTCTGGGAAAAACAGGCATCCATATATACACAGATGCACAGACACATGCAGAGACAGATCCATCTCTGAACAGAGGTGGCTTTCTCAGGCAGGACTGCCATTATTTGGAGCCACCTCCCTAAAGCCATGTAAATGCAATAAAAATAAATGGCCCCTGACGATGTGTTAATCCACTCTTACAAAACGTCTCAGGTCTGAATTAAGTTGTCATTTTTTATTGCTACCCTGACACCTGTTTATAATAGGGGGCCCTTGGTGACTTATGCCCATGTTATTACAGCTAGTGGTGGGAACAGAGTGTGCTCATGAACAGAGAAAGAACTGATCTGAGATCAGAGATGCAAGCAGGTATGAGAGGAGTGGGAAACAATATATACATGTATAACAGTTCAAATTACTTACAGTTCTTTTATTCTCACTGATTTCAGTCCGTACGGAATGTGCTATTTTTTATGAAAAAAAGGATAAAGAAAACAAACTACAAGCAGTAGCACAAATATATACAATAGAGCAAAGATACTCTACTGGTTTTTCAGGTACCTAACACTATTTTTCTGATACAGAATCTATGCAAACAACATTGCATATAATCTTCATTGTGTAAATTAAATAAAGATTAATCATTATTAAAGTTGCAAAAGCTGTTCAGATAAAAGCAGTAAGTGATTTCCTGGTCTTAAGTTGTTTGAGTAACATTAAAAACACAGACAGAGGGAATATCAGGCTGCTCCAAGACATAATTCATTGATCTAGAACACTTGTAATGAAGGGTCAACAGTGGGATCCAAATGGAGGCCTTTTATTAACAAGAGTGGTCACAAAGGCATAGGTCATGGAACAGCAAATGGGTATAGAAGAGGGATGGCAGAATCGTGGACGTAAGGCGGTGAAGTCAATGCAGGCAGCAAGTTACACAGTCCAATAACACAAGGTAATAAGTCCAAGGGGCAGGCAGAGAAACATCAAAGACGGTAGGAAACGGGTATGCAAGACAGGAATGAAACGCTGAGAAATGCTATTGCATGGAGTAACAAGACCTCGCAATGGTGTGTGTGTGCTGTGTGTTAATATAGTCCTGATAATGAGCTGCAGCTGGTGAGGTGATCAGTGAAAAGTACGGGGCTTCTGGGAAATGTAGTTTGCATGAATGGAGTGAGTGAGTGAGAGTGAGAGTGTGAAGTGCATGGTCCAAGGCGAAGTGCCCACTAATGGCTATAGCGGGCACTTCAGCTGACGATCGTCACAACACTGATACTGACACACATGCATTGTTTTTCTTGACTGTTTATGTTCACTTAACACGTAAACTATGTTTGCTAGGATACTCGCCAAGACGGCATGTTGACAAAATTATTGTGTGAATCTGTCTGTTCAAGCACAAGACTTGAAAGAGAAAGTTCTCTTTCGCATCTCCGTGCCCTTGAAGGTATAAATTGTCAAGGCTTAAATACAAAAACTTTGTTTAAATACGAATTGCAACATGTGCTGTTCAGTTTTCACAGCACACATTTATATAATATATATATATATATTATATATATAATATATATATATATCTGTGGTGTGCATTCCATACAACCTTTCCAATGCTCCTGTCCAATGTAGCTGTCCGTAATATATTTATTTGCCAAACGCGGAAATTTTCTTTAACTCTGCCAGTTATGGAGGCTTCCAGGTAAGCGTACCTACAGCAGCTTTTGCTTCTTTGCTCTGTTTTTTTGAATCATTGTCATTGTCCTGCGTTCTCTGTTTGTATGAATCCAGATTGAGTCCATTTTATTGGCCTATTGTTTATGATAAATGACAATGCTTCTAGTGTCCAATATCCAGGGCAAGAGAATTTACTGCACACACACTGAATTTGCTCACAGAATGAAGTGAGAAAAAATTACAGCCCTGGCAATCACCGGCCATCGACATAGACATTAGATTGACAATAACCTTCCTTTTACACCATCTAACATAGTTATAAACACATTTGTTGTGTGCATTAGATGGACAAATTTCAGCTCTTTAACAAGCTTACTGAATTGGTTATTTACACTTACAATTTTGATGCTTTCAGTGTGTGTTCTTCACATTTTGGCTGGAGCATGTAAACAGCTCACGGCTCAGAAAGAATCGGCGCGATTTATCTGAACCCTTTGTGAGATTTGATCTTCTTTAGCTACACAAAGATCATCATAATTAACATGTCGTAATAAGCTGAACTTTGTCGCTGGATGTGGCAGACTAAACTGTGGGAATACAGCACGCTCCCCCAAGATTTGAGCCAAGATGTCTACTGCATTTACAAAAACATATTGATTAGACCGATGGTAATCTAGCAGACATCTGTGCTTCCTCAGCTTTCTACCAGCAGAGCATGTTGAGCAGACCCCATGCGCCTGGCCCGCCAAAGTTTCTGCTTTCAGTCAAAAAGCAAGTCAAGAGATTCCATTAACAGTAACTAATCAGATCACGTCTGAGTTCCAGTCTAACACCGTTTGATCTCGCATTCATACGATTCCCCGACTTCCTCCCATTGGACGAAGCAATACGTTTGCGCATAAAAACAACTGTAGAATGAAACGGTCTGAACGCCACAACTGGCGTCTGGAACGGAACAGCCGCACCAGCGGGAGGCCTCTCGCAGACTGTAGCATGCATACTTTATTCAGTAACCGAGCTATTGAAATGAGCTTTTAGGGGATGTGGGAACCAAGATAGCGGAGGCAGCATGAAAAAAATATCATGTTTTTTAAAAAGAAGGAAGCCACGCTTTCAATGACCTGACTGTTACCTTAGCGACACCACTGTGCTTTCTTCTTCCTGGTACCAACTAAATGCAGCATCGTCCCAGGAACTAGCCGTCCGCTAATTTCCTGCCTGCCGCCTGTTTGAATTACGCCCTCTGTACTCCCTCCTCTCCTCTCCACTCTCGCTCTGTTCCGTTTCTTTTTGCCTGACTCCCATGGAAGGGAAAAATAATGTTCAGACTTTTGGGCAGATTGTTGATGGATGCCGTCTTGCATATCTTGCAAATCTGGCCCTTATAAGCGTTGAAAGAATTTGTGCCCTAACTCAAAGTGTGCTTTGTTCATGTAGTCTGGATGGTGTGTATGCACAAATACAGAAAATAAAATTCGAAAACTCTCAACTCTCTACTTTCCCGCAATGCATGCATGATCTAGCACTTCCAGAGCGCTGAAAAATGAATTTACTAGTAAAGCTCTTCAATGATCTTTACCTAGGGTAGACTACCGAGGGTAGTCGTGGCCTAGTGGTGAGGGAGTTGGGCTTGTAACCTGAAGGTTGCCGGTTCGATTCACACGCTGGCAGGAATTGAAGGTGGGGATTGTGAATGAACAGCACTCTCTCCACCTTCGATACCATGACTAAAGTGCCCTTGAGCAAGACATCTAACCCCTAATTGCTCCCCTTGTAAGTCGCTTTGGATAAAAGCGTCTGCTAAATGATGAAAAAATATAAATGTGTTAAAGCTAAACTACTGTCCTCCAGCTGGGTTGACATAAAGCAGAGAATTTGAGCCAGCATCTGGCACAAATGGTACACTGAATCCACACAAGCTTTCTGGACTCTGCCTGTGCAAAATGACACCTTACATTGTTGAAAAGTGAACTTGCTAAACTGCAGTGGGGCCGTTTTCCATGGTTCACGGGGCAGTGGCACTCAGAGCTCCGTGCAGCTGGGTGCTCCTGGGGATCTGCATTACAACAACATGTTCGGCGCCCGAGGCACACGGACACCCTTATTATCTTAATGGAGCCTTTCATAGTCGACTCAGGCCTGGATGAACCAGGTGCCTGCTGGTGTTTACACTCTTGTAAGTATGGTAGAGAGGGAAAACAAGTAGAACAACAGTAGTAAAAAAGCTCATTATTTGATGATAAAAACTCACATGCACAGTGCAACCTCTGAGACGAGATTGTTTGTTAATCAGTAGCATTTTAACAATTACGATTCAGTGTTTATCTACACTGACATATGAAAAACCTATCTGTAATTACACTGACAAGTCACAGGCAAATAAAGATGACTCGAGGGTCTTTTGTTCGATTCATTAAAAAGAACTGCTTCATGAAAATCATTCCAAATCAGACTACACTTGTCATGATATACAGTTTGATTGTTATTGTGTTTAACAATATTACACATGTGTAATTATTGGTGGCACACAGTCGTTCTTTCTCACCAGATTCACACTGCAAGCTCAGCCATAACAGGTTTTTTTATGTTGTGACACTGCTTACATTAGGGGTGCAAATAGTATTAGAGTATTTTAGTATTCCAACTCTCTTGGTGGAAAAAACGCAGAAGTTCCAGAACTGTCAACGGAAGCAAACGTCATGAAAATCTTTCAGTTCAAGAACGTTACAACAGGGTTGGGAATCGGATTTCTTGATTCACAAACTCTTCAATCAAACAAGCCTTCAAAGGCTCGTCTATTTTGTCTCTTTAGTGTCTGATCATATTCCTTTTTACCCCTCCCCCTTTTAACTAAGTGTGAGTGTTCCTCTACCCCAGACTGCAGCTCCAAAACTCCCACAAAGACCATTAAGAATGAATTTATTATGGTCATTTCAATTTCGCTGCATGTTCCAAAGAAATAGTGGAATTATAAAAATGGAGTGCTATTTTTCTCTCCTCCAGTATGCGTGAAAGTGGAGCCACAGTCTAGCGGGTGTTTTACATGTCCCTGACTGTGTGAGGGAGGTTTTGCTTCAGTAAGCCCTTTTTCAGCATGTCTGGCCAGCACATTAAGTCAGGGCATTGAGCACTCCCAAATATAATATGTGTTAAAATTCTCACTGTGTGTGTGCATGAGACACTGCACACATTTAGTGTCTCCTGCCATTAGAGGTAACAACCCAAACTAGGCTATTTCAACCAATAAATTGTTCTCTCTGGAACAAGTGCAACCATATTTATCCCTGTCATGGTCTCTATAAATTAGTCTGTTCCTTCTGTTTGTCATAGGAGTATTTGAGTGCTCATCAGAATGTAATTTTAAAGAATACATAGTTCTTTTCACATTCTTGTGTACTTGTCTGGGACTCAGTAGACGGGGTTAAAGAGGGTTATACTGAGTGTGTAGTGTATGTGTGTGTGTTTGTACTGTCTGAGAGACTTGGCTGGCCGTGTTAAGGGTGAGGGGGGGCCAATGAAAAACCCTGTATGTGTATGTGTGTGTTTATGTTTGGCCGGGTTAAGCAGGGCTGCTATAGCCTCTAGTGCAGCCCAAATGGATCTTTTCTCTGTGGGCCAGAGTCAGACTCATCACAGTGGGACCGTGCTCCACTCCGTCTGCCTATCCAGAAAAACAGTCCAGTTGTCAGACTACAGATATGCGGTTTTCAGTCCCAGCATACATCACTTTCTCTCCCAGACAGGCCAAGTCTCAACCCCCCTGAACCTTTCCCCTCTTTAGTTAAATGGACACTGTTTCCCTTTGCTGCAGCTGGACACAAGAGGGGGCATGAGGTTTGCACACAGCTCAAGTGGATGTGGCCAGCTGGCCATGATGACACTGATCTCATGCCACTTTAAACAAGATAAACAGCCTCTTGTCTTTAGATACAAAAATGCATAATCTTAGCACAGTTTTGATCCTGTTTTCTTTCTTTCTTTCTTTCTTTTCTCTTGATGGTATAGGTTGTAAAGAGATTACATGGAATTAAATGAATAAACGATAAAGGTGATAGATGCTAACCGCTATAGGCCATGGCAACGACCCTAGATGGGAATTTGAAGCATTATTTTAAGTCATTCTTAATTGGATATGACAAATCAGAGGTTCCAAAAAAGACTGATCTCCAGATCCTGTAGTACCTTCAAGAGGCAGGTTGTCAGTGGATGACACCACCAAGTGCATAGTGAGTATAGGCATTGGAGTATAGGCATTGTGTAACCAGGGGACAGTATTATAAGTCCTTCCCAGTGTCTCAGTAACATCATAACCTAAGTGATACTGAATGTGAATAACAGTGACGATTGACAAATTTACATTCAGACTGCCAAAGAAGGCTTGGAAAAATGCACTGACTTAAAAAAAACAACATTTCATGTTCAAAAGATCCTAACCTAAGAGTTCCATTTATTCCATCTCTATTTCATAGTGAACAAGCCCAGCCAAGAAGCTGAAAATTGTGAAGAAAAAGACACCATCAAGCCATCACTGAATTCAAGGTTGGCTTTGGTGCATTATCTCTGTCCTCTGTTAAAATGGATGCACTTGAGTTCTTTTCATTATTTTGCATTGTTGGGCACCCTGTTCCCAGTTTCCACCTTTTGGCCACCATCCATAATCGTAATAGGATAAAAACTGGGAGGAGCCTCAGCTGTAACTACAGCTCCATATAACTGTTATTCAGCATATGAACATCATTTTTTTTTTCATGAGTATAAATAAAGGAGATATCAGCTTAAATCCAGCACAATTTCTATCAAATGTAGCATCCTGTGGTGCTTGGACTGACACTATAGGAAATACTTCAAAAGGATGTTGACGTTGCGTTCAGGTTCAGCTTCTAGATTTTGGGCCTGAATCCACTCTCTCATTTTTTTTTTTTTAAGTTGACTATCTACTTCTTGGGAGTTTAGCGACAAGACATCCCCGCAGCTTCTTCTGCGATAGACTCATTAATCATCACTTAACTGTGTGGGTGGGTGAGGGGATTTTTCAAGGGAACTTGATGTTATTTCTGTCCACAAGAAAACAAATTGGGGAAAGGGGGGTCCTTTAGAGGTCTTTTTAACAAGACCACCCCACCGCCTTTGAGAGCATGGCCAAAAGAGTAAAACACAGGAGCGGTTTTTGGGGGGAGAAAACATTGTTGACTTTGGAATCTCCCTTGTTGCTCTTTGTCAAGAGTGAAGGCTGGGGTGCTCTTTAAGGGGCATTCAGTGGACATTTGGATTGCAGCAGTACTCATTCCTCTTTGATGTCACCTCCTGCCAGTTTCTCCTCTCCACTCCCAAAAAAGGTCACAGTGAGTCACACTGCAATTCCTGTATTTCACCACCCGAAATGGCTTCTTTGCTTATTATAGACAGTTTTATGCGAAGTCATTGCGTAACAGAGTGCACAGACAATTTTACGATCGAACTGTGTCATTTTTCAGTGACCTTTCAATTAAGGAAACAACGGTGCTCTCTTTCCATTCATCTTGTTGCACTGATTTCGCAACATTATGGGATATAAAATATGACCCCCGGGTATAGAAACATACGTGTCTGTCCATACACAGCCTTGAGACAAATCTTCGAATTATGGAAGATTGAAAATACCGGAGACAATCAAAAAAAGTCAGTCGACATGAGCTCAAGATTCATGGTATGCGCTGTATATATATATATATATATTCATTATTGTTTCTTGGGATTATTAAATGCGATTTCACCGTTCATCTGTGTCAAGCCTCTTGAACCTGGATAATCATGTCAAGCCAGTACGTGACATATATATTAAATATTAACAAAGTTAGAAGAGAGACATCCTCTCTGTCCCCTTATGGGTTATACTGTAGTTTGATTAGTGATTTTGATTAGTATATAAAATCTGCTTGCCAGAGTCTTCATTGGCTAAAGTATTTAGTTTCATTTTAATATACTTAAAATTTGAGTTTAACTGATCAGCAAAAAAGCAGGTAATTTTTTATTTTGTGTATCATGATATTTCAGAATTACTTCATATCTGGGAGTCCATTTGGAAGCTATTAGATGCTATTAGGTGAGTATCTCATTTGTAATAATAATGGGTTAAACACCAAGAGACGTACAATTTCGGTCACACAATTGTTTTCGACTGCTGACAGCAAAACACCACGCACACATGGGCTCTCACATACAGTCTCAGTATGTTTAACGGCATCAAGTGCGCACGCGTTTGCAGCGAGCATGTCACCACTCAGTGTAGGTCAACTTCAGCACTTTATCATGATTTTTCTTCAGATTTCAGCAACATACATGGGAGCAGTAAAGTTTCAGTGATTCAAGCCCCTTCTGGCTCCCATGCAACAAATCAAATCATGCACGACTGGGTTGATAACACATTTAGCCGAAACCGAGTTTTCTGGCTCCGCTCTCCACGGTTTGCCCTGATAGCGACCCCTATGAGTTTCAGCCGTGAGACTGGGCCACTTACAAATCTGGCTTGGTTTAACCTTCAGCAGACCTTAATGGTGGGTGGTAGAACCCTCTCTTTATGTGCCGGTGTGAAGCCTTGTTAAGGCTCTATTAGCCACGATGGTATCGCTACACAAATGAAATCTCAGACAAACATTATATCTATAATCATTTGCTTGTCTTTGGAGGGGTATCTAGGGGGGCAAGACACTACAGTCATCTCCCCTTTCTCCCAGTTAAAGATACGTGCTACCAGAACACGGCGAGAACATGACCACCGAAGCAAATTCCTCATCTCTAGCAGCAAACCCCTGAGGCCTGTAAAAACCTTTTAAACAAAGATTTTAAAGAAGAAGTTCATGTAAACTGTAATGTGGGGAGGATTTGGGGGAGGGCGGTGTGAGAAAATAAAAACGGTAATTGTCCGCATTCCAACAGATTCGATATATAAACAATTTGACCGTCAGCCATGAAGAGGGCAGCTGTAAGTAATTTTTGGAGCAGATAATAATCAAGGCTACATGCAAAGCGGCGTTCCTCTGACAGGCCTCGCGGCTCTGGCCTGTGCTGGAGGGGGATTTGTGATGTCGTAGGAACAGTTGGTTTAGTTTAAACAACCTTGAATTGCCATAGAAAGTGGGGGTTCGGAGCCTCCTTCCCGTTAGCTTGCCATGTAGATGAATGTGGATGAATGTGTGAAATTTTAGGAACCAAGTAGAAATGGCTTCTCTCCCAACTATTTTATTATTTTACTCTCTACAATGTTTTATTATTATTATACTGTATTCTGTTGCATATCTTCATATGCTCAAGAGAATTTTTTTCTCCCCCTTATCCATTGTTCTTCAGTAAAGTATAGTGTGTGTGTGTGTGTGTGGACGGGTATTCCCTACGTTATGGGGACCAAATGTCCCCACAAGTATAGTAATACCAGTAAATTTTGATCTTGTTCCCCCCATGAGGAAACAAGCTTATAAATCATACAGAATTATCTTTTTTGAAAATCTAAAATAGCAGTGTGAGAGAGAGAGAGAGAGAGAGAGAGACAGAGAAAGAGATAAGCAACCAGATATTAAAATATCGCCGAGGTGTAATAATGTTAATAATCATTTTTGAATAAACATTAAAATTGTTATTTATAGTCATCAACTGCTTTAATACATACCATGCCAACTTAGATTTGAACTTAAAGAGATAATTCATTTCACACATGAAAACTGTCATCAATTACTCACCCTCATGTCACTCCAAACCTATAGGATGTTGTTTAATCTTCAAAACACAAATTAAAATATATTTTTTATGAAACCTAAGAGGTTTCTGTCCCTCAAATAAAAGTACACACTGTTGTGACGAGCAGGGCGGGCGAGAGTTGTGAGGGAACGGCGAGAGGCCGGTGACGCGAGAGATAATGAGCGTCAGCTGCTCGGTGCACCGGTCTCGTATCTCTCACGGAGGAGCTCCGGAAGCATTAAAGAGGAGCGACGACAGTGAAGCACGAGAGAGGAACAGGCCTGGAATTTATGTTGCCTTTTACTTTCGTTTTAATGTTTGTTTATTTATTTGATTAAAATTATGTTGAAGATTCGCCAGTTCCCGCCTCCTCCTTCCCGTACTTAAGAACTGCGTTACAACTGTAAACTCGAAAAAGTTGACAAAACTCAAAACATTTGAGGTAATCAGTTACATCAAATTTTTAAATCAAGAAAAGTATTGTTTAAGTAAGCACAACTTGCATATTTGTGTTTTGTACTCTTACATTTTAATTGCTATTAACTTGAAATATTTGAGTTAGCCAATTCATACATTTAACTTAGCGTTATTAATTATTATGTGGAATTAATTATTTTGAGCGTTAGGGTTTACTGTGCAGGAAACCAAAAAAAAGAAAATTCATTAAGGTCATAAAGGCACTGAAAAACAAATTCATATGAATCAAGCAGTTTAATCCAAGTCTTGTAAAAAGATACGATTGCTTTATATGATGAGCAGATTTAAGGTTTTTATTTACATGCAAACACTGATCGACCAGCATACAGTACGATCACCTTCTGTTTCATGAACTTTTAGTTTGTATTTCATTACTTCCCTGTGTTCTGCTCCTGCTTTTTTTGTTTTCCCTTTCTTTTCTGTTTCTGATTATGCCCTAGTTTGTTGTCATGGCTTCTGTTTGTGCACCTGTTTCTTGTTCAGTTATCTCCTGTGTAAGTTTTGTTCCACTCACTGTCCAGTATCGTTGTCTTTTTGTGTGAAGCTGTTATGTTTTTGCCCTCATCTTGATTTTCCCCTTCTTTGTTTTAGTTGTTTAATAAACATTTTAGTTGTGTTGGATCCACATCTTCTTCTACTCATCTTCCTTCCTCGCCTGTAGTGTGACAAAGAGCAAATCACCAGTGGTAAATGTGGAAGCTCAACTGTGCATGAAGCTCGAGAACCACTGAGGTTTATTCTAGGGCAGGGGTCTCTAATCCTTTAGCTCCAACCCCAATTAAACACACCTCAAATCAGATAATCAAGGTTTGACTAGACATACTAGAAACTTCCAGGCAGGTCCGTTGAGGCAAATTGGAGCTAAACTCCACAGTGGCCCTAATGGACTTCCATATTCTATGCTGTGTCACCCACATGAGTTTCTGAGTTTATCATTTGTAATGTGCTCCATAGTTTAATTTGTGTTTTATTGATTAACCATAGTCTTATGGGCTTGGAACAACATGAGGGTAATTTTTGGGTGAACTATCCCTTTAAGGAATCGGATCACAGCACTCATGCCACTGTCCCCCTTAGGCTCTCAGATGAGCCCAACAGGTGTTGCACCCACAAGGAGGATTAACATGCTGTCCCAGCATTCCTCAGCAGTGGCACCAGAATGAAATATTCCTCACTGGTGCATGTGATCTAGATCAAGGCCACAGTCAGGTGAGACAGCTGACCTACTGTAAAGGGACAACAAAAGAGGGTAATATGAGTCTGGCCAGCATGAGACTCAGAGAAGAGAAACAGAAGACCGACCAGGACGAGTCCAGTTCAGGATGACAATAGTATGACATAAAAAACAATGCAATGAAATAGTTCACCCAAAAATGAAGTTATCCCACAATTTACTTACTCTCAATCCATCCTAAATGTGTATGATTTTATCCTTTCAGTTTGATTAAATATTATCCTGGCTCTTCCCTTCTTTGTAATGGCATTTATTGTGTTTTCGAAGCTCAAAAAAGCATCTCTACTCATCATAAAAGTAATCCAAACGACTCTAGTTGGCTAATAAATGCCTTCTGAAGTGAAGTTGGTAAGAAAAATATCCATTTTTAAAAATATAAACTTTAATCACTGGCTTCTGGTAATGACGCATTTATGAGAGAGTCCAGTTCCGGCAGAAGGGTGATATCTGTCCTGATGTAGGACGTAACTCATCTTCTCTTATATCAAAATCCTCTAATTGGCTGAACGCCATTTTGTTTTCCTCTATTCTCTGCACTTCCACATTTGTTAATTCTCATCTAAGCTTACATTATACATCGGGTCAGAGGTCTTGACTCTCTCATGAATGTGCACACGGTCGTTACCTGAAGCCAGTGATTATAGTTTATATGTCTGGTTTCACAGACAAGGCTTAAGCCCCGTCCCAGGCAAAAATGCAAGTTTGAGCTGTTTTAACTGAAAGAACCTTGCAATGACATATTTTAAAATTTATCGGTGTAATTGTTTTCTCTCAAGATGCACACCAGTAATGTGTTTTTTTTTTTCTTTTTCTAATGCTCCTTTTAAAAAGTTACTTAAATGGCTTAATTTAACTAAGGCCTAATCCTGGCTTAATCTAAGCCCTGTGCCAAAGTCACACAGTCTGTGATGGACAAATTGCTAACCGCTGGTCTATGTGGTAATTACAGTACATCGGACAGGACATCCAATATCGACCTCAAATCTGCCTTATCACTGAACTGATTTTACATTTACATTTACATTTAGTCATTTAGCAGACGCTTTTATCCAAAGTGACTTACAAGTGAGGAAAACAAACAAGCGATTCTTCATGAATTGGCAAATAACACAGGAAGTGCTCACAATACAAGTTTCATACATTGCTCAGTGCCATAAGCTAGAGTAGGAAGGCAAAAGGGAAGGAAAGGTTTTTTTTTTTTTTATGAGGGTGTTCAAGTGTTCACGGAAGAGATGAGTTTTCAGCTGTCTCTTGAATATTGCCAGGGATTCTGCGTTCCTGATGAAAGTAAGGAGATCATTCCACCAGCAGGGAACAGTGAACGAGAATGTTCTGGAGAGTGATTTTGTGCCTCTCTGTGACGGCACAAGCCTTCGTTCCTTTAGTGATCGCAAGCTTCTGGTGGGGACGTAGCGTTGTAGCAGTGTGTGGAGGTAGGAAGGTGCAGAGATTTTCACATGTAAGTAGTAGCGATAACACTTTACAATACAGTTCATTAGTTAAACAATAGTTAATGTATTAACTATCCATGAGCAAATTTGTTACTGTATTTACTAATCTTCGTTAACATTAGTTCATGAAAATGCAGTTGTTCATTGTTTGTTGATGTTAGTTCACAGTGCATTAACTAATGTTAACAAGATTTTAATAATGTATTAGTAAAATTTTCATTAACAAAGATTAATAAATGCTGTGTTAACTAATGAACCTTATTGTAAAGTGTTACCGTAGTAGCAACTTTACATGGCCGCTGGCTTTAACGTTAATCTAGAAAAATATAGGCTATTAAATTGCCTGTGTGGAGTGTGAAAGCTGAATAGTAGCGCGTTTACTGCATGACAGCTAACATGGAGGCACCAGTGCGATCCCTTGCACGTCATTTTTGGTCATACATATAAGAGTAATACATCAGTCTACTTTTTGTGTGCACTCACAGTGACAACAAAACGTCATGCTTTTGTAAAAAAAATAATGATTTGGTTCGCTTTCTGCCGTCCACTACTGCGGAGATGACAAGTCAGCATCATCAACGTCAAAACTGCAGAAGAAAATACAGAAAAAAACTGGCTAACAATTTATTAATTGAAAGCATTTGCTTCTGTTGAAGACGTCAGCCTGAATTATTAATTAACTTAAGTTTTAAAATAATTGTGTTTAACAGCGGGATTTGTGGTGAAAAACTACATTACCCACGATGCTGTACAGAAAATTCTATCAGGGAGTCGAAACAAACAAAACGTGCCAAAAAAGCTCTTTAGCTCTGCCCACTCCCATGAAGCACTGTGAATGACATTTTAATTTGATTATATTTGATTATATTATATTCTCTCTCTCACTAAAGCTGTGAAGTAAACGGTCTTGTACCTTTGTATTTTTGTCTGATTTTCAAATATTTCAACTTCCAATCAAAGTTTGCAATGTTATGATTAACCTAGTGGCTTGTTGGCTTGCTTCATGGGTTAAAACTTGGACTTTTTGGAAATCCCTACGGGAGAAATTAATATAAAAATATTTCTGGCACTAAAAAAAAAATGGGAGGGCGGATACAGTATTCTCGTTTGTTGCTAAGTAGTTGCTAGGGTTTTGGTAGGAGATTGCTTCTATTTTTTGGCTGCTGACAGGTGGTTCCTAGGGTTTTGCCAGTCAGTTACCGGAATTACAGAAAAAAAAAATCTTGATGGATCTCATGACATCAAAAACCCAGTATGGACTAATGGCTTTTAGTGTTTAGTTCAGTGTCACGAGTGTAAGTGTAGTAAGTTGCCATGACCTCAATTAACTTTGCGGGATAAAGGGAATTAGGTAGATGTCAGTAAAATGAGAGAAAGAGGAATATAGTGTTCGCTGAGGGCGCCATGCAGCTGAACTCATGAAATGCTATGCCAGCCCTCTGACTGGAGATGTGCATGGAAGACAAGGAAAGGCCATGCTGAACATCAATCACTCAGTGTGAGCTCAAGCGTGTGTGTTTGTGACGGTCAGGCGTTCAGTGTCAACCTGCATGTCGGTAACCAGAGAGAGACAGACAGAGACAAAGAGAGCACACAGTGTGACCCTCAGTACAAGGGAGGGACGGTGTTTGACCCCGCACAAAAACAACCCTCAAAGAGAAGGCCCCTGGAATTTGATGCCAAACTCCACATTTAAAAAGAGATAGAGATAGAGAGAGAGATAGATAGAGAGAGACAGAGAGAGAGACAGCATGTCCCTTAGTATCCCTTTGTATAGCTTGTTCACCATTTTTGGGTTGCTAAAAGGATAAAAATACTGATACATCAACTAGGAACTGAGGAGCAGATGTCAGTAGCTTTATGATCCATTGACTATTCTTACTGTTACAAAAACATGCTTCACTTTCTTTCAACATTAAAATTACACTCCAGAAAAGACACCAAATATAAACATCAACAACACTTGACGATGACCAGGGCAAAATGCAAATCCTTGTCTATCCATTGAATTGAGTCGTACTCTAATTGCTCAGCATTATATGAACTTTGGTTAGAGGTCAGAGCAGGACTGAATGACAATAGCGGTAAATATGAATCTCACAAGGGTTCTGCAGATCAAAATATGCACAGAATGCAGAGTGCATTGTGAATGCATATGTTTTTTTAAGCACTTGTTAGTTAGAAGCAACTGATATATAGGATTCTTATTTTGTGACTGTGTTGCTGATGAATGGCAGAATGGCCCAAAATTTGTGTTGAGATCCAGTTATAAACCTTAAATAAAATTTTAACCTCTAACCCCAGCCCTAATCCTCACCTAACTTTAACCTTAACCCTATAATTCTTCATAGAACCGGAGGACAATAATATGCTTTAGAAAACAATGTTGCATAATGCAAATTAATATTATGTTTAAATATTGGGAGAAGTTCACATATAAACTGCACAAAAAACCCCACTTAGAATACACAATTATTTTCAAAAGTTTAGTAAGTTTTTTTATTTAGTTTTATTGAAGTTGATACTTTTATTCAGTAAGGTTGCATTGAATTGATCAAAAGGGACAGTAAAGACAATTATGTTACAAAACAGTTCAAATAATGGCAGAATCCTGAAAAAAATCAGTTTGAGACTCATTTACAAGATATATACACAAACTATTAGTCTTTACAAACTAGGAGCAGTTTACAAAATTACACGACAACGATGTTCTAAAAACAGAAAGGTTTTTCCTTAGCATTTTTCGAGTACAATGTTGTCAAAAAAATCCCTGTTCACACGGATCCACGAAAACCACTAAAAACGCTGTTTTATTCTTGCCAGGCTAGTCGTTGGCAATATTAATTTGTAAAGAAAGACTATACCCAGCTAAAGACTCAACACATAATATGCATGTGCATGACGTCACCATTTTCAAAAATTGTTCACGTTTTTGTAGTTTACACAGAGAAAATAATATTATTGTTTTCAAAAACTTGCACTTTAAAACCTGATTTCAAAAGCTTGCGTTTGAAAACGCCAAAACGCTTTTGTTGTGTAAAACCTTTTCTGTTTTTAGCTGAAAACACTGTTTTGTGAAAGGCCTCAAAGTCATTGTTTTCTTTCTCTGTTTTGCCTGAGTTCTAGTTCCTTCATGTTCTAGTTGTCATCATTTATAATTAGTCCTCACCTGTTCCGAGTTCAGCTCACTTCAAGAAGACATGCAGTAAAACCAAGCGTGAACTGTGCGGAAGCTAAATCACGACTGACGTAACCACTCCATACCACTAGTGGCACTATTCCAATGACTCAACCTCCCTCCTCCCATTCATGCAGCCTTATTTTCCTCTGATTTTACTGTGATTTACGTCCTAATTCAGAGGCTGCATCCTTCGAAGTCTGCATTCGAAGGCCGATTGCATTGCCGGAGGCTGTCCCATTTTGATGGCTCCTCTAAGCGCATTGTTTCCTGTGCAAATGAAGGATACAACAGATGTATCTGGTCTTGCCTACCACAGAATTCATTGCATACCAATGACAACAGGATTTTATTTTTGAGCGATATTACCGAATTACACTTTTAAACCCAAGTAATGGGTTTCAGCTTACTCAAATATCTAATCGATTTAAATCTTTAATTCGCTTCAAATGATAACTTAAATCTTACTAAGATGCATTTATATATAGTTATACTCTTTTTATTATATGCAGAAAAGGACCATTGTGAACATATTTAGACAGTTTAATATAACCTTATATAAAAAAGTCCAGTTCACATGTTACTACCACTCTTCAACAGCAACTGTCACAGTTGCAAGGCGACAAAAACTATCCGTAATAGACTTAGACTTTCCCATCTAACAATGCTCGTTCTGACCATTGTGGCCTTCGAAGGCATGGACTTTGATGCCTGCGTCCTTTGAAGGATGCAGCCTCTGAATTGGGACACAGCTCTTGCCAGTGACTTTCTCCACCTAAATTCTAAAAGATTGATGGCATTTTCTTTATCATGGTCTCGACTAGTCAAAATGCTCCCTTGGTGCTGCATTGGGCTATGCCAAGACCTGATGTCATTTTAACAACACCCTGATGCATGATATCACCCTTATCAACGTCAAGCACACTATAAATACTGCATTTTATTTATTCAAATCTCTAATGTGCCCCATTTCCTGTATTGACTAATCCCTGAGCGCTGCAATAAATTTAGAGTAAAAATAGCCTGCTGTACCATTTATATTCTGGGAGCAAGTATAGGACACTGAAAAGGCAGACATTTGAGACACATAATTTTATTGCTTTTTAGGTTTTTGCTACAATCCCAGTCATTTATATCTAAAAAATCCAACTTTTGGAAGCACGTAATGCATGGGTCATTTTAATGTTAAAATTTTTAAGAGCTGTTTGTTACAATCATGTCTATGCATGTCAACACTGGCCCTTAATTTCCAATCGAATTACCTAATGGTGTGCTTTTTTTCAACAGAGTTTGAACATTTATGACTTGAGTGTGGTAGAGGCCATGTTTATAGCTCTGCAGGCTAATGCTAGCCCTGTACAGTTTTAAAGGGAGCACCTGTGCCACATAAATCTGTAACAAACTCCCCAACCAGTATGTTACATTTCTAATAAGCGCCAGAGAGTGGCGGGCGGAGGGAAAGCGAGGGACGTGAAAAAGAATGGCTACTGTATGGAGCCATAATAAGAGCCAGCTGTGGGTCAGCCATGTTAGGGCTGCTCTGAGAAACTGTGTGTGTGTGTGTGTTTGTAGCGAGATTGGTACCAGGGAAGGAAAGCTGGCAGGCACATCATAAATCCTACTCATTTCGGGTTCACTCACGATGTTCGGCGGAGGGCCTCCACCGCACTAAGCAAATTGCCTGTGATTAGAGAACAAAAAATAGCCCTCTCTTCCCTGTTTGCACTTGGGTCTGGTTGAGCCGCACATGTGCACAAAAACGCCATTGTTTAGCGGTATAGAGTCCAGCAGGCAAATAACACCTGCAGCTGGACACGATATTTAGAGCAATTCTACTTGACCTGTGATTTATATGCACAATACACTTGAATATAAGAATGAGGTAGCCAATGTCTGGATAACTGAAATAGCGTTAACAAAATTACTTCATTCTGCTTCATCAAACCACTTGAGCACACTCTTAAAAATGAAGGCTTTTGCACTTAAAAAAAAAAAAAAAAAGTTTTTACACTTTTTTTTTTACACTTTTTTAAAAAACTCTTATCTGATTCTTACAGCATTGTAACCAATAGAAGATTGATAAGTCACAGCGTGATCTCGTAGCTGAATTATAAAAACTGAAATGTGAAACTGCAGCGTTGCAGGAAAGTGGAGTAAATTGTATCATTTTATATTTTGAATTTATTATTAATGTGTTGAATTCTTGTTTTTAACACAACCGTTGCTGTATCCAAAGAGATTTCATTTGCTCAAAGTTTAGTATGACTGCGACTTAACTTTTCAACAACATGTCAACTTAGCTTAATTAATATCTGCTTTATTTTACAATTTTTTGATGGACTGTAACTTTGCAACTACAGTACATTTCAACTTATTCTATTATTTCGAACCATAACAGTCTACCAACAGTATTTTACAGTCCACTAACACTCTAATCAGACATAGTTAGTAGAATGTCTAAAATGACCATCAAAAAAAGTATAACTTTCTTGAGTTGACTATATGGTTAGAAAACTTATTGCCCTCATTAAAGGTTCTTCAGATTTACTCTGCAGTTAAAGCAGGGTTCTCCTTGAAACCTGAAAGTACATTCAGAAAACAATGTGATAGATGCCACATATTATGAATGCAATCTCTATTTATTTGAAGAAAAAAAAGTGTACTAGAGTGAAATCTCAAATGAAGTGACAGTAACACACCAGTCAATCTGATGTGTCTTTCATAGTACTTGACCTGAAGCATCTCCGACTGCAGAAACTGCTGAAAGAGAAGAGAAAACATTCTTGTCTGAGCAATTGCTCTGAACACTATATCACATTTATTAAGCCCCTTAAATCAGACGCCCCCTGTCCCAAGCAAACCTATATGGGTGTGACCGCACAAAATAAGTGTGCCATCGCTCTCCATTTCATGGCCGCTGTCTCTTTAGCTGTGTCTCAAAAACAATTTATTATTCAGACTGAATAATAAGTGACTCCGTTACTACTATTTGTTAATAGAAGACCACTGATTACATTATTCCAAGGGCATTTAGTCCTGCTCTTGGAGGGCCACTGTTCTGCAGAATTCTTAACCAGCTAATCACGGTCTTCAGGATCACTAGAAACTTCCAGGCAGGTGTGTTGAGGCAAGTGTTAGATAAAGGACTTTGTGTGATATATTGCAGTGACGTCATGGCATAACTGAAGTCAAACCTGGCACTGGAACCCTAGATCTAAAGTTATGATGTTTGAATGTACAAATAATGAATGAAATTTGAGAGGCACAGCATAAAGCAAGATTGTATCTTAATATATTATATGCTTTAATACATTAATAATTTGAAACTATATATATATATATACATTTGCAGTTTGATAGTTTCTGCTCACCCTTATCAGCTTGTACATTCTGTTAAACATCTCCTTTTGCAATCCAAAGTAAAAATAAATAAATAAATAAATAAATAATATATTTATTAAAAAAAACTATTTATAAAATATTTATAATATTTTTATTATATATTATTTATATATATATTATTTATAATATTTTTTATTTATAAAAAAAAAAATATATATATATATATATATATATATATTTTTTTTTTTTTTTTGGATTAAATTACAGGGACGAGGGCTGCGAACTAGCTTTATGCTGTATGCCCTATGCACACGGCATCTGTTGTCTGTGCGTTGCAATGACTAGTTCATTGTCCCTGTTAAATAAACAAACAAATAAAAATTAAAATGATATATATAGAAACAGGGATTTGATCAACTCTGTTATTGCAGCTAACATTTGATCAGTCAAAATCAGATCACCAAAGCTGACAATACACTGCAAGAGTTCAGTTTCTTTTTTATTGTGAGGCAGGGGTTATTTGACAACATAAAAAAAATGTCGTACAAGTAAAAATGAAATTTGTAGCAGTCACACATGTGGAGAGTATCATTCTGCTCTTTAATACAATGCATGTGTTACAAACTGCAATGCGGAAATGAGGATTGACATGCTTGTAACTTCGAACAGCTCTTCAATTCAGAATGAGCACATATGACTCAAATACATTTGGCAATAAAACAGTCCAAACCATGTGTACGAGCGCTTCGTTTTGAACCTTCTTTCATGAGCATCAAATTGCAATTAATCCAAAAACCTTTATCTCTCCAATCCATTTCAAAACAAAGCTAGTGTGCTGGACTGACACCGGACTGTTTATTATTGCTAATATCCACACAGCCCACTTTCACCATAAACACGTGTGCACCTGTTGGTAGCGGGTGTCTTTGAATACTCTGCAAATGCAAACCAGACCTCGGAGGGGGCTCACCGAAAACAACGTGTGGTGGGAACTTTACGCTTGTGGCTAAACGGGTGACGTTCACCTTTGTCAGGATGGAGGGTCGGGGTTATTCGCCGAGGTTAGGGGAAGGGTGACAGGGTGGGGTGCCAACAGGGATTTGGGGTGTAGAGAACTTCTCAGCCGGGCAAGAGTTCAACCCCATCACGGCAGGCCAATCTGTTCCAGACAAGCTAAATGACACATTATTGGATCCAGACCTGACATGGGCGCTGTGTATATTACATTACCAGACACCAAGCCCACTTCAGCTCATTACCTCCGCCCACAGGGAGGAGAGAGTAACAGACACATCGAGAGAAAGAAAGGGTCTACTTTAGCCTCGTTCTCTCTCTCTTTGCCGGGAAACTGTCAGTTATTCCCGAGGCAGGTCTCTCATAGAGCATTTTCTCAGAACACCCAAGACGTTCCTGGCCCGGAGGGATTTCTTCATAAAGATATTAGAAACACAAGACGGGATTCCTGTCCTCCTCTTCCTCGTCCCTCCCTCCCTACGAAGATGAAAAGGAGGGTGGGCGGGCAAACGGAGGGGATGGGCTGACCAGGGCAGGGCAGCGAGGTTAACTCTTTCATTCTGATTTCTATTAGGTTAGCTCCATCCCACGGGGACCCTTGAACACAAGGAGCAATAACAAAATACCGGAGAGCGTGTTATCGTGGCTGGAATGAAATTTAAATTGAGCAAGGCAAAGCAAATAAAGATCTTAATTTGCCAATTAAAATGTTCTCTGCTATAGAGATAACCAATTTAATCAGTTTTGGTAAGTACCAACTGCCAAACTATATAAATGATGATAGTAATTACATTTTATAATGCAAATAAGACAGAAAAAACAATCTACAACTTAAGTATTCTAATAATAACAATGTTATTACAATCATATTACATTGTTATTACAATATAGATGTCAAACAACATAATACAATGATTTTCATGAATCCCACACAGTTTGTGCTATTGGAAGTGATACCTCAAATCGCATGGCTTGTTTGAGAATGGTGTGCTGTTATTTTTCTAACCAACTAGACTTACCATTTTCACCTTGTGTCCAATATAACAATTAGCTAAATTAATCTTCATACCAGAATATCATAAGGACTTGGAGGAGGATACTTTGCTTGGGCTACTAAGCCACCACCCAGGAAACTGCATATAAGTGCACCAAAAACTACTGAGACCAAAAACACTGTCACTCGTATGCTAATATATATATATATTTTTTAGAAAATTTAAATCTCATGTTGTACATCATATACCTTTTATAAACCCACAACTGATCAGACAACAGATTTTCTGTATGATATATTTCTTTTTAATCGATTCAAAAAATTGACATTCGCTTAGAGTAAAAAAAACATTCCGTCTCGGACAGTGCCATCCCTCCTTTGGACAGGTGGGGTGCGTATCTTTATTACACATTTGTTTGAGTAAGACACAGGTATCCGCCCTCACATTCTTCCGCTCACAATCCAAACACCACATCCCGTGTCGTGGCATGCACTACGAGTAAATTGCATCGGTGGCATGACGCCACTCTTGCAGTTGCACCATCCAGAATCCGTGTGGTGTCAAGGAGGAGATTATCCGATCTGATTTACTGCCCCATAATCTCATTCTTCAACTCTTCAACAGGGCCATGTGCTGTAGTTGGGTCTCATATAGCCACTCTGTCTCATGTAGCAACTCTCTTGTGACCTTTTTACACTGGCTACCGAGTTCTCGCGGCTTCCTTTCTCACCTGCCAAAGGGCAAGGCTGAAGAATACCCGGGGTCACAAATAAAGGCTTGCCAAAAATACTGGCTAGTGTCTGAGAGGACAGACATGTGGCGGTAGTGCTACAGCTGTGGTGGTAGCCATGTTCACAGTATTCAGGCGTGTCGTTGAGTGAATATGAGACAACCTGATGGGACATATGAAACAATAACAGCTGTCTGTCGTGGCTCACTGATGGTAACAGTAGAGGAGCTACTGCACAATGAGGCGAGTCTTCAGATAATATGAGAAACTGTGTCATGTTCACATTTATTCTGCAGTCTTTAAAGAATGTTTCTCTCTGATAATCTTTTTTTTTATATGCCGACTTTTCATAACGTTCTTCTAGGTCATGTGGATCATTTTTCAATGTTAAAATTCATTGTCAAATCTCAGCTTAGTGTGCAGAGACAATTATAAGGTATTTGTAGATCGATTTCCTCCAAATTTGTAACGCTGCAGGATTACTGAAATTTCGTGGGTAATATAGGTTCATTATCAACAGTGTAGCGATGCAAAAAGTCCTGCTTACTCACTGGTCACTTCCAAACAAAGCAGCTTTATATTGTTAAACTCCAGCGAGCTTGCTTGTTAAAAGTTCAACAAACTTAAATCCAGTATGCAACCTGCATGGGGACAATTTCACGTCATGTGTCTCTCATATGAAGTTCCCAATTGCGTGGATTCCCATTGATTTGACTGCAATGTATCTGCAGAATTCTGCCGTACAAATGTGACCCCACCCTAATACAGTGGCACTTAAGATTGATCTGTTCTTCTGACTTTCCGACTCATCTAGTTACATGAGTTTGCAGGACTACCGATTTGTCGGAAAATTGGCAGATGGGGACATTGTGCAGGAAACCTGTTTGAAAACAGTTGCTAGTATTTTGTTCAATATAACAAGGAGCAAAGAATGTGCCCACTTCCCCACTAAATCAACAACACAAAAGATTAATACAATAAAACTTCCTAAAAACTGACTTTAGTTTGCTTTATTGTGACTTTTGTATGCATTTAGTTGCTTAACCTAGTTGTGGCCTAATGGTGAGGGAGTTGGGCTTGTAACCTGAAGGTTGCTGGTTCAATTCCCATGCTGGCAGGAATTGAAGGTGGGGATTGTGAATTAACAGCACTCTCTCCACCTTCGATACAATGACCAAGGTACCCTTGAGCAAGACACCTGACCCCTAATTGCCTCACTTGTAAGTTGCTTTGGATAAAAGTGTCTGCTAAATGTAAAAAAAATAATAATAATAACTTTACTAAGAGAAAACACTCTTTATATAAATGTGCATATTTATATTTTGTTGTGCTGATGAATCATAATACTGAGATGCTTTATTTGTCATTTCAATCGTTTTTTTTCTTTGTCTCTCTCTATCTCGCTTTATCTCTCTCTCACTCTCTCTCTCTCTCCTGTCAGTGACCTGCCAGCAGCGTGTGGGAGGATCTCTTTAAGCGAGCACGGTTCACCTCCTCACCCTCTGCTAGATGGGGCGACTGTGAGAACTTCACCAATGCAACAATTTAGCTGCCTCTTTTTTCGGCACCACATTATTATCCTTCAGGATAGGCAGTTAACCTAGATGTGGGGCCACTGTGTGGCCATTAAGACACCCACCAAGAACACACACACACACACACACACCACTGAAATCTTAATAAAATGTATATAAAATGAGTAAAACTCAATATATTTCATGATTTCATCATTTAGCAGACACTTATAATACATGCAAATACACTTACAATATATGCAAATAAACATGCCTTAAAGACTTTATTTCACCTTGAAATATCAAAGCAGTCCATAAAACAGCAAGATATTGTTTTTTTTGTTGCATTTTCATGATGATGTATAAGTGATTTGTGTTCATACCTTCGGTTTGTCTGTGGGACTCTTAATAGTAGAACAGCTTTGTGTGGTTTTATTTTGCTGATTTAATTCAAATGTTCTTTTTTGTGAATATCTGTTGAATCTAAGAAAAATCTACTTTGGACAACAAGGACAGCAATAAAAAAAAAAATTCATGTTGCTTTCTTTAAACAAACAAATAAACAAACAAAAGAGAGAAATGAATGCAATAATTCAGTGAAAAGTGCATTCCGCATGTTTGTTACCACATCTGTGTGTATTTATGTGAGAGTGTGTGTGTGTGTGTGTGTGTGTGTGTGTGTGTGTGTGTGTCTGAGGCAGAGGGCAGCTCCAGCGCACGGTTCTGGACCATTAACAGTGATTAATAGGTTTACATGCTTTCCCATGATCTCCACTGACTTGTGGAATAGAGCGCTCACCTATGAGCCAGAGGACAGACTGACCGCTGCCTCTCCGTAAATGAGACATTAGTCCCAAAATAGGTGCTTGTGGCTAACATGATAATCAATGTTTGCCCTTTTATGCAGTTATAGAGGATGCAAAGGACATTCAATTGGCTTTTAAGAAAATGCATTTGCGAATACTTTTGGGTTCTGTATTTTCAAAAAAAAAAAAAAAAAAAAAAAAAAAAATATATATATATATATATATATATATATACATTTTTTTAAATGAACAAAATAATTTAAAACAAGTGAAATGTCTTAAAATTAGCATATGAATAAATACTATTTTAATCTAATGTCACACACACCATATATTAATATATTATGTATTAAACAATATTCAGTCTAATTTCACAGGCATGAATAATTTATAAGAACCAGGTTTTTTGTTGTTTTTAACACTAAAGTGAATGTCTCTTAATTTTAATTTAAACGTTTCTATTGGAAATCTATTTTATTTTACTCTATTTTCCATATATGAAATGCATAAAAAAGTCATAAGTGAAATGCTGTGCATTATAACACAACATATAGAATTTTATTAAAGACTCAAACATATTTAATTGTTGTCTAAAAAGATAGCTTCACTTGCAAAACTTGCTCTAGTGAGAGAAGACCACAGTTGTTGTAATTTCAGCATATTTTCTCTGCAAAAGCCTCCTGAACAAGGTTTCTAACCGTCTCTGAACAGAGATGATGGACCTACCTCAGATGTTTTTTTATAAATGATCCCTCTAATCTCCGGGAGATTACAATACTCCAGCGTATTTACACTTGCAGCAACACACAGTCTTTCCTCTCCTGCATAAATATACATCTCTGTGGAGGACTTCGATTAAGAAATAATACAATTTAGAAAGAGCAGGGTGTTTTATTCTCTCTTGTTGGGGAAATATGCTCTCTAATCCTCCACTATAAGAACCATCTGTGTAAATGAGACACGGTGAATGAGTGGAAGCCAACATGAGAGAGGCAAGATATTGCTAGGGTGTCTCTATTACATTTCAAATAAATCTCTACAAACTGTAACTGTAAATAATAATTATTGCTTACCACCTGATCTGTCGTCTTCATTTCACATCATAATAATTATTTCTTTTAAATCATTCAAAAGTTTATATTTCCAAGCAAATATACATGAATGTTCAAAATATATATACTTGAATTTAAAACATGCTTTTATGTTAGTGGTCTTGTGGTCTTGTTCAAAATATGGTCTTGGTCAACAATATCTCCACTGTAACATTCTGCTGTCAAGACAAATATGAGTCTTAACAATTCATGGCACATTTACCTGTACTAAATCCAGATTCCGACATATGAATCCAGTGACACGGATCGTTACTGCTGGCGTCAGTACAATCCACACGTATTATAAAGGATCCGCTTACTAAACAAGTAATCATGAGACAAAAGTAAATAAATGAAATAGTTATTAAGTGACACGGGGGATTTTTCTTTCACTGTGGCTTGTCTGAAGGCTGATGGACCCCCGAACTGTCTGTCCACACACCGGCCTCACATGAAGACTCAAACACATGTTGAACTCTGTTCCGCTTTTGTTGAAATTTGATGTTCCCACATAATACTCATATAAATATGCACAAAGCTTCGGAGGTTTCTTAATTTCCTGTCTGGGCCACACACAACTGCAAAGATTGCTGGGCTTCAAGCTATATTACTAAACCTGAGAAACTGTAATCTGCAATAATATTATTTTCTTTTCTCCTTTTTTTTTTTTTTTTTTTTTTTTTTGCTGTGCAAATACCTCAAACGGCACTATTCTCTCTTGCTCTTATGCTTTACTGAATTACGCATGTTTAAATGGGGGTGAATAGTTTTCTTTGTCGGCGGCTATTTTTGGAAAACTTAGTAACATATGATATCTGCCATATGGAGTATTTTTAACCTACTAGATTTGCTATATACACCAGAACTTAATTTCACAATAGACTTGACCTTCCATTTTCAGTGTACAGAATGAACCACAGATAATTATATCTGTGTGACACTTATCTCTATTTTGATTAGCCACCAGAAAGTATTTATTGACAAAAGCAGCTCCACGTGATCAAGCAATATATATATATATGCATTTATATTTACATACAATTTTAAATTTAAATATACATTTATATTTGCATATATACATATATGTGTATGTATTATTTTTTTAACATATATCTATATATAATATATATATATATTTCTATGTATATGTACGTATATGTGTGTTATACATATATATTTATTATGTTAAAACAATTATTACTTTGTTTTTGTTATTTATGTAAGTATTTATACATAATATTGCATATTAATTATATCTTCTTATCCTCAGCCAGTGCAAGCAACTGCAGTAAACTATTGAAAAGGATTAATTAAATTTACAAGCATCCGCAGAAACATACTAAGTCAAAGTTTTCTTATGCGTATGCTAGATGATTATTAGATGTTGTGTATTTTTTTTGTAAATGGCTCACTTACATAAAATTCACAAAGTACATGTTACTTCCATTTGCCATTTTTCAACCATCTAGCAATCTAATAAACATTTAATAAACATGATAATAGTAGTTTATTATTATTATTATTATTATTATTATTATTATATTTTAGGAAGAGAGGGGTTTTAATATTAAAATATGCATTTATATTTACATACATACATATACACACAAACACACACACACACACACACACACACACACACACACACACACACACACACACATACACACACACATATATATATATATATATATATACACATATAATACATATATATGTTTAACACACATATACATACGTATACATGCAAATATATATAAGGAACACAAATGGAAAAGATAAAAAGAAAAACTAGGAGAACCAGTTGGCAGTTGATCACATCTCAGTCTGTAAGAAGCCACTGCCTGAAACTCAAAGTTTCTCCCTGAGTGGCCAAAGGTAGAAGCATCCGAAGAACTTGCTGAGATGGAAAAAACAGATGGAAGGAACATTGCAGCGCTACAGCGTTAAGGCCACCTGATCTGCCCCATACCCACAGCAGAGCTCGACAGTCGAAAAACAGTGAAGTTATTGTCCGGGAGAAGGACTTACTGCTGTTTCTTAACCTTCCAGATCCTGAACCGCTATATAAAGCTCTCCTGGGTCACACTTGGATTCTTAATGTAGTTTTAATGCTTTGACCCCATACCCTTTAGTGTTCCCTTTGCAATTGTATTATGAACAAGAAGGGTACAGTATGGAGGATTATACAGTCATGCAGCTGGGTGGAAGTGTGTGGTTTCAGGGACGGGACCAGACTATTAATGCGTATTGGAACAGGAAACATCATTTAGCTCATTCAAAAATATCTGCATGACCTAAAGTGCTCATTTCTACTCGCACGGCTGCAGGAAGTTGGGAAAGAACTGCTTTCTGGTGACCCTCCGAGCAGTGTGTAAATTCCGGCACAAACCTGAAAGCAGTTCATCAACCCCTCGAAGCAGAGATTTTTTGATGTGGGACGTTGCATTTTCATCCTACAAAACAGGGCTTCTTTCTAGGCTGCCACCGTCCAGATCTTGGGCAGCTCTTGGACTTCAAAGCCTGCCCGTGGCCCGCTCTTCCCTGCGGGTTTGGTGGGAGGAACAGACCGAGTCTTTTTCTAGAGGTGCCACAGGATGCAGTCAGACATCCACACCTGTGTTTGCTTCCCTCCACACTAATTAAACCAGTGATGCCATTTTATTTCCAGTACACTGGCTGCATTTATAAGATCTACAAGGCGTGAAAGCTGAAAGTCTTGCTTGCTTTCAAAGGAGTTTGAGAAGGGCTAGCTCACTGCACATCTTAACAGCAAATCATGTTTGAGCAATTCAATTTCAGCATATTTTCACTTCATAAAGATAAGGAATTTATGAATTACATACATTTATTTAATTACAAGTAGATTCAATTTGGATTAAAACTTTCATGTAGTAGAAGCTTTTGGGTTGAATAATAATAATAAATAATAATAACTTGGGTTGCTTTTCCAATGGATGAAACAAGCAACAAAGACTCATTCGACAATCAACACGTCTAATGGAAATTCGTTAATATTTTACGTTTTGACGAATCAATGGTCAACTCTAATGAATTTGTTTCTCATTAATTTGTTTTTGTACAATCTGCTTACGGCCCACTGACAGTTATGTTTTGGGGTGAACCTTCAGCCTTAAAAAAATAAAATAAAAACAATGTATGAGTCACTGTCATAATCACCTCATGTTTCCTTGCCACACTTTTCCCTTGTTTGTTACCATGGACACTTATTGGACCACACTCCTTCGTTTCTTCATTAAGCTAGATTAGTTTATTTATCCTCTTAAGATCTGCCTATAAAAGCCTGTTCTTCTCAGTCGCTCAATGCTTGGGTGGACAAGGGAAGGACACACCAGGCTCCGATGTCCACAGAGCATGGCCCATCGTTGGTCACCAGCATGTCCAGTTGTAAGGTTTGCCAGTCTTGTGTTTTCTGTAACTTCCTGTCCTGTGGTTCCCGCACCCAAGCATGTTCAGAAGATGGCTGCCATACCAGAGTGCCCGGTCAAGATGGCCGCCATAACAGAATCATCAGTCAAGATGGCTGGCATATCAGAATCATCAGTCAAGTTGGCCGCCTTTCCAGAATCTTGTCCAGAGTCTTCCGACAAGATGGCCATTACACCTGAGCCTCCAGCCATCATGGCCGCAACACCAGAACCTCCAGCCATCAGGGGTGCCTCATCAGAGTTTTCAGTCGATGTGGACGTGACATCTATGCTCTCAGTCATCAAGAGCTCTGTAAATGAAGACTTTCCAGTAGTCGTGGTCGATATGGACGTGACATCTATGCTCTCAGTCATCAAGAGCTCTGTAAATGAAGACTTTCCAGTAGTCGTGGTCGATATGGATGTGACATCTATGCTCTCAGTCATCAAGAGCTCTGTAAATGAAGACTTTCCAGTAGTCGTGGTCGATATGGACGTGACATCTATGCTCTCAGTCATCAAGAGCACTGTAAATGAAGACTTTCCAGTAGTCGTGGCCTAATGGTGAGGGAGTTGGGCTTGTAACGCGAAGGTTGTCGGCAGGAATTGAAGGTGGGGATTGTGAATAAACAACACCTTCGATACCACAACCAAAGTGCCCTTGAGCAAGGTACCTAACCCCTAATTGCTCCCCGGGCGCTGTCGCAATAGCTGCCCACTGCTCAGGGTGTGTGTTCACTGTGTGTGTGTGTGTTCACTACTCACTGCTGTGTGTGTGCACTTGGGATGGGTTAAATGCAGAGCACCAATTTCGAGTATGGGTCACCATACTTGACAATACGTCACGACTTTCACTTTCACGACTTTCACAACTTTCACTTTCCCTAAGCTCTTGAGACTGGTTTCAAGTCTGGAGGATACATTGGTTGACATTGGTGTGAGTAGCTGGCATCTCAACAGCAATGCCAAGCTTGGGAGTCTCTGAGGCGGTGCCCCTGTCGACAGTACTCCCTGTTACTGCAATGGCCATTTGCTGTGTTTGGGCCGTGAAGAGTCGTTGAAGAGTTGAAGAGTCTACTTCAGAGCCTGTTCCTGCCTCTGAGTCCACTCCAGAGCTCTCTCTTGTCCCAGAGCCCAGCCTCGTGACCCATGAACTCCCTGTCTGGTCAAATATGACCACTGAGGTTGCCCCTGAGTTCCCCGTCTGCCCTGATACAACCAAGGATGTCGTCCCTGAGTTTTCTGTCCGTTCTGTTGTGACCTCGGAGGTTGTTCCTGAACTGCCTATTTTCTGGCCACCTGCACAGCCTGCGCTGCCCTGGTCATCAGCCCGGCCTGCGCCACCTTGGCCGCCTGGTGATTCTGTTTGCAGGCCTTCTTCCACTTCATGGACCTGGCTCTCCACCCTGCCCCCTTGTTCACCTCCGCCCTGCTTCCCTGGACTTCTTGTCTGGAAGGCGCTCCTTAGGAGGGGGGCTATGTCACGATCCCTGCCTGTGTTCCCTTCGTCTCCATTGTTTGTTCACCTCATAATTTCCTTGCCCTTGTTTGTTACCATGGACACTTATTGGTCCACACCCCCTTGCTACCTTGATAAGCTTCTTTAGCCTCTTTAGCCTCTAGCCTCACTCATCACTAGATCTTGTATGTGTATCACTGCTTTTCTGAGTGCTCCTACGTTTATCTGTTTTCCTGGTTTTGACCCTTTGTCTGTTCTCCGGATTTGCCCTGTTTCCCTGTCTCTTGGTTTACCCTGTCTGCCGGAGTTCCTGTCCTGGTATTTGTTTGGACTGTTTGCCTGTGTTTTGTGGATTACGATTGTGGATTTCCCTTCTAATAAATACTGCATTTGGATCCCCAACTTTTGAGTCCTGGAGCAGTACTTTACAATCACATTGTACAAATTATATAATAAGATGAATAATTTACATTGAAACCATGTATACAGCATTTACAACACCTAAGTTGACTTTAAAAGATAGAAAAGTAAATGTTTCGTCACAACTGGGGAGAGTTGTTCTATGTCTTAATCATATAAGAATAAGTGACAGGACAGTAAAAAGAGAAAAAGAAACTAATACATGCGAGTGTGGATGAGCCAGAGGTTAGGAACCAGGAGTTCATACTGAGGGCAAAACATAACCTCATCAAAACAAAACTTCATGTTCTCCCCGCTGGCAACACAGAAACAGCTCATCTGTTTTTTTTTTTTTTTGTTTTTTGTGAAAGTGAATTTTAGTGCTTCATAATGTGCCACAGATATGTCATGTTCAAGCATATTGTGTATTTTATGAGAAATACAATGTTAGGGTGCTCTAAAATGTTAACCTCTTTTGAAAAAGACATGCAAATGTTAATCATCTACAGGAGGTTCACTAAATATAAGGTAATACATTGATGGAAGTTGTTTTTATTGTATTATAATAAACACGATTAATCATAATTTAAAGCAATCATAGACATTTTTACAGTCTTACCACAGTTTTAACGTCGTAAAACAGCAACACTTCTTTTTTTTTTTTGTAAATAGGTAGACATGATTGACTAATTCAGTGATGGCAAAGTTCAGCAATTAGCCCTCCATGTAAAGAGGCTTGAGCCCTCCAACGTAAATGTGTTGGATTTATGGATTCACTCCAGCAGACTGACTGCTTCAAAGCGCCGGGAACCAGAACTTCTCGCTGGGAGTTCACAGATCAGAGCTTACGAACCTGTGCACACACATGACGGGCTATAAATCTGGGGAAACAGAGGACCCCAGGGCGTGATGGGAGAGAAGGGCCGCTCCTCCTAAAACTGGAGGCCCATATCTCTTCATTGACATTCCTGATAAGTGAACCTTTGTTTTGATAACTCAGCTAAAACGTTTTGATCTGCACCTCAGGCAGCTGAACAGCTGAGAAACTTACAGCACACTTACACATCAGCTCTTCCTGTGTTCAATGTTAATCCATTACTTTCACCTGTTAAACTCCTGCACCCTGTCAATATTTAGCACATTATGGGGAGTTGTTTAGCTACTGTCTTTAAACGACTGGTTAAGAGAGTGATCCAATGACGGCTTAATCATTGACAGAATATATATATATATTTTTTTCAAATCTAAAACTTTTTACTCAGTGCAATTTGGTAATATTGTTAATATTGTGTATATATTTCAAAATATTAAAGTAAGAAATGAGATCAGATTTTGTCAGCCAGCAAAATGCGATAAGATTAAACATCATAACCAGGTCAGCCATTCTTCTATTGATATATATTTTAATCTCAAATCAACAGCTCAGCAAATATCTTGTCTATCTGTCTATCTATCTAGGTAGGTATATATATACATATATATATATATATATATATATATATATATATATATATATATATATATATATATATATATATATATATACGTCGAACCTTGAAGCAGGTGGGCTACAGCTGCTAAGAACAGGAAACTGATGCTACAATTCACACTGATTCACCAAAATTTCATGGCAAAATTGGAAAAAACATTGCCTGGGTCTCGATTTCTGCTGCGACATTTAGACGGTCAGGTCTAAAATTAGCATAAACAACATAAAAGCATGGATCCATCCTGCCTTGTATCAACAGTTCAGGCTTCTGGTGGTGTGATGGTATGGGAAATATATTCTTGCCACACTTTGGGCCCCTTCGTACCAATTGAGCATCATTTAAACATAGCCTACCTGAGTATTGTTGCTTCCTTTATCCATCCCTTTATGATCACAGTGTATCCATCTTCTGATGGCCACTTCCAGCAGGATAACATGCCATGTAACAAAGCTAAAATCACCTTAAACTGGTTTCTTGATCATGACAGTGAGTTCACTATACTCAAATTGCCTCTACACTCACCAATCTCAATCCAAAAGAGCACCTTTGGGATGTGGTAGAATGGGAGATTTGCATTATGGATATGTGGCTGACAAATCTGCAGCAATGATGCTCTCACATTAATATGGACCAAAATCTCTTAAGAATGTTTTCAGCACCCTGTTGAATTTATGCCACGAATTAAGGTCTGGAATTAAGGCAGTTTTGAAGGGGGTTGCCTAATAAAGTGGCCAGTGAGTATATTTTAAATATATTTTGAATCCATTTTAAGGTGCAAATGTGTTTGAATTTACCAAACTAATGCAAGCAAAGTGAATGTCAAAGATTGATCTGTCTAGACGATTACATTTTTTTTTCTCCATTTCTACCGTTTCACTTCTCTTATTCTCTTCTCTTCTCCCACCCAAATCTCATGCCATTAAGAAAATGTTGTTGTGTTGGCTCAGGTCACTCAAACTAATCAATCTACAAATATATTACTTATGTATTAATTGCGTTTTTCATATATATTTTAATTAGGGCTGTCTATTAAACAATTTAATTACATTAATTAATTATGGTAAAAGAATAATGAATTAAATAAAGATTTTTAATGCACTTATCCTGTCCCAGGCGTATGTAGTTCATCTGACATTATATATTGCTGATTGATGACGAATATGATGCAAGGCAGCAATGATGAAGCTTATTGAATACAGTCAGAAAGTCCGAATTGAATACAGTCAGTAAAATTCAAGATATATGTTTGAGTTTTTGTCTCATATTTAGATCACATGAGTTAATAAACAAACCAAAGCACGTTTTGACCGAGTGAACCGAGTGAAATTCAGAGGGCCATTCATAAAAGATTTGTTGGTCTTAAAGCAGCACTACACTGACTGATTGGTGTATGACATCAAAGTACAGCCGGAGCGATTCAAAAGAAAATAGAGTCATCTGCCTCTATTCGCTCTCGAGGTACTTTGTCACACACCGATTGGTGTGTGTAGCGCCCCTTCAAGTCCAACAAGCCTGAAGAGAACTTCACTCCTGAATGAATCAGCCGTTTGAATTAATCGAATGAATGAACTACTTAATCATTAAGTTATCTACCGTCACTTACTGGCAGTTTTAGTTCTTATTCATATGTAATAAATTCTTTGTTGAATACAATAAAATGTTTCTTTCTGAAGCTACTTTTTGTAATGTCTATTTGATGCTATATACAATAATGACTTCAAATGATCTTTTGGGGTAATTTCTCAGACAAAATTGATGTGCAATAAATATTGCATAATTAGATTAATAAATTTTAACATCATGTGATTAATTAGATTAAAACTGAATCGCCTGTCAGCCCTAATTTTAAAGTCTTTGTAAAGCAATATTAAAATATGTATTCTGAGTTTGTTACATCACAGCAAAATGTTATTAACCACACAGCCAAATTTGAAAAAAAAAAAAAAAAAAAAGAAAAATGCTAAGTAAATTAAATCAATTATCAAAATCTTGAAAAAATAAGCAATATTCGCTGCTCTAAAACACTGGAGGCGCTGAAACCACCCCCACTCATGGGAAAGCTGCCATCTCTCTGAACTTACTTATGTAATTGAGTCAAACACTGATGCACATAAACAAAAAAAGTGTGTCAGAGGGTTGCAAAATTTAGTAGAGTTACTGCGGAATACTTACTATAATTATAACCAGGGGCATTTCCTCCGAGGAGGCAAGGGAGGCAGTGCCTTTTCAAAAAATATGGAAATATAAATGTTTATAAATGTTAAAAAGTGTATATAAAAAGTGTAAATCGGCTGTTTTTCTAAAGGAACACTGTCCAACATGCCTCAATTCCCCTCATAGAGAATTAACAGAGCCCCTAAAATGGGTTAAGTGGAGAATAATTGAGAATGAATGGGCAAAAGTCATGTGAGAGGAGGCAGTGCCTCCATCACGCTATGATTGAGTGATTAACCCATCAATGAGATAATAACTAACAACATCTCACCTATCTTTTCATCTTCCTCAACTTGAAATAATGGCAGTAATGGCAGACCCAGAGGAGATGTCGATTGCTGACAGAATATTATATGGTTTTTCATTCGACACATTGTTCTTTGAGGTGAAAAAAACAATCAAATCAGAATGCTGCAGCCCCCTGTCAAGATTATTAAACAAAGAGTGGACTGGATTACTGGGAGTAAAAAGAAGCGTTTGTTCTGTTGGCCTTGCCTTCCTTTCTCAAGTACCCGAAATGGCACATGGACCAAATATGGATTTGACGACGTTAAAAACCTGGAGCGGGCAGTCACTCAACATGCAAATTCAAACGACCATATAAGTGCACAAGTTGAACTTAATATTTTGGGAAATGTTCGCATGGAGCATTTCTTGGCTGAGGGAGCTAGACTTCAAGTGGAAAAGCATAACCATACTGTGAAAAAAAAAAAAAAGTGCAGTGCTCAAGCTCTTAATTGACTCCACCACTCTGGTTGCCAGAAAATAACAAGCTTTTTGTGGTCGCTGTGAATCTGCTAGCTTCAACAAGGGTAACTACAGAGAATTTGATAAGTTGATCAACATGATGAGTTGCTGGCGACGCACCTACAGACAAGTATTGTCTGGAACATCAAATCGAATCCAGAATGATCTAATTCATTTTATTGCTTCTGTTGCTTCTGATACCATTAAGACTGATATCGATGCAGCTCCCTTTTTCACATGGAAAGTAGACGAAACAACACGTGTAAGCAATCAAGCACAACTGTCAATTTCGGTGCGATATATAGACAGAAATGCATCAGTCCAAGAGAGGTTTATTGGATTTTTCAATGTGTTCGCCGGACATGATGCAAAATCTGTGTATGAAGTTGTAACCACGGCAATGGCATTGTTTCCTTTTGAGGAGAAACTGGTTGCGTAAAGCTATGACAGAGCAGCCATGGTGGCCTCTGCACTCAATGGTCTACAAACAGGTGAGAGCAGTTGCTCCGTTGGCTCCGTTTGTGTACTGCTATACGCAAAGGTTAAATCTTGTTCTTTGCCAGGGAGCAAAAAGCATACCAAGTGCCTGAGTGTTTTTTTGCAAATTTATTAGGATTTGCTTCAATCTTCTCTCACTCTTCAAAAAGAACGGCTCAGCTGGTCTCGTTTGCTTGATGGAACTAGATGGGATTCGTTGACAGTGCAGTGTCCACAGTTGCTGTTTTTTCTTTTGACATTTAAAGCCATTTTTTCTCTGACTGATGTTGTTTTCAACATTGCACAAGACAAGGGAATGGATATTGCATTTTGTAGACAGAAAATCTTCTTTCCACACTGGAGAATCTGGGCTCTGAAGACTGACATCTGATGTACACAGATATCATACAGTGCTGCACATCTCTCAGATTTCTGTGCTCCACGGCTGTCTAGGGTTCGAAATAAAAGGGGGGATGGATGTGAAAGGGTACTATCGACTACTTTACATGTCTGTAATTGACCAGATGATGCAAATCAAAAAGAGATTAGTTGATTTGGAGAACTTAAAGTTTCTTCAGCTGCTGAACAACTCATTGTATGAGCAGGTGCACAATGAATTTCCAGTTGAAGCATTTCACTCTCTAATCACCATCTATGGTCACCATTTTGATGTAGACTGGCTCACATCTGAGTTTTATTCTGAAAGAGACTTGCATGGAGAAAGTGGAAAGTTGTGTGACCTTCTCAGAGAATTCAAATTGAATGATTTGGACAAGGTTATGCCAGAACTTTTCAAACTCTCATGTCTCCACTGGAGCTATATCTGCAGAGGTGGAAAGGAGCTTTTTATGCCTAAAACGGATCAAGAACTAACTGCAAAGTTCAATGGGACAAGAACGTCCAAACTAAATTGGCTCTGTTATCCATAGAAAAAGCCCTTGTAAAAGAATTGGAAGGAACAGGCTCATGGTGGTATGAGCTTGTGGCATGGAAGTTTAATTCCATTAGGGAAAAAAGAGTGAACTTCGTTTTTAAAGTAAGAAGTCTGAAATACTGTAAAAATGTTTTTACAGATATAGTATTATATATAACAAATTATATATAACATTTTCAATTTATTACTCATAATTTACCAATATTACTCACTCTTTTGATCGTTTCCATTTTACAGTAAAGAAATGGGTTAAGAGCAAACAGAAAAGGCAGTGAAGTGAGTTCAGGGTTTCAGGATTGAAAAATGTTCTAAAACTGGAAGGTAGAAAAGGTAAGATTACTGGTAAGTGAATTTGAAATGATCAGTCACTAAAGGCAACTGACACTTATCAGTGGCCACGAACTGCCGACTACGGTTTCAGATGTTGGCACTGTGAGACCGGAGAATGAAGGCCAGGATGGGAGATGGCCAGTCCGGCCACATATCACCAGTTGTTGGTGGGATGAGAGGATGAAGACAGAGGTGGGACATAGGTGGTTTGGCCCCATTCACCTGTAACAGTGAAAATTAATTCCAGTTGTCTTCGATGAAAGTTTGTAAAGTTATCCAGTGTTAAATGTTCACAGCAGAGGCAGATCTTGGTGATGATCCTCAATTCTCCATCAAAGTAAAACTAATTCACCTCCTCTTGATATAATCGGTTTTAGGAAATTTAAGGAGACCGAGCTGTTTTTTAAATATCGCAACCAGCTAATATGCATTTAAGTGATGAAGGTCTAGCTAGCTAGCGAACCATAGGCTAACTAATGCTAATGGTCTCTAGTTAGTGTTAGCGGAGTGACCATGCGAGGTAGCTCCAGTGCCTCATCAAGCCATGATTTCAGACCCGCCCAAAAAATCCTGAACAGAAAAATGGTGAAAAACTGTTTAACGGTCTGACTCCACTATTCAACAGTTCTGCATAACGTTTTTCAGGAATACAGTTCTAGCATTTAAGATTTATTACAAACAATTGTTTAGAAACAATTGTTTGAATTGCCTTTAGACAGACTTTAATATAAAAAGTACACACCTGTAATTTATTTCCTTAATACTGAGAAAGTTCAATCATCCAAATATCTCTAATGTCGAGTAGTAATAAAACTTAAATAATGTATAATATCTGAAAGGAAGTTTTTGTGAGGAGTTCAAATAGACAGTGCAATGTGAACTAATGAAAGAAAACAAGTATAACCTCCCAAAAGTGCACGTAGAGAGAGGGAGAATGAAGGAGAAGGTAGATCTAAATGCAAGATATCTGGGAGAGAAAGAGAGGATAAGAAGAGTGAAGAGTTGTTTGAAATGCGTCTCTGAGAGCTGCTAACATTTGTTCAAGGGCCGTGAAGTGGATTCAGATGACTGTGTCAGCACGCTGAAGATACATCTGTTCAGTAATCACACATGTCAACAAATCTCCAACACAGACCATCATCAGAGTTTAACAGCTTTTACACAATTATTTCACGTAATCTTGTTTGTAACGCTTCATGACATCTGAAAGCTATGGCAAGTAGATTCGTCCTTTTAGGGATACTGGGAGGACATTGCTGCGATAGGTTATTGACTTGCAGACCAGTAAACTATTTGGGTTAAACTTTATTTTGATTTAGACATTCTAGTGACTTGTAACTTTGCGACTACATGTCAACTAAGTCTCATTCATTTGCAACTACAAATCATCTAACTTTCATTAGAGTATTAGTAGACTGTTAGGTTAGGATTAGGTTAGTACATTATGTTGACATGTAGTTGCAAATTCACTTAGTCAGTAGAATGTCTGTCGAGGAACATCAAAATAAAGCGTTAACAGTAATGCAGGTCCTATTAATAAGCTTATAATTGACCATCAACAATTGGCCCATACCACATCCCACTCAGGCTTAACTGTTACTTCTCTTTCCCGGGAGTATACCACTGGAATATAGGAGTATTGTTGTAAAAGAATAGAGTTACAGACCCTAGAGACTAAGCCACTTGAGAGAGTATTAGAGTTTAGCCACTCCCATAAAGGATGTGGTAGTATATTAGTGGACCAGGGAACACTGTAAGCCTTCACAGCTGACCTCAGCCTTAAGTATAAGAAAAAAGAGAATCCAGGTAAAGAAAATTCTACTCAATACAATGATTTGAGGCCTTCTTTACAATAGATGTCTTCCAGGGTGTGAATGCCATGGTCAGACCAAGCTGTAAGGACAAAATGTTTGTTCCCAGTACATAAACAATTATTATACCATATGAGTGTTGTTTTGGTATAAAGTAAAGGTCCTCCCATTATTTTTTCAATCCTTTTTCATACATATAAGGAGTGTCCAACAATTGGTCAGATATTTTTTTCTGACTTAAGACCTGTAACTCTGCCTGAATCAGTCAAGCACTGTTCACTGTTGGCCAAAAAACTGGCCCCCCAACTGAGCCTAGTTTCTCCCAAGGTTTTTTTCTCGATTTTTGTCACCTGTTCGAGTTTGTCACCTTGCCGCTGTCGCATTTGGCTTGCTTAGTTGGGGACACTTGACTTGATATTCAAAAACGTTTTTGATCTGCCTGCGTTGACACCATTGTATGCGAACCAGTGCAGATATACATACATTAACTAAATTAATAACTATGGATTTTTACAACGAAAAGAATCAATACTGAATTTATTTAAGCTGAAGTGGACTTAATTGGTCTAACACCTTTTTATAAGACAATACTCAGAGTTTGGAAAGTTTTCTCAAACAAGGGTCTTTCAAAGGTTTCTGTGGAAAATAATAATATGTTTATATATAATATTGTGTAATCCTGCGTATAATAATGTGTAATAATGTATAATCTTGTGCTATCTGTAAAAAAAAAAAAAACTCTGTTTCAGTGAGAAAGGCACTTGTAAGAGCAGGTCTCACCAAGGTGTCATGTTTTCTGAAAAAGGATGGGTGGTTGGCCCCTGAAGATGTTGAAATAAAGATTGGTGTGAAATCCTTACGTTTTTCTGAAAGACTTCTGACTGAAATTGTGGCTGCTGTACCTTCTGAATTTAAATGTGCTCTAGATAAAGAATGATTAGAACAACATGATGATAACATGGGAGTTTCCAGAATTGGAAGTAAAAGTTTCTGTGGATGCATGGCAGCAGAAGGAGGGAAAATTGTTCACATTTGGCTCTACAGAACTTGGGCAAGAAATCCATGTATCATGTTTGTGTTAAAGTAATGCACTTTGACGAGTCTAAATGACAAGAAATATTTGGTACAGACCTCTCACCAAAAAGTAGCTAGGGAACTTTATTAGGTTCCTATTGATGAGAGAACTGGTTATTTACAGTGTCCTCCATACAAAACAAAACAAAACAAAAAAACAACAACATTCTGGTTTTACAGCAAATGAGCAATTCACAAAAACAGTCAAAATCAATTAAATTACAGTATATTGCTGTTGATAAAAAATTTTTTAAACTGTGGAAAAATTTATACATTTTGTCAAATTACATAAAAAATGACAAACTTTCAGGTTAATATCTGCAAATTTGAGGTTCCCTTTCAGCCGGTCACTTTGTCGATGTCTCGTTGGAGGTGAACCGATGAATTGGGATCTCGCTAAAGAGATCAATCTACTTCGAGTATATCTAAAACGAGCCAATGCACATTAGCATGTGACAATTGCATCAGCTGCGCTGTCCCACAGTGCGGGTATTTAACTAGCAGCAGGTGCATCGCATACTCAGCCCTTCGCTTCGGAGCAGAGCCTTTGTTCTTCCTGAGCAATTCTCTACATATAGTGTCTTTTTCGAGAACATTCTTTCCTGATCAGTGTTGGCGACATAGCACTGCAGCGTGGCTTTCTCTCTCTTTTCTTACTTTCTCTGAGAGCTTGAAAACAAAAAGCTGTTCTTACAAGAGGGGCAGCTTCAATGATAGAAAGTGTGGTAGCATTGCCTAAGTCAGACCCAAAGATTATAGCTATGCTTTCCCAGGCCTTTGAAAGTGTTGAGCTCAAGTGAAACCCTCCACCGTGTCCCGAAGCCTGTCGGTTGGATGATTGGTCTCGGTGAGGCCCGAGCTGGTTCTCAGCACCCCGCCCCGGATCAATTCGTTCCAGAGGTGCATAGGATGGCACCTTTTACTCCCAGAAATGGATTCCTTGACTCTTACCACCCTTGATATTGGGGTGGTCAAGGGATACACTCGTATCTCGCCTGTGGAGTGGGCAGTTGCTATGCAACTTTTCCCGTAACTCCACCTCATGGGGGAACTGTATTTCCCCTCCCAGACCTGGAAGTTCTTGTCAGGTCTAATCAGCAAGGCTTACAGAGCCTGTGGAGAGGTCACCCCTGCCCTGCACGCTATGGCATTACTGCAGGTTGATCAAGTCAAAGTGGTAAAGGACCTGCACGAGGGTGGTCACGATCCCAAAGTTCTCCTGGAACTCCGTATTGCAATGGATCTAATACTCCAAGTGGCGAAGGTCATGACGTGGTCTCTGGGTCATGCGATTTCCACTCTTGTGGTCCAGGAGTACCATCTCTGACTGTGTCTCACTAACATTCTGGATGCCAACATGATCCAGTTTTTAAATTCCCCTGTCTCCCAGAACGGCCTCTTCAGTGACACAGTCGAGAGATTTGGCCAGCAGTTCTCGGCTGCCCAGAAGCAGATGGATGACATCAAGCACATCCTGCCCCGGCAGTCTGCTCCAAGCATGAAACCACTGGACGCAGGACCTCTGACTGCTTGTCGCCTTCGTGAGATGGTGACAGCACCACTCCTTCCCCAGAAGAGAGAAAGTTGAAAAATCTTTGGTTTCCTTTTAATTTTGTTTCACCCGCAGAACCATGCTTCCCACATTGACAGAAAAAGAGCAGTTTCCTTCCTCTCTGGGTCCCAAGAGGGCACAAATAGCAGTGGATGGTGTAGAACCAGACCTTTCTCATCCTCCTCTGTTGCCAGCGGACAGCAGTGGGTGGCTTGAGAACACAAGCAACCCTTCTCACGCATCCTTTGCCCACCCAAGGAACCAGGTATGTGTTGCTGTGCACTCTCAGACCCCGCTGTAGGCTGACTCCAAGAGAGAGTCCCCCTGGCCGGGTCTCTGCATTCTGCCTCACTGCCCCACTGTGGGTACGCAGAAATACATTTTTGAATGCACCCTTCCCCAAGATTGGTTTGCAGCGATCGACTTGAAGAACGTTTACTTTCATGTCTCCATTCTCCCTCGACACAGGCTGCTCCTGTGCTTTACGTTTGAGAGTCGGGCATATCAGTACTAAGTCCTGTTCTTTGGACTGTCCCTGTCACCCTGAGTCTTCATGAAAGTCACGTTGGCGCCCTTGGTTCCCCTGAGAGAACGTGGCATTCACATTCTCAACTATCTCAATGACTGGCTCATACTAGCACAGTCCCAGGTCAAACACAGGGACCAGGTGCTGAATCACCTCAGCCAGTTGGGTCTTCTAGTCAACTAGGAAAAGCCCATTCTCAAAACTTAAGCCTGTGGTCGGACCCTTTGTTTCTGCGGGCAGGAGTGCCCCTGGAACAAGTGTCCAGGCATACTGTGATTTTCACGGATACTTCTGTCACTGGCTAGGGTACCACATACAATGGGCATGCGGTCTCAGGGGTTTGGACCTCATCTGCAGTGGTACATCAGTTACCTCGAGTTGCTAGCAGTACATCTTGCACTGAGCAGCTACAGGGCAAAGACGATGGTCCTCGTGAAAACCCCTCCTTGGCCAATTCCTCTGGAGAAGGATCTGCTTTCTCAGGGACGAGGCACCTGCCCCCAGACCTCTGGAAACTCCACGACTGACCCCTGGATGTTACACAGAGTTTCTAGGTGACTTTCCCCAAGAGGTACTTAACACCATCACTTCAGCACAAGCACCATCTTCGAGACAAATTTATGCTCTGAAGTGGAACCTATTCATCGAGTGGTGTTCTTCTTGCCAAGAAGACCCCTGAAAGAGTTAAGACCTCAGAACAGCACTTTGCCTGTTATGGAGGTCAGCAGAAGGGAAACGCTGTCTCCAAGCAGCCTTGGCATACCAAGCACAAGCACATCACATTGGCTTACCAAGCACAAGGCGTGCCCTGCCCGCTGAGGCTGCGAGCTTACTGTAATGGAAGTCTTGCATCCTCCTGGGCACTTGCACATGGCACCTCACTGACAGATATTTGTAAAGCTGCAGGCTGGGCAACACTAAACACATTCGCAAGGTTCTATATCTTTCAGATGGAAAATTGAACGACATCTGATACAGTTTTCAGTGTTTTACTCTCAGTTATGTGACTAAACACCATTTAGAAATGCTAATAATAGATTCAAAATGATCAACAACACAAATGTGGAGCCACACAATATAAAATATCACTCAACAGTAGAATAAGAATCTTACCTGAGCCAGTGATCGATTGGTATAATATCCACTGTCGTCTGAATGGGAGTGTTATTTTTTCCTCACACTCGGTTCCGAATGGATCGACGGATGTGTTTAGTGCTCCTGCTCACAGCTGCTCTGTGTAATTACTTTACACTAATATTACTCTCACAATCCACTTCAAGAGTAGCCTGAAACAAACTCAAATCACCCGCTCGCCTGTCCATTACTGTACTGTAGGGAAAATAGTCAGGGACAAATTTGAACATTTTTTAATTGATCAAAAATGCAGTAAAAATTAGTGAAATATTATTACAGTGTAAAATAGCTGTTTTCAGTTTTCTATGTGAATATATTGTGAATGTATCCAGTCCTCAAACCATAAAATATATATACAATGCATTTCATTGAATATATTAAAAATCTTCTTTCTTTTTTTTCTTCTTTTTCCCCCTTCCCTCACAGCACTAAATAAGACACTTCTTGCAGTTCAGGAAAATTATTAACGCAGTGGTATTCCAGTCAGTGTCCTCTGTCAGGATATTATTACATTCCTGCACTCATTCTAGCAGAAATGTGAGCAGAGGGGTAAAAGTTCTTCTGGACGGACAGGAGATGAATTTTAATTGGGAGTAGATTCTGGAAGTTCATGACTTGGCTTTGAACTCAAGGGTTATGTGTGAGTGACCTGCCAGTGTGTGAAATAGTAAAAGATCTGATATATAGATTGATGGCAGTAAATACGAATATTTTGCATTTATCTCATATGAAAACTCATCAGGAAGTGTCAAACGCATTTTCTTACACACTTCGTTTATTCCCTACAAAGCTTGTTTTATTCCTATAGTTTCTTCACCCAAAAGACTGGCAATAGAAATTAAAAAGTTTAACCTGTTCTCTGACTAAGCTCATAGCTAGAGCAACTGATGATCATCTTTTTGGAGATATTCAGAGATGTTCTTCGTGGAAGGAAGGTTGTGTGGCCATTCTGTGAGCTGTCACACATCAAACAGAGAGGAAATCTTCATCTTACCATTTTATTCTCTGCTGTCAATTAAAAACTTTAATCGTCTCACTACATAGGTAGTGAATGTGTTGAAATCAATTGTTGGGCTGTTTCAAACCATGTTAGGTTCATATATGGACAAACCCAATCGCTAGATTTAAGATTTAATTTAAAAATTTAAACCAACGGTTGGTTTTGCCCAAATTTGTCCCAAACAGCATTTTTTATAGTGTTTTTCCCCAAACCCTGGTTTGGTATGGCAGCCGTTCTCATGTTCGACTCCATGACATCCAGCGAGGCTAGGGATCATGGGACTAAACATCTACTGCCTCTCTGCTGACAAGCAACATGATGAGAGCAGACGTCCGGCATCATTTAGTCATCAGGAGTAAAATCATGCTGAGAGGAGCAGAGAATGAGCAGAATGGAGTTTAAATAGCTCCCGCTGAAATTGGGCATTTTACACTCTGGCAGTCGCCCAGAAGAGTAAATTGTGGTCTGTCTTGAAGGGGCAAAATAACTGGAAGTAGCCAGCCTCATGAAATGTTCACTTCCCTGGGAATGTTCTTTGTCCTGACAGTTGGAAAAGAGCTGGGAATGCTGAGATGGCAGGGTCGATGTATGTCAGTGGATGATGTTCACTTTTCTTTATCGGTTCCCACAGAAACTCTGCATCATAGAGACAATTTTGCCGTCTACTGTGTTAGTAGTGTTCAAATCCATTGTTTGCTCTTTTTTTTTTTCTCCATCTTATTCTGATAAGTATTACACCAGTATCATGCCTCAACAACCTCTACCTCATCTCCATATTTTCAACTTAAGGTATTCAGGCTAGTTCAATCATATTACATAACGTGTCTTACTTGAATAAAAACTGTCATCTATGGATGCAACAAACATATCAAATGGTTAATTTAAGTGAAAATGTTATATTTCAAAAAGACATTGTATGCCTGAGTTGTGGAGCAGCACATTTACTGCAGCACTTAGATGGATGAAGTCGAATCTGATTATTACATTGCAAAACTTTTTTTAATGCTTTTCTGTTCAATTGAAAAACCAATAACCTAACATATATTAATGTTGGACACTAAGAAGCCAGATTAAAAACCATTAAAAATAATTAAATGTTATTATGACCCAAATGCAAAGAAGGGTTCATTTTGTTCCATTCATATATACGACAAAAGCATTTTGGGGGCCTGAAAAGGAAAACTACTAAAAAAGGGTTTCAAAGAGCAAGTTTTTGAAAATGATACTGTTACAGGCAGACGCGAATTTGTGAATATGTTCAGTCCATAAAGTTTCTTTACAAAGTCAAATCGCCAACTACTGCCCTGGCATAAATAATACAGCATTTTCGAGGATCCTTGTGAACGGAGATAGTTTTGACAACATTTTCTGCACACACAAACAAAAAAAAGCAAGTTTCAGTTTTTAGTACATCGTGTAAACATAGCCTACTCTATATGTTGCCACAACACACAATCAAACACAGTCAAAAGCAATAGAGAAATCCATCAAGTCCACAACTTCTATACAAGACTGATTAATAAGACTAATAAGACAAAGAATAATTCAACAAATTACCAAGTATTAATTAATGAGCACTTATGACTGAAATAAATGTATTAAATGTAATTTTAAATAAACCATACACGGAGCAATACACTTATTTTATTATCCCAGTGATTCAGCCTTCTATTGGAATGAGCTTCATCATTGCTTTGAGGTTTGTGTTCAAATTGTTTGTTTGCCTTTAAATATTTTAAAAGCGTGCTAGTTTACAACTACTGCAAACTGCAAATCTTTTGTATTTAAAGCGTGTGATACAATGACGTTCAAGGAATGTTTTAGTATGAGAACAAGCTCTGATACTGTAACTCAGTGTGTCTCAAACAAAAGTAAATGTTAGTGAGTGTGGAGAATCTGCTTTGATACTCTATAGCTTCATGATGTGGTTAGGCATGCAATGTTTTCCATTTTTATCTAAAATCTTCGATAGATGTGACATTCACTAAAATATATTTTATTCCTATACTTCCCAGTGCTACATATCAGCTGCAAACACAAAACAAAGTGAGAATAAATAAACAAAATAAATAAAAAGTAGCTTTTCTCCCTTTAGTTTTTGTGAGAGCAGTGATGTGATGTGTGACCCATGAGTTGTAGAGAGATGGAGAGTGTCGTCTGGGTTTGGGAGGACGGATCTGGGCTAATGAAATGGAATCCTCTGGCTGTCCATTATGGCTGGCTGGAACAAATCGATCGGAGTGGGTGTCTGTAAGAGACGTGTCTGCCCGGCTCTTCTCACCTTGCCTGGAGCCGTGGGGGCCAGACCCGTCTGGCTCTGAGTCTTTATGGTCCGAAGCCTGAGCGGGAGTTCAATCTGAGCATGTCCTCCTTCTCTGCTCACATCACAAACACTGAAGCGTCAGTAACCAATGTGTGAATATTGTTACTGTACTTTAGATAGCCAAATATCAAGTTAGTAAATCAAAGCAGTGTTCAATCAGAGAAATCACAAATGTAGTTCATCACATTAACTGGAATCATGATTCACTCACAATTTTATTATCACTTAGTTATATACACTTTTTTGGAGAAATTCAGCATTTTGTGTTTCTTTACAATTCAACACGATTCGAAAGTTTCAATTATATATAGAGTATAATTAATACACTGTAAAATCTATTTCAACTTAAACTTTAAGTGCAGTTGCTGCCCAATGTTTAAATGAAATCCACTTGATTATATTATATAAATTAAATGGTATTAATCTGACTTAAAAAAAAAAATTGTGAATTTTATATAAGCTGAAATTGCATACATTAAAAGCCATTACTGAAAGATATTTTTATTTATTTATTTAAGTACTCGTCATTTTGGAAAGGATCATTTCATTAATGCTTTACAAAGACAAAGAGGCACAATACTTTTAATTTGTAAAAATAAATCGACTGTGTGTTTCAGACCTAACAAGCTTCATCTCGTCATGTATTGTTTGAAACGAGTCAAGCATAGTTAGTCCAAATCCTTTTTGAAGCTGTTATTCCATAACTAACGAAAGAGTTTCCCTTTCGAATCAAAATGTGACACTGACAATAATTTACTGTAGATTATACCTAAAAATAGTCTAGGTATAAACATAACTATGTTGTCCAGAGGTAGCCCTTCATTTTTGGGAGATTCTTCCACTGTATATTCTGTGTTCTCTTACATAATTCTATGAGTTCCTTCAAAGTCCCTCGGCTCGTTCATCCTTCATCGTGATGTTTAATATCCCTTTCATATGGTTCGATATGAGTGTCACGGTTAAATCCCGTTTCAGTCAGCTTGAGTCCCAGCTGCTGCTGTGATCTCACACTAACCCTGTTGTTTATATCGGGACACAATTAAGTTCGGTCCAAGCTGAGAGTCCCAGAGAGAGAGGCAAGAGTGCAGGGCAGAGGCTCGGGTTTCAGCAGCCGTCCGGCGCTTCTCTCTGCCCCTCCTCTCCTCTGCACACACACACACACACACACACACATATATATATATATATATATATACATACATACACACACACAATAAAGTTTTTCAAATGTTTTTCAACTGTACGATATTTTAATGTTTTTAAAAGAAGTCTCTTCTTCTCACCAAGGCTTTATTTATTTATTTATTTTCAGGATTATTGGATGAAAAAGTTCAAAAGAACAGGATTTATCTGAAATAGAAAGCTTTTGTAACATTATCCCTACCATTCAAAATTTGGGGTCAGTAGGAGTTTTTTTTTTTTTTTTTTTTTTTCGAATGAAATTAAGGAAATTATTACTTTTATTGAGCAAGCATGCATTAAATTGATTACAAGTGACAGTATAGAAATTTATAATGTTGCAAAAGCTTTCTATTTCAGATAAATACCGTTCTTTTGAACTTCATATTCATTAAATAATCATGGAAAAAAAAATGAACACAACTGTTTTCAAAATTGGTAAGAATAATAATTGTTTCTTGAGCAGCAAATCAGCACATGATAATTATTTCTGAAGGATCATGTGACACTGAAGACTGCAGTAATGATGTTGAAAATTCAGCTTTGCCAATACAGAAATAAATTTAGAAAATAAATTTATTTTTAAAATATATTCAAATAGAACATATCACAATATCACTCTTTTTGCTGTATTTTGGATCAAATAAATGAAGCCTTGGTGAGCAGAAGAAACTTCTTTTAAAAAATTACCAATAGTTTATATATAAGACTTTTTACTATATATATATGTTTCCTTACAATTTTCAGAGATACACTTTATTCAAAAATAGTCATATTTTTTCCCAAGACACTTTTATTTATTTATTTATGCTATCTATTCAGTTATGGAGAGATATTTTGAGTAGCATTTGTCATTTTAGAGAGAGCATGTATTTGGAGAAGCCCTCAAGTGGGCCGATTATATGCTGCCATTCAGAAAATCAGACAAAAAACAAACAAACAAACAAAACAAAACCTCAAATATGACCTGCAATCCCATTCATTTACTTCCACAATTAACAAAATAAACAGTTACACACAACATCATATAGGCTTCATATTGTCAAGATAAGACAACAGTAATTGAAAATTATAACTACTGGCATTTTATTGTTTTTTAGACACTCAGACAAAGCGATGGATGGATGGATGGATGGATGAATGGATGTCACACATCTTAGATGTACATAGTAATAACAGTAAATTAGCCACAGTTGCAAGGAACCTCATCTATTGCAATCCTAGGCCTGATTATAAAGGAAGTATATGTTGCTAATTAATATTACTCAGTACTTATTTGCATGATTACTCTTTAACAAGGGCACCTAAAAATAAAATGTAACCATGAACTCGAGTAATCAATAAAGAAGCAAAACCAAGCTGAAAATTTGTTATAAGACATTTTTCAAATGCAAGAAGGATCGTTTCAAACACAGTCACAAACATACAGTATGGCTGAGCAACCAGTACAAATCAATGGAAATATACAAGCCTTGTCAACATGTGAATACCATACACAGGCCGGACAGGAAGACAGACCTCCACTTCCTGCAACGCGGCCTTTGAGGTAGCCAACATTATACTTCCCTTTTATTTCTCTCTCTCTCTCTCTTTCTCCGGAGGCAGCACTAAGTTCATGCTCTCCACATGTGTGGTCCAGCAGCCCAGGGGAGCTATCCCACAATCCCAGCCACACGTGTGTCGGACAGAGACAGAGCAGATAAACAGAGGGGGTTTGCTGGCTCCTGAGCATCTCACAGACCTGCATACTGTACCGACTCACTTCAGCTCATCAAAATTACACACTTCAACTGCTGCGCAACTCAACGCTCTCACATTGACAATTACACGTCTTGCAGCCTGGTATTTAGGGATAGCTAGGTTCTGACCAAAACTGTTGGTTACAAGACATCGGATAAAAAGCATATACAATATAAAATGTAAAATATAGTAATAGTTAAAAACAAATTATATATATATATATATATATATATATATATATATATATATATATATTCAGCAAGAACCCTTAAATTGCTAAAAGTGACAATAAAGACAATTTATAATGTTATAAAAGCGCTGTTCATTTTAACTTTCTGTTGTCTCACAGTCTCCACAAAAAATATGAAGCAGTACAACTATTTTCAACACTGATAGTAATCAGAATTGAGCACCAAATCTGTTCTCTGCACTACAACTCCCAGCATTCCTGCTGTTCTACACCTGCATTCATTCTTGGATCTCTTCTACCATCTGCTCCTCCAGGGATCTTTCCACCATTTGCTCCTCCTTGCTGACTCCTTGGCTCCTCCCAGTACCTACTCCACCCTGGTCTCTCCGGCCAGCATCCCTAGCCGTTTACAATTCTTTGCCAGCTCCTCGTCCATCTCATGCTCCCTCCCTCAGTTGAACTGTTACGGCACGTGGTTGGGTGTTGTGTCATGTTCTGCCTGTTTTCATCATTTTCAAGGAATTTTAGTTTGTTTCTCTCAGCTTTAATTTGTTCCATTGTCCCGCACTTCATTTGTTACCATGGTTTTTGATTAATTAGTTGTCACCTGTTTGTCATTGAGTTAATTCACCCTGTTATTTAAAGTATTCATTTCATTCAGTTCTTTGCATGGTATTGTCGTGTTATTAGTGTCTACATGCTGTTACATTTTTACTTCAGTTTGTTTTGCATATTAAAACCTTTTGCATCTTTATCATCTTCATTGGACCTAAAACGTTACTGTTAGTGTGAACTAACAATTCATTTATTAATCGTAGTTGATCTACAATCTGCTATCATTTACTACACTGTAAAAAGTGGTATCATACAATTCCTAGCATAAAGAAGTGTTTTTATTTGATTTAACCCTTACAAATGTACTTATATATACAAATATATATATTTTAGGTATAAATTTACATATTTTAGTTTGATTCAGAAATATTAAATTATATTTCTGACTAAATTAAAGTAGTTAATTTACATTATTTCAGATTACCAGTTGTTTCAGTGTAATACATTTTTAAAATTAAAAGTTGTATCTGTTAACATTAATTAATGGACTGTGAATGAAGATGAACATTTTTATTAACCAACATTAACAGTTTCATGAATTCACACTCAAAAATAATCAGATAGAGTAAAAGAAGTAAGTGCATTTGGCATGCTGTCCGGGGAGAGGGCTCCAAGCTTGGTGTTTTGGCCCAAACCCAGAGTACACCCCCGTATCCCTGGCTGTGATAGGAACCAGCCAAAAGTGAGGAGTCCGGGTGGCAGAGGGATGCTGAAAACTATCGAGGAACAAACAGTGTGAGACTTCGCTATATTTATATACTGTAGGCCTTCTTTTGTGCTGATTGGATAAATCATTTCTCAGACCACAACTTCAACTCCAACTTTATTTATAGAGCACATAATAAAATAACATGGTTGACCACAAAGCTGTATACAATAAAATCAAAAAAGAGAATATTACAAAAATCAAAACCATGAGAAAAAGAAACACACAACATTGAACACTAACTAGGTAAATACAGCAACTATATACCTCAATACTCATACATTTTTCAAATGCTAATGTAAAAAAGATAGGATTTTAACTGTTTCTGAAAATCACTGAAATATGATAATTGTCTCAAATACACTGGTAAACTGTTCCATAGCCTTGGGGCAGCTGCCGTAAAAAAGTGAGTCAAAAGTGAGGGTTGGTTATTTGAACATGTTCTTTCAAAACTTTGTTAATAAAACATAATTTAGTACATGCTGTAATGAGACATCATTGTAAAGTTTTTCCATTTAATTTAATTACCAGCAAATTAATTGTGAAAATTAGAGCTGTACATAAATGCAAGTAGATTATCCCAATGTAAAACTGCCTGTTTAGATTTACGGTATACAACAATATTACAAAATCATACTCAAAGTTATGTTACACTGCACTACACTCCTGTTACACTCATGGATACTTTACGCAAAGGTAAAAATGATTCATAAATTATAAACAAATCATCATCATCATCATCATTACTATTATTATTACTATTATTTATAAAAAAGATTCTAATCAAAAACGGTATGTCCTTATTTAGATAGATGAAAAACAAAATGTGTGTGTGTGTGTGTGTGTTTTTGTGACATATCAGGACACATGTGTATAATGACACGGGTATGACACTGGTATTACAACCTAAATAGCTCCTCGTATTTCAAATAGCTTTAAAAACATACTAAACAATGTTTTATTAAAAATGTAAAAATGCAGAATGTTTTCTGTGATGGGTAGGTTTAGGGGCAGGGTTAGTGTAGGGGGAGAGAATGTACAGTTTGTACAGTATAAAAACCATTAGGCCTTTGGAATATCCTCACTAAGATAGCAAAACAAACCTGTGTGTGTGTGTGTGTGTGTGTGCGTGAGTATGTGTAAATAATCTCTGTCCTGTCCCCTTCAGCAGCAGGTGTGCCGGTCATCAGGGTGGGCGTCTGCAGGGGGCAAGAGAGCACAGGGGCAGGTGAGGGGGCAAATAACAAACATGTCGGTAATAATTTAAGACATGTTGACTTGACTTTAATCTAATATCTCTATCCCCATTGACAGACATGTCGACAGTTAAACGAATTTTATACATTGGTTCCCAATTAAATGTACTTAACTTGTTTTTATTTTATATTTAGTGGTTTTTATAAGTGAATCATCCTTGTATTTTTGTTTTATTAAAAAAGAATCTTTAAAACATGATAAACAATTTTCTTCTCTCATCTTCTCACAGCTTTGTAAATGTGTTTTAATTATCAAACGTCTCATAACTTTAAGGTAAAATGTTAACATGTTGATTGAATCTGTCATAATCTGAAAAATATTTAATAATGATCTGCTTGCTACAAGTTTAGAAGCCAAACAAGGGAACAATTCTCCAGTGATCTGCAGTAAAAACAAACAATATATTGTACAATACACAAATTACGAACATTTGCTGAGGAATTGTTGGGATCTGTGAAAAAATCATGCTAATTAAACTCTTGGATCAGGGTTTAAAGTATCTCAGATTAGCTTTAAACCCATGACTCAATTTAGCACACACAAAAAAACAAAAAAACAAATCATCTTGTCTCAGCTACCACAGTACAATGCTTCATTGAGGAAGTCAACAAGCTAGTCACAACTTCTGAAACCGTATAGTCGCAAATTTGTCGTTGATGTCACACAGGTGGTGCAGTAATAATCTCAGTTATTTTATTCTCAGATTCAATCATTGGATCCTTCTTGCGAACTACAGCATGTACGCACAAGTGCACTCTTCAAAGAAAGGCGCTTTAAATCTCTAAAAAACATCAGTTACATTTGTGTATATATTAAATAAAAGACAAAGATTGTACTGAAGATACGAATTTAGATAAGATGAGAATTTATTAGGCCCACATGTCATGCAAACAAGAAACAGGCCGAGAGCTGTCGTTCCAACCATGCAACTCTGCGATGCTTTTTGCGAATGTTTATTGGAACTATGCTTTCAGGGAGCACTGACTCGTTGAACTATACCGACAACAATGGAACTTGCGAATGTAGTTGGCTAACGATGATTTTGGGAAACGCACCCAAGAACAGACATGTTCCTATGCTGGAGCAAGCGTGGAGATCTGTGGTCGAGAAACCAAAAGAAAGATCCTGTCAACACGCAGATTAACTGGACGACAAAATGGCGACCGTTAAAAGAGAACCAAGAGCCAGTAGCTCATCAGCAGGACCATTACAGGAGAACTGCGGTTTATCCAAACATGCAAACATCCAATATTGAGTGAACCAGCGCATTGATTCTAATGATTCAATGAGAGAACTTGCCATCAAGCTAAAATGTCATCGATTTTTGATTGCAAGTTTTCAAATAATCTGTAAAAAAAAAAAAGAAAAAAAAAGTATATCCTTAACATTAATGGTGACATTTTATTTTGATGGTCCCTTTTTAAAATTATGTAAATTTGCAACTACATGTCAACTAACTCCCATTAGTACACTGTGTGCTTAATATCTGCTAACTCTTTATTGACGATTAACGTCACTGTTTTCTGCAGTGCTGCTATAACTAAATTAACTAGACTAATAACTACTGATATTTGCAACGGAATGAATCAATAATATATAGAATAAGCTGCACAATGACACCATTTTCTTATTAATGTAAAGCTGCTTTGCCACAATTTGCATCGTGAAAAGCGCTATATAAATAAAGATGACTTGACTTGACTTGAGTATTGTGATGGCCCTCCAACAGTGATTCTACTGACCATAGCTGACTTTGTAACTACTAACTCCAACTTTAACCTTACCAATCTACTAATACTCTAATAACACTCTAATAAGAATTAGTAGACATGTAGATGCAATGTCACTTATAGTCAAAAGAATGTGTTAAAGGGGCCATCAAAATGAAGTGAAACCACATGAACTAACATTGGGAATTGTTAACATTAATAAAAATGCAACTGTTTATTATATTTCATGTTACCTCAGTTCTATTAAATAATATTAACACATATACATTTACAGTTGAGCAACATATTAGTAAATGTTAAAATTAACATTAACTAAGATTAATAAATGCAATTGGAACCTAATAACAAAAGTGTTACCTGGTTTCACTGAATCCTTACAACTGGTCTCTGCCACTTTAAAATAGCTTTGGGTAACACTTTATTTTACAGTGTTCTCGTAACAAGTTACATGTATTTACTGTAGTAATTATGCATTATTGTTTACAACTAACCCTAAACCAAACCCTAATGCAAACCTGGTTACACTTTATTTTATGTTTTCATTATTACAGTGTATTTATACATTTAAGTACTGATTAATGACAATTAACTGCATGTGCTTACTATAGGCTTAGGGTTGGAATGGGTTAGTTGCATGTAATTATGCATAATTTCTAGTTAATACCATAATAAATGCATGTAACATTTGTAACAATGACACTGTAAAATAAAGTGTAACCTAACTTTGCACCAATAAAATATTCTTAATATTATTATTCTTATGTTTTCTATTACAGTTTCCCCTTCTTATCTGCAAACTAATATTTATCAGAATAGTGACAAATTTCTACTTTAAAAAAAAATAATAACAATAATAAATGTTGCTGTCATGATTTTATTAGGTTATGACGTTTCTTGTTAGGACGTTACTAGTGTGTTCCAATCCCAACCCTAAATATGAGCTGGAGAAATAGTGACACTTGCCTTCACAAACACCCCTAACACACTCCAGTGTGTGTATAGTGAGTGTAGAGCATAGTGAAAGTAAGCTCTGTGGTAATATCACTACATCTGAGCTTAAACAGACGAGAGCTGTGTGAACAAGGGAAGCTGGAATATACTCTCATTTCCTGTGTGCAGGAGTGACTTTCGCAGTCAAGGGAGGCCAGACAGTATGGCGACCTGCCACAAGCAGCCACCGCTCCCATGAGCCACCCCTGCCCTGCCTGCCCCGTCTCTCGCTCTCTCTCAAACACAGCCGTATGTCACTCCTTCTCCTCCTCCTCTGACTCGTCACTCCTCATGCAATAAAGCTCACACTGTGACCTTTGGACCCTCACAGCCATCTCCAACACAACACAACACAACACAACACACTAACACACACAAACACACTCTACACATCATACTGTTAGTAGTTAATGGAAAACATTTTTTTAGTTTTACAGGTTTTTTTTTAATCTTTTCATTTAAAAATATATATATATTTTTATCATTGCCTTATTCTACACTATTATTCATTTCAACGATTTTCCCTTATTTTATTTATTTATTTATTTATCATTTAACTTTTTCATTGACCACAGTTTAGCTGCAAATGCAGGCTTCTAATTTAAAGATCTTTAATTTAATTCTCTAGATCTAATGGGACAATAATTTACAGCGAAAAACAGTATATTCCCAGAACTTCCTATTTCACAGCTCACATTTGATGGTACTGCATATGGTTTATTTTTTAATAGTTTTTGTTATCAGTTATATATATTAGGGTTTTATGTTACGAACTAATTGCGTTTTTTGGTGTCTGTGTGTGTGTGTGTGTGTGTGTGTGTGTGTGTTGTGCACCTCCTATATATTAGTATTTCCTTCAGCTTGTGGACACACCAGTGTTATTATGGAAGTTGTCAGTATATGTTAAAAGTACAAAAAGATTTTAGTAACAGAGTGGCATTACTAATTAAGGACTGTTGGTTTTGCAGGTTTGTTTATTTGTTTGTTTGTTTGTTGATTGATTGTTAATTACAAATTAATTTAAATTTAAAACCTAAAGGTTGTTCAGAAATATTTTTACATTTACTTTTTACATTTTGTACTGTGTTTTTACAGAATTAATCCAGCAAAGACAGCTTCTGTAAAAAAAGTGTGTGCACAGGTTGTCATATTGTGAGCATGTCTTATGAATCTTATGACTTTACTCTACTAATGCTGACATACTGTTACAAGTTCATATGTTATTAAATGAGAAGATATGCACATATTAGCTAGAATATGTGTATTACCTTCATAATGCCTACTTGTGAAGGTATACGTGTACGTATGTGCCTGTATGTGTGAGAGCGTGTGTGTGTGTGTGTGCCCCAGCACATCTGGCCTTTATATCAGGGCTTTAATTAATCCTGAGTGAAGGCCAGGCAGTGACAACTAAACTGGGTAGACTCCAGCAGTGGACAGGCCTTGATTTATGACGGTCGAGCCCCAACCAACACTGATTTATTTAAGAAAGAGACAGAGAGAGAGAGGGCAAGCGGCAAGGGAGGACAGAGTCTCGGTGCGGAACAGAAAGGTACTGTTTTCTGAAAGAGAGAAGAAAAAGAGGGAAAAAGTGAGGGGTTGGTTGCTTTGCGAGAGGTGCCCCCCGTTCACTGGGGCATCAGATCCAGCCAACATATACAGGCAGCTTTCCTTTAACACAAGAGCCGGTGGGAAGGAGATCATACCGTATATCCTGTTGGTCCATGATATTCTTTACTATGTTTACACATTGCTCAGATATTTCTCATAATATCTTATTTTATGCTCCACAGAAGAAAAAAAGCCATACAGGTTTGAAACGACATGGGGGTTAAAAAATTATGACAGAATTTTTATTTTTGGGTGAACTGTCCCTCTAAGTTTATCTAGGTCATTACAAACAGAAGTAGTGAATGTTTTGAATCAGGTTTCTGAACACTCCACCTGTATGCCAAACGTCCTGAATTCACAGCCGGTGTTTCTGTGGTTGGGATGCTTGAAAGTATCGTGAAGAAAGTGCTACACTTTTCATGGAAAATCAATGTGTGTATGTGTGTAGATCGGCATGTAATGGAGCTGTGCTGATGGAAAAGTCTCCCACAGGTCTGATTTTGGTCCCTCCCAGCAGTGTCGATGGAGGATGTTCCTCCTCATCATCTCTCCTTTCTTATCTCACCGTCAGATGCTGTTTTTCCTCTCTTTTCCCCCTTTCACACTCCTGATCTTTCATGGTAACATAAAACTCCCTGTTCCTTGTTTTCCCATCTCATGCTAAACTATCCTCTCTCTCTTGCATAATTATGGTTTCTTTGCCTTTCTTCAATTCTTCTACTTTATCTACTCATGGCATATGTGCTATGACTATCCTGACTGCTTATTCGATATAGGAAGTCTTTGGAAATCACTGAATTTCTACAATGAAATTTTACTATGGGAACTTTCATACTTGTCAAAAGCAACTTCAGCAGTCAACAACTGTTTATGAAGCTAAATGTAGGAATTAACTTGATGATTACCTTGTAAAACTGTACAGTGAGAATAAACTGTATTTTCTGGTATTACTACACTTAGGAGTAAATGAGTTCATTCATATGAACATGAGGTAGCTGTTGAGCTCAAACTAGAAGGTGCCATTGGGTTCGTTGACCACCAAAATAAGGCTTGATCACAAGATACCAGATTCCTCTCTAACTCCCAGCTGCTTCATTCTTTTAGTTCCTTATGTACCTCTGGCACACAGCAGGACTTCTGCCTGACGAGTACTCCAGGGGGTGTGATGATGGATTACACTGGCCTGCCTGTGGGTCCTGGAGAACACATCTCTCCACTAACTCCTGGAGTTCCTGTTTAAGAGGGGAAAGACTTGTTCCACCACCTCAATTGCTTCAGAAGATCTATGGCCAGGCCAGGACAGGACAGACTGTTAGACTTTGGGTGACACAGGCCACACATGTGGGAAAATGTGGGAGAACTTCCAGGAAGAAAGAAATTTAAAATTATCATAGAGTTTAATGACTAACACTCTGGCACCTAGGTGGAATACATGCATATATGCATGCAGCAGCAGCAACCCTCTGTTTCTTGCATTTGCAAGTGTAATGTGTCCATCTTCAAACACCACCCTTTTGAGTATTTACAAAGCACTCCACCAGCCCATCTCTTTACAACCAAACTTAAAACTAAAAGAAGATCATTATTTACCATTACAGAGCCAATTGATAAACAATTATCGGTTTATATGGCTTTGATAGTCTACAAAAACTAGGATGTGTGTCAGTGATAGCTGTTCATCTCTGGATTCATCTCTATAGCTTACTAGAGGCTGGTTTTGTTCCCCTTTTTGGGTAAAGTAAAGCTACTGCGTTAATTGTCTCAGTCATCATTTGTGGCCCATTTCTTCTGATTCTCTCAGCTGCTTGTGAAGTATGGATTGTGGGAAGCAGTCCATTATTTAATTTTATTTTATTTTTACGACTTGGGTGGTTACATGCAGCTAAGGAAGCAGCAACCGCTCTGCTAATATGTGCCAGTATGTGGTTCATCTGGACACACACAGTAACTCTCAGATTGCATGCCCAAGCTTGGCTCTGTTGAGCTGTATGCACCTAAGACAGCTCTATCCGGACTAAGATGTCTGCCTTCATAGCCACACAACCAGGCATCAGAGATCGGACTCTCTGGGCCTCCACGGCAAGAATATTCACAAGAATGTGACTACTTTGGTCATCAATTCACCCATGCTATCCATTCACTTGTTCAGAAGGGGGTGGGAGGACCGTATGTTACTTTACATGTACAGGTTGTGAGACGAAGCTAGTCTAATACATATATGCAAATGAAGCAGACACAGTAAATTTATGTAAAGTTGTTTAAACATCCATTGCATTAGCAAGTTTAGCCCATGCCAAGTTGACCATGGTATAAGAACACAGTAACAGAACAGTATTGTGAGCAACAGTACCTGGAAGAGCACACCCTGTATGGGAGGTCAGCCTCAGCACTCTTGAGGTGGCCCCAGAGGGCCATCATCACTCAGATCTCCTCTGAGGACCAGGAGAATGTAGAGAACATAGCAGTCATTGCTTTTATTGGATCTGATCATTACTAATATTCTCTGGAATGTCCCCGAATATAAATAGAACAAGAAAAAAATGCACAGAGAAAGTGAAGAAAAAAAGAGAGAGGAAGGGCTGGTTTAATCTGTAGTTTTGGATTGCTGTGTTTTGATTGGATGGATGGAATACTGGGGTGAAGTGCTGGGAGAGGCAAAGACCGCCCAGAGCGAGCTCGAGTCTCCTCAGGGAGTGACTGGATAAGTTTCAGAAAAGACCTTGTTAGAGGTGTCTGAACAAGGGCAGAAGCTATGGGAATATGGCTGTGTATGGTCAGTGAGGAGAAAGAGAGCATTCAAGCATTCATCCTCTTCATTAATTATTACATAATTTCTGTCCCCACATAGACTATATATTCAGCTAGGTGGACAAGATCTGGACTAAATGGTGGGTAGTGCTAAATTATGAAGATGTTTGCTGTTTAATTTTTCAAGTTTAACTTGAAAAAATGCTGACTTATGCCATTAGTTTTTCTTTATCACTCATCACCAAATGTTTACTCTAATATCCAACTTTTCCATAAATTTCCCCCCTTTTCAGTTTCATAGTTGGTTAAATTGGATTTTGTCCACTTACAGTAAGTTGAAAGGGTCCGCGTTCACCCCATTCATACATCATACTTGTGTTTATTTGTGCTTGACATTCTTTTGTGCCTGGTGTAAATCACAGTCTCATACACCTCATTATCCCACTGCAACTCTAATTCCCCCTAAATGCACTGGAGAATATTCAGAGCTCATTTGTGGTGTAAACACTCCTTAACTGATCCAGATTAACTCCTCTTCTCCTGTTACCTTCCTCCCATGTGCCACACAAAACTCTTGCATTTCTTCAAAAACACAGGGGGGAAAAGCTACCCCAGCCCCCTTTGCAACTGATGACCATTCCTTTTTTCTTTTACTTAATTAGACTTTTTAAATGTAATTACAAACTAATGCATTCCATGTTGAAATTAAGGCTTTGCAAATGACTCCTTTTTTCTTTCCAATCAACTGTTACTGTACAAAAGGACTGGCCTGGTCTGGTGTGCTTCTGGTGGAAACCAAGGCCATGAGCAATGGAACATGTCCATCATCCTGATTATTAGGTGGAGACCACCGGTGAAATCGGGGCCATTTGGTAGGCTCAATAACACTGAGAAAAAGAGAGGCTGAGGCACAGGAAGTGGGCCTAGACAGGCAACTGCTGAGGGAAGCACTTTTCACAAGGGGCCCTGGCCAGGCCTCGGCTAAAATCCCCTAAAACACAACGACAGGCCCAATTTAGGGCTGACATGGAGAATTGGTGGACTTCCAGAACAGTGCTTAAGAACATGTGGCAGGATCCAAATGACCTTGGTTGATTTCCTTTTGTCAAGACGCACATTTAAGAATGGACAATTCCCATTACAGCTGGAGTTCAGTATGCGGTTTTTGCCAGAAATGACTTTCAGAACACTAATTAAAATTATGAACGAGGAGATTCATATTCTAAAAGATTTCCAGTGAAAACTTGGTGAGGGACGTGTTAAAAATCCCACTTCATAATTATTAGTCAAACACCACCACCTCATATACACCAATAAAATAATCAATCAGTAAAGTGACTGTAAAAAAAAAAAAAAAAATCTCAAAAAGGAAAGACTTCCAACAAATAAAACAATAAATTCGTCAGGAGACAGTATGAGTTGTCAGCAGAAGGGCACCTCCTCTTAGATCAGACGTCCCTGTGCTGTCCATTGAATCTCCCTCAGCCAGCAGGGGCTTCAAGACCTTGTGTGTTTTTACTGCATGACTACATGGGAGGTGCTCACTTTACGACCCCAAGTTTATGGCAACGCCGCTTAAGAGCTGCTCAGGTTTCGCTGGCAATTACCTCTCCAACCCCCCCTCCCCAAGTTCCTATCCCCCTCTCCTGCCTGAGAGGAGAGGGACCCCCTCTGACTGGGAGGTGAACTAAGATCCCCTTCTCTTGCTCTTTTATCCCCAACTCTCTTTTCTTGAAGCTGCGCTGAGCCCTTTGCAGCTGGACTCTGTGTTTATTTACTGGGCTGTGGCGAAATACCAGGAAAACCTGGCCTCCCACCTAACCAAATCCTCAGGGCAATGAATGACATTCCCCAGGGTCCTGCCCCAGTGCTCTCGGTGAGTTTCAAGAGAGCGCAGGACTGAGGCTCAGACCTCAGCACTGGATGACTCAATGACCCGAACATGCTTCTTGAGTTGGAGTTCTGCACTAATTTACTTTTCATTTTAAATGTAAATATCACCTGCACTCTGCTCACAGCAGTCCTCTGTGAACATAATCTCTTACTGCCCTAGAGGATATTTGGTGCACACCAATCACGTAAAATACTGAATAATTTATGTTTTATCAGTGGTGCTTTCTAAGTGAAGGGTCAGTATTACTATTGCTCATACTTCGTTCACTAGTATTAAAATTTGGCCATGTACTGTAACTTGTCCTGCGCTAATTGTACTATAAATATGAATGATACCTCAAAAATGGGGTTGGTTAAGAGGTGTGCTGTTTCTTTTCTAAGCTACAGGACTTACACCTTTTGCCCTATGTATGATAAAATAGCAAAACGTTATATGCTTACATTTAAGGAGGGACCTGAGTCACATCTGGAGACCAGAATATTGAGATCTTTTGATTTGGGAAAGTAAGCAACCACTTACAACTCCTTTCATCATTCTACATTTATATTGCCATCATCAAAAATCAAAATGTTCCAAACATATCCCGAATATGAGCAACACTATTACGCTTTTTCACTGAGCATAAAAAAGATCAGCAAGGTTACAAAGCTCAACGTCCACTCCAAAGCGACATCTTCTCTCAGAACTTTTCAAGAACTACAACAAACGGCTTGTTGGGACTGCATCGTACTTCTTCCGGATCTTGTGAAGTCACAATGTCACTCATTTAAATAATCCCCGCCCACAGAATATGCAAAAACGTGGGTGTGGCCTGGTTGAGCTGTGCTTGAGAAGACGAAGAAGAAAACCTGCTTTAGTAGCGTTCCAAAACCCTTTTGTTTGGCCTTCTTAAGGCAGATAAACTAGGAAAAAGGGATTACAATTGATTTTTTATCATTGTTCCTGAACATTAAAACCCCAACATTTATCTGTGTGCTGTACATTTTACGGAGGACAGCTTCCAGAACATAAAAGAGTACAACGCAAGCTACGCACAAAAAGTTTTTACCGAAAAACGGAACAGTTCCCCCTTTGTCAGTTGTTTATGGCTCACAACCTGTAAGTACATAAGTTTTATGTTGTTGCTAAGATGTAAGCAAAGGACAAAGCTGTTTGGCTCCACTATTCTGCTAGCTAACATTACAGTGTTATTGTAGTGTTTAGCTATGGGGCTTTTTGCTTTTTGAAAGACTTTTCACTGATCCTTTGGAACTTAGCTCTCTGAAACATCCTGTAAAATCTGTGCATGCAAAGGTTCTGCACGATCCTCATGTTAGTAAGAATTGTTAGGGTCTGAATTGGACTCTAATTGGTATGGCAAAATTCATGCCACCGTAAACATTTACACCCAAGCAGATGAAACTGGTGGTTATGATAAGGGGGGTGACATTTCCGGAACACGCTTTAAGCAGTTCGCCAATCACAACACACTGAGCCAGCTAACCAATCAGAGCAGATTTCATATTTCAGAAGGAGGGGCTTCATCGAAACAGGAACTAAACAGAGATCATTTGAGACAGACTGAGAAGAAAGAAGCTGCAATAATTTAAAATGTGTGAAAAATGATGAGATTGACAACAATCAAGCATGAAAATCTATTCTAGTACACCCCAAAAACAAATTTAAGGCTTATGAATAATAGAAACCCTGAATAATTGGAAAAATTATGTGTAAAGGGCCTTTACAGAAGTAAACAGCCAACAATGGAGGAAAAACAAGTGTGTTTATTACATCACCTTGACTGCACACTTCATTTGTTTCTATCAATCAGACGAGTTCAGCTTAAATGTGAAACTTGAGAAACAGTTTGGAATAAGCTTCAACCACTTCCTTAGAATCGAGCTGAACTCCCAAGCATCAAGTGTTTCTCCATCTGTGTGTCTCTAAATCACTTGTCCTCATTATTTTGCATAAAATCATAATCTATGTTCCTTTAATAAATTGTTTTGAGCAACAACATAATTTTTTTCCCCGTTTCCTTTATTTTTTATTTTTTTAAATGAAAATGCCATTGACTATATTTGTGCAGTCTTTAGTGCAGATATAAAGTGTAATGATAGGCATAGGAAAGATGAAAAGAAATGATGCTTGACAAAGTTTAGGGCTCATCCAGCCTTTTTGAAGGTCATCAGTGAAAAATCATTCAGTGGAAGAGGCACAACATTTTATTCACCGTAAAACCGGGACCAAAAGAGAGATACCAGATGATCAGTGGCTCTATTCCAAAACCAAGTGAGCTGCCCGTTGTCTGCTCTCTACATAAGTTGCTAAAATGGAACTTCAAAAGTGAAGCATTTGGAACAGTCAACAGTCATAGCTGGTTCCAAAAGAGTTGGCATTAATATGTTGCTATTGTAAGCTGTCAATTCTCGGTTGCACTTTATTTTACAGTACATGTACTTATGTGTGTTTACAGTGTACTTACCTAAACAAAAACAAAACAAAACAAAAAATACTGGGTAATATATAAGGTAACTACAGGGGTTAAGGTTAGGTTTAAGGGTAGGTTCAGGGTTAGTACCTAGTTATTACACAGTTATTGTAATTACGGTAATGGTTACATTGTATGTACATGGTGAACAGGATTGTAAAATAAAGTGCTACCTATTTCTCTAATAAGCACAAAAAGACACATTTAACTGCATATTGGCTTACACTTTATTTTAAGTGTCAGTATTACAGTGTAATTATACATTTAAGTACTGAGCAATAATAATTAACTGCATGTACTATACGTTTAGGGTTAGGGTTTTGTTTAGGGCTAAATGCATGAAACTATACATAATTTCTAGTTATTACTACAGTAACCACATGTACAATGACACTGTAAAATAAAGTGTCACCGCATATTGATACGTTTAAATGAAGAATTTGTCTACCTTTACCTTTTCTCCAGCCTTAAAATTTGTCCAAAATGGAGACCCATTACTAACTTATGCAGTACTTACAGTTGCCCTGTGCCATTGAACTAACTATATATGTGGCTGTGCTAAAAACAATACATTTAGATATGTGCTTACTATTTATGATGTTACTGGTCACTTGCAGTGATTCATGATGATGGTACTAAAGTTGCGGAGGTGAGAGGAGTTCAGGGCGGCCATATAAGGAGTGTCTCAGTAGGCATTTGAGCAGACACATGGCCCCCTGACCGCCAAGGGGACGGCTCAGCATGCATCACACATTCTGGGATGGCAGTGAGGCAGAACCAGGGTGAGGCATGGGCCAGATGAACAAGAGAGAAAGAAAGAGGATGCAAGGTCTAAAGGTCTCTTCCAAGCTATCGTGGTACAATATAAATCAGCGTAGAAAACCAGTGCAACACATTTGATAAGACAATATTAATCATACTCCAGAACATTTAATGAATGTAACGATAAAAACACTTACACACAGCATGCCGCCTCAAAAATGTGGTTTAGTTATTCAGAGAAACAGACAGTGGTGATTAATCGAAGCAAATGTTAAGTATGCACAGAAAATAGACTAGTTGAAAATGGCTAGGTAAGGTAAGTTTATTTAAATATTTTGTCCTGACGTAGCTCAATTTTTGTCATAGACACCATAGAATCTGCTTGTAAAGCATTTGCATAAAAACAAAAAATTACAATAATAAAAAAACATGATTTTGGCAAAATGGGCTGTACACGAATCTTCAAAGGTCAAACCTTAACCACAGCACTAAATCATAATGGAGATGTCTTGTCGCAGCAGTTGTACTGCATGAAAGGATCCTGAGTGTATCACACATATTTGTCCAAACATCAGTGGCCTCCTCCTGGCTGTTACGAGCAGGAGCGATGGTGGGCGTCAGGGGCCTGCTGAATTCTGGGAACTGAGAGTTGTTTGGAGGGTCTCAACAGCTCCCCACTCCCTCTTGGCAGAACATCACAGAGGAACTCATGCAGCTCAAATATTTCTCCGTCAAATGATCTACAAAAACACATCCCACTGCGCACACAAAGGGAAGTATGTGTGCTCGTGTTTGTGAGAAACAGCAAATTATTTTGGCGTTCTCGTATAAATGTTCAGGCAATGCGTCGATATTTTCATTGTTAACGTCATTGTCATTTTAACCCAAATCGCTGTCCGTGCGCTCGAAAAGCCTCTAGACTTGACAGACTTTTTAACATCTGTACAGCAGAATGTACAAAACAGTGTTTAGGCAATGAAAGTTGGTTTAAAATCTAGCGAACTTGACCTTTGACGATTTCCATAACAATAAATATATTACAAATCATCATGCACGAGATGAGACTATTTTGTGAATATTCTCTTTCATGATGCAAGATTAATTTCAGCCTTGGTGAAAGCTGTCAAGTTAAACACACAGAAATCCCAGATGCCTGAAGTAGCAAACTCTTCTTACTCTAATTAACTATTATTTTTATTGTTATCATTATCATTATTATTATGACAATTATTATTCATGTTTTGCTGCCACTCATTCACCTTCTTAAATAAACAATATGTATCCCCTATAGTTCTAGAGAGCATAGTGGTTCAATTACTGCAGGTTGATTGGTCGAAGTCCCCCCCAAAAAATATTTGAGTTTATTGCCTCACATTGCATCTGCTTAACTGGAAGATATGGCTGATTATAATTATATTAATTATTTATATGATTAGAAATGTGTAATAAATATTACCTCTGTTGCCGTTCATGGTCAGGGACTACTTTTTCCTGCGGAAGGAAGGCTTTTAATGATTTTACTTCATTAAAGTTGCATTGATACATGTTTTTTGGCTTTAATATATGTATTGTTTGGTTACCGTTTAATAAAAGCAATAAACCCTATGAAGCTGTGGTTTACAGTGAATTTATAACAGCTAAGGGGGTTTCAGCTAAGGGTTCTCCGTGTTGTGCCTAACAACATCCCTTAGCTGTTATAAATTCACTGTAAACCACGGCTTCTTGGGGCTTTTTGCTTTATTAAACACTCTTAGAAGAAAAGGTTCTACAATATAAAGAACCGTAAAGAGTTCTTTCAGGCTCTTCATGTGTAGAACTTTCTAAGGGTTCCCATCATTGGATCATTTTATGGATTTAGTTTTAATAAATTTATTTTGTCGCAATTAATTTTAATATATTTGTATGACTTAAAAAGCTCATAAACATACTTTATCTCTAAATAGTTATCATGCAATCATTTAAGACATTTTTCCCTACAGTATATACGGTAAACAGGAGAATATTTTTAGTATAAAGCTTTCTTGAAAAGCATTTGGTTCTACAGGGTTCTATCCACACTTTTTTATTTTAACATAAGTTCATTTATAAATATAATACAATGCATTTTTCACTAAACTGTGTAAATTGTGTAAATAGCCAGTTATTTTACAAGTGTTAGTTGTGACAATAACAGAAGATGTTGTTAGAAATCAAGAAATCAAAAATTGGGTTACACTTTATTTTAAGGTGTCAGTATTACAATGTAACTATATGTTTAGGTACTGAGTAATGACAACTAACTAAATTCTTACTACAGGTTTAGGGATTTGTTAACTGTGTGTAATTATGCATGACATTATATTAGCTGTTACTACATTAACTACATGTAACATATGTAACAATGACACTGTAAAATAGTGTTACCAAAAATTCATGAATCAAAATAATGTAAAGTACTTACTATGTAATTACTAATAATCACTATGCCTATCGCAAATTTCTATTCATTAAAAAAAAAAAAAATATTCAAAATATTTTATGAATGTGTTGTTGATTTATCAAGATGATAAAGTTGAGAAAAATATGGACAAAATACACAAACATATGTTAACAATTCTTAAAAACATAACAGACTGTGTGTGTCTTAGTTCGCTCCGGTAAATGCAACTTTTGTGTTAACTGTACATTTTGTGCATTTAGTAAAGAAGGAAGTACATTTTTTGAATAACAATAGCAACAATTTATTCATGTATGATCTGTAATGTTGGGATATTGTCTTTATATCGTATTGCAAAACACTTTTGCTGCTATTGAGGTGGGATACAGGTAAATTTAGGGACATGGATAGGTTTAAGGGTGGGTTATGGTGAAAGGGATGGGTCAATGGTGTAATTCTAAATGTATTACAGAAATAACTTAGAAATGTAATTACAAGCTGTTTTTTTTTAAATATAAATACAATGTAAAAAAATTACACAATAAGTGCATTATATCAAATGATTCATTTAAATGTAAGTGCGTAATAGTTAAAGACACCTAATATAAAGTGGGAGCGGAAATTCTGCTAGGAATTGTTTGTTTAAAAGAATCCGAATGCTCTGTGAGCATCACATAGTGTGGTGTAATTCTCATCTGTCTTTCACTCATGTGACTTTCTGTCTTCCTTGCAGGAGTCTGACCTCTGGTAACTGCAGCCTGTTCAAACATATCCTCATTTCATGTATAAACAATACAGTAGAGGGGAGCGGCATAAGAGCCGCAATGAGAAAGCCCTCTTCATATTGCTTACTGGTGGCTGATGAAACCACAAATCAGACACAAAGACTTCTTTATGAGAACATAGTGAACCCAGTGAGATAAAAGTGGAGTGTACAGCTGAGACAGATTATTAAGCCGCAGGACTTCGAGCAGGTGTTTTCGTCCAGAGCGGCAGTGGTTTTAGGTTAGCGGCTAACTGCCTCAATCTGTGACAAGACTCCCAGCACAGCATGTCACAGGGGGCCGTTGTTTTTAGCCGCTAATATTAACATTTTTCTTTTTCTCAGCCTTCTCTCTGCAAGGTTCTTCTCAGACAGAGAGATTTTGAGTGCGCTTTGGGCCACGTACTGTTACGTGCAGCGCTCTGGGGGCCTTTAGGCAAGCCGTGTGTTGACATAAAGCAGGGACGATGGATTTAGCCGCAAGAAAATTACGCGAAGTTAACCAGGCCATAGTGGCGGGCATTTTTGTCATTACGGGGTAGGCGGTGAAAATAAAACAGCGAGAGATGTTGAGGGAAAGCAGTCTAGAGAGAAATTACCACATTTATTTTTAGAACGAGTTGATGGTCTTGCTAGCGTAGATGCTAGCATTGAATGTGTGAATGTTTTTTGTTTTGGTTTGTTTTTAGCTAAAGTGTGAAAATACTTTGCAACTTTGTCATTCCATACATGTGTATTTTTTACCAGGTAACATTTTATTTCAAAGGTACAATTTACTATCAGTAGAATGTCTGCTTAATCAAAATCATCTGCTAACACTATATTTTTATGGTCCTCAACAGACATTCCATTTATTCTACTTAACATTTAGACAATCTACTAGTACTCTAATGAGAGTTAGCTGACATGTAATTGCCAAGATACTTACAGTTAGCAGAATGTCTACAGTGTAAATAAAGTGTATCCATTTACCATCTTCATATATCCTCTAAGATTAATCTGCTTTATTCTCCAAATTTAACCTCCACACACAAGCCTATTTTGTTTTGTTGTGAGCCGGATCATTTAACTCAGTTCAGCAATAAGAGCTCTTTCAGCTCCCAAATGTCAAATTTACAACTGGTTTGTATGTATTTAGAGTATACCACTTAAATTATTCAATGAATTTATAGTACAGATTATAATGTCCAGATTAAAATACCATAATTTGGCATTATGTTTGATATGAAAACCTTATTAAAATAAACTATTAAACAATTTATTTATCCTCAACTATCCAAAACACAGACCATTCCAAACACATAAAACATTATTTCTAGGTGTACAGCGAAACAGTGGAAAAGATCGTCCTAGAGCCAACTCCAACTTTGAGTGCGCTTTTTTAAATTGTCAATTTATGTTTAGTACTTTAATTTATGTTTAGTAGTTTAATTTATGTTAGTAGTTAATATTGCACTATCTTGGAGTTGGCCTGATCTACATTTCACTACTGGCTGTATATCCATATACAACTGTGTACGTGACAAATTAAAATATTGAAAATCTTGAAATCTTGAACTCATTCGTAAACAAACACCATTGCTGTTCGTATGCAAAGTATGTGACTCATGTGTACGAATAATTTTGAGGACAATGCAAAGTCTCTCATTTTCACTAATCTCACCTGTAAAACAAGAAGGTAGTAAATTCTTTGTGCTTGCATGCAAATAACTTGGATAAAAACCAAATTAGCATCAGATTCCAGCAGGAGGTGTGCATGATGGTGCAGTGGTCATGCCACAAATAACGTTGATGTGAATGATGTCTGTCCTCAGCAAGCCATGCTAATTTGTTTCTTTTATTGAGCCTCGTCAACTGCCATCAATGGACCTGAACGTCTCCCCTTGCGGAAGCTAAATCCACACGAGCGCAGCTGGTTAATGTCCAGCTCTCCATCAGTGGAAGGTGTCGCCGCGCTCCTGTCGCATGGACACAACGCAGGGCTCGTCAGCTGCTGAAGAGCTGCAACTGTACTTCACATACACTGCCTGTGAGTGTGTGTGTGAGGGGCAGTTATTTGAGAAAGATTTACAGCATTAAACTGACAGATAAACATTATAACAGTGTCGATCTTTTTCATGTGTATTTATGTTATATTGATGTTATCATATGATAACATTGAAAGTTTGAGCTCTCTTATAGGAAAAAATTGAGAGAGAGATTTATGATCAATGTTGTGTTATTATAGCAATCCTTAATTTAAAAAGGCATAATAATGTATAAGGACAATTAACCATGTAATAATGCACGCCCTTTAAAAATAAATACAAATAAAATACATATACTGTTTCATCAGAATTTGGTCATGTCAGGTGAACCGCACATAAAAGATGTTTTTTTTTTTTTAAATATAATTTTAAGATAACAATTGCACATTGCATGCACTTACTAACCTAATCCAAACCTTAATCCTACAGTAAGTGCATGTAATGCGTACTTAGTACTTATTTGTGTAAATTATGTCACCATAAAATAAAGTGTAACCAAAAGAAAAAGAGCAAAGCTACTTCTGCCAGCAAATATGACTTTATTAATCACGTCTACATGCAGTCGTAGAGGACGATGATGTCATTTGAGAGATGATGACCTCACAGCAGCCAGTGTGGATTCAATTCCAGTTCAAGTCCAGCAAACCTCAGGTGATTTTAACAGCTGTCCCCATTCACCACGGCTGGAGTTTGTTGTGTGCCCAGACACGCCGGCGTTCAGATAAAATATGTTCCAGGAGAAGCTTTCAGGCTGCTGTTTCACACTCCACTGAGTTTCTTTCTCTCGATACAAGCTGACACAATCCGTCGGAAAGCTGCCTGTGGCAAACGCTGGTTATAAAGCGTCACTCTTGGAGAGGGCAAGAGCCGTCTCAAGTCTTTTCTGTACTAGTACTGATCAATTAAAATATTATTTTATTTACCATGCATAATCGTGTTAATATTTTATATTAAATCTTAAACATTTTATGATTAAAATTTGAATGTTGCTGTGTTTTTCTAGTGGTTGACTTCTAGGTGATTTGTTTATTACTTTTTATTTGATTTGATTTGATTTATTTTTCAGGTGAACACTAAATCACATCACCACTCCACTACAAGAAATTTGATTTTAAAAACTAATTGTATTTTAGCAATTTTAGAATTATGAACACATTAAGAACACGACCACTTAAACTTCACAAATAAATAAAAAGTTTTCCCGACAGCTCAGAATAACAACAAAATGCATGCCTTTATTTTTTTGCATTCTTCACGAAAAACATGTCCTGACCAATAATCCATTTCTGCCTCCAAATGGCTTTATTAATCTCCATCATATTTAGTTAGGTGGACATGGAGTCATGGAGAGGTTTTAGCCTGTCACTCTTTACAAGTGTTTAAAGTCAGGATTATGACCGCATGTCTCTTTTTTTTTTTCATTTCCTGAGCATCAGTGTTTGTGGTGGGGGGTGGAGGGGCTTCAAAGAGCCCAGAGCTCAGGGAGGGGGGTGTGATGCTGAGACAAACGGGGGCATTTAGAGGACTTCCAAAAAATAAAAATAAATAAATAAAAATAAAATCCTCCAAAGAAACTCTACTGCTCTCTGATGAGGGCATATTTCAATGTGGCTGCAACTATGTACATGTACATCAATACACTACAGAGTCAGGCTGAGAGATAATGTAGATAAATTATATTGTGATAATGACTGTCTAACTGTATGGTACTTCACTACTAATTATTATGTGAGAGGAAAGAGGCCGCTGAGTGAAATATGATATTGATACAGCAGTGAAGGACGTTGATTGAAACAGTGGTCAGTTTAGAGGTCATGACCGATTTGGGGTGCGTTTCCTGAAGTCAACTATGGTTGCAATTCGACCAGAAAGACTCGGGAGGTAAAATAACGCAACAAGTGATATTTATTAACAATCAGCAAGCAAATATAGTAAGATAAAGTTCTTTGGCGTAGGCCCGTCCGTAGCTTAGATCCTGAGGGTTGCGGACTCTGCATTTCCTGCCTAAAGATGAAGGCAGGAGCGTAGCCGACCCCCGGGAGGAATGGACAGGGACCATCCTGGTGGTGGTGGGGAGAATGGAGGTAAAGATTGACGTCAGCATCTGCGAACTCAGACGTGTGTTAGTACCGTCTTTTATACTACAAGTGTTAGATAATGATTGGCTAGATCTAAACTCATAGTGACGTAACATTTGAGTCTTCCTGGCAGAACTTGCGCTGGAGCTTTCATTTCTGTCGTTATCAACACAATTCAATGGAACTTTCGACCATGCTTTTGGTAAACACACCCCAGTATAGTTATCTTTTTGCCATAATAATTGTTCATTTTAATTGTAATTATTATAAAAACATATAATCAATTATTGAACATTGTTGTCTTTTATAATATTACTGTTGTCAATTTTATATAAAATAATTTTTTTAAAGTTTTTGCTCACCAAAGATGCATTTATTTGAACCAAAATCGGTTGTACTTATATTTTTTGGGGGAAACTGTAATACTTTTTTCAGGATTCTTTGAATATAAAGTTCAAAAGGACAGTATTTATTGAAATATAAATGTCCTTACTGTCACTTTTTGATCAGTTTAATGCATCCTTGCTAAATAAAAGTATTAATTTCTTCCAAAAAAAACAAACAACAACAAAACTTTTGAAAAGTGTATGTCCTGTCTAAAAACACTACTTAACAATGGTGGTAGGTTCACTGTAATATGTCCTCTGGTGACTTAATGAACATTCAGAAAAACGAATATTAATAGATGCTTGCTAGATACATGTAGAGATGCAATCTTGCAAATACATAAATGTGAATTTTGTAGAGGACTGAGAGAGTTCATGTTCTGATATCTTAAAAAACAATAGACTAGCACAGAGAAGACCGTATCTGAACGCACGCATTTGTGTGAACCTCTGAACTCATCTTCATTGGCATCCAGCCGCAGTGTCATCTGAAGCGTTTTCTATCCGCTTCAGCCCTCCCGTACACAAAGCCTTTTCTCTTAATCTATGTACATTCACCCTCTCACCTCTAACCCCTCTGCCAGATCCAAACCAGACGCTGGTTTCATCCAAATCACAACCACTTGAAGCGGTGACCTCCATCAGGTGACTGGTCTGGTACTAATTAAAGCGGAGGGCGTAACCTCTGCTGGGTTAAACCAGCACACCCACCGTCTGCCTGCAGCACCCAGAGACATTATTACACCCAGCAGGGTCCCACCACAAAAGCCAGTCACTTTTCCAACCAGCAGCTGCTCAATCTGCTTCTAATGGTGCCCAAAATTGCAACAACATGCAACGTTAGCAAAAAAAAAAAAGAGAAGAAAAAAAAAAGAAAAGTGTGTGCTTTTGAGATTCATGTGAAATGAAAGCCGTAATTGTGGATGGTTTGGCATTTATTAAGAGTTCTACCAGAAAGACTCGGGGAGGTAAATTAACTTGCAATGAAATTTATTAACATCAGCAAAGCAAACATTGTAAGAGTAAAGTCTTCTGGCGTGCCCCCGTCCGTAGCTAGCTTAGTCCCTGAGGGTTGCGGACTCTGCATTTCCTCTGCCTGAAGATGAAGGCAGGGGCGTAGCCCCCCCCCGGACAGGGACAGAGACCAGGTGGTGGTGGGGGTGGGTGGGAGGTTAGGGAGGTTAGGTTCGCGTCAGAGAACTGACGAGACAGTCGAGGACCCGATCTTTATATACTACTACATTGGAATAATGATTTGGTAGAATCTAATTAGAGATCTAAATTAGTAGTGACGTTTCTTTTTGAGTTTTCGCTTTTTTACTCATTTCTAAGAGCTTTTCTTTCTACTTAAAATAACTGAGGTGAAATTTATTAACAATCAGCAAGCAAAAATTTATAAATCAAGCAAACAGTAAAAGCCCCGTTCTAGCCCCGTCCGTAGGCCGTAGCTGAGGGTTGCATTGCTGAAGATGAAGAGCTGCATGCCCCCGAAAGATGAAGGCAAAAGCGGAAACGAACCCCCCCTGTGAATTTGCTCCCCCCCTAAAGAACCCCCAAAGGAACGGAATTAAAACTGATGTGAAAGAAATTAGAAGTAAAAAGTAGTAAAAAAGTAGTGAAAAACATTAAAAAACTGAATAGACTTTTGCTTTAACCAGCCAAGAGGCGCTAAAAGGAGGCGCAAGAGGGAGGGGTGAGCAGAGAGCGAAGAAAAGGAAGGAGAAAGAAAGAAAGAAAAAAAAAGAGAAACAAAGGAGAGAAGAGAGAAGGGACACAGGCCACACACACACCACACACACAAGCAGACACAACACCGCAGGCCACGAATACAGGCCGCCGAGCACGCGCACAGACGGCACACCAGGCCGCGCACACGGGCCACGCACACACCCACGAACACACACACACACACGCACACACACTAGACACACATTACACACACACACACCCACAACAACTTTTTTTTTTTTTTTTTTTTTTTTTTTTTTTTTTTTTTTTTTTTTTTTACAGACAGGACACCTTTTACACACAACACAACGGAACGCCACAACAGGCCACAGGCCCACACAACATAGACAACACAACACGTGAACGACCACGCCAGGCAACACACTTGACACACACACACACCACACCCCGACAACGACACACACCCTTGCCGTACGACACAGGCCACGACAGGCCAAACAGAGGCACCAACCACACGCCACACACACACACCGACACAGGCGACACGCACGGCCACACAGGCAACGTTAGACAACACGGCGACAACACGTTTTTTTTTTTTTTTTTTTTTTTTTTTTTTTTTTTTTTTTTTTTTTTTTTGAACGGGGACACAGCCCACAACGCCTTACACGGCGACACAGGCCCGCGTTAGGCACACCCGCACAGGCACGTTGAGGCCACACGCACAGGCAACGTTAGGCACACGCACACAACGCCTTGAACACACGCCGCAACACACGTTTTTTTTTTTTTTTTTTTTTTTTTTTTTTTTTTTTTTTTTTTTTTTTTTTTTTTTTTTTTTTTTTTTTTTTTTTTTTTTTGTTTTTTTTGACACAGGCCACGCCAGGCCACATTTTTACATTTTTTTTAGACGGCGACACACACAACGACAGCCACGCCACGGCCACACACAACACGGCGACGCAGGCCACACACGACGGCGACCTTTGACACCAACAAGTGACACGTGGTAAACAGTGTAACACGTATGTAACACCATTACACTGATTACAGCATTGGATTATTTTTGAGGAGCTTGCTGAGAGCTTTTTGATTGCTTCCCATTAGCTTTGGAATAGCAGAGGAAGACAGTCTTTCCCGGTGGGCTTGATGGCTGATGATGAAAATTTGGTGGGGCTGTGAGGATAAAAAATTGCTTGGAATGATGGCCTCCAATGAATGAATGATGGAGGGAAACTGGAAGATGGCATGGATGAATGATGGATCCAATCAAGACACATTTTTCATGTGTTGATCAATGTGTGGCCATACCCACTAAAAAAAAGGAAAGTAAAAATTTAAAATTTAAAAATGATTCCTACAAAAACAAAACAAACTTCAAAACAAAAAATCCAAATTGCGCCACTTCACAACTTTTTTTTTTTTTTTTTTTTTTTTTTTTTTTTTTTTTTTTTTTTTTTTTTTTTTTTTTTTTTTTTTTTTTTTTTTTTTTTTTTTTTTTTTTTTTTTTTTTTTTTTTTTTTTTTTTTTTTTTTTTTTTTTTTTTTTTTTTTTTTTTTTTTATGTTTAGAGGTATTTTTTTTTTTTTTTTTTTTTTTTTTTTTTTTTTTTTTTTTTTTTTTTTTTTTTTAACTTTTTTTTTTTAAAAGAAAAGATTTAAAAAGTAAGGAGTTAGGGAAAAAAGACCTACTTATGGGGGTGGACGGTAAGTTTGAGTGGAACATAGGTGCAGCAGGTGGGCTACCGAAACTCTGGAACTGACCGGCAAATTGATGATGTGGATTGAGTATTTTGATACGTTTGTTGATGTCTGGATGTGGAGTCTGGTTGTGTGAAGTGGTTGTGAGAAGGGTAGATGAATTGAAAGGATATTGGCCAAACGATGCTGCGATTGGAGAGAGCATGAAAAATGAGATTTTGAAAATCTTTTTGTTTATTGTAATGAATGCGGAATGCTTATAAATCATTCGTTAACGGTCGCGCGAACTAGCGCGGCGGCGCGTAACGCGATCGTTATGCGCGATTTAAAATCCAAAGGTTTCCAGCAAAACATTTTGACGATTTGACATTTTTGTTTAAATGAGCAATATGGATGATTAATCATCAGATTTTGTTAAAAAATTAATATCAAGAAAATCAGATCTAAAGTCATACTTTGCTGCGTTCTGTTGACATGCCGAGCACCGTAACACAATAAAAAATAAAAGTAAATAAGAAACGTTTTGAGGAACTATTTTAAAGCTGAGCGCGAAGCCGTTTATGCCTTAAATATTTTGCTTAATAAACTTACGTGGAAAAAGTAGCTGAACAACTTGAATGAACATTGTGAATACTGTGAGAATTAATTTAAGGACGCAAGCAGATCTTTTTTTGAATGCGGCACTGAATGCTGCAAATTGCATGAAACATAAAACTCGGAGAGGCAATGGAATGACATACAATGAACAATTATAATCGCAACAGCATTCAGGGACGATTTGAACATAAATGGAGCTAACAAGGAGGTTATAAGCAGCGGATCGCGAATAAATCTGCGTGAGCGGTCAGTCGATCAGGTGTGAGTGATGATTTGTAATACTGCTAATGCATTGAATGAGGAGTAGTGAGTAGTTTCCTTCGTTAGTGAGACTTGCAAATGAATGCTAACAATTATTTTAAGTTGATAATAAGGTGAGTAATCTTGTCAGGCAACGTTTTGGATCAGTTGTCAGAGTCGAACACTTTGTCCTGACTTAAATATTGGTGCATTGCTGAGACAAGAGCACTATGGGAGAAAAATAGCTTTACTCAAGCCATTTACTGTTAATTCATCTTCAGATGTTTGGAGGAATTCACCCTTGTTATGAAAGGGGATTCCCTGAAGGGTGTGTGTGTTTGTGTTTGTGTGTGTGTGTGTGTGTGTGTGTGTGTGATTGAGAGAGAGAGAGAGAGAGAGAGAGAGAGAGAGAGAGAGAGAGAGTGTGTGTGTGTGTGTGTGTTCTATGTCTAAGCTTAGCTCAAAATTACATTTATCTATGCACGTTTTTGCAAAGCCTGTACTCTTGTGGCACAGTCATCTTAACATGTAAGAGAAATCATTTAAAGAGCCCTTTTACCAAGATCTGATTTTGTTTTTGGCCTCTACTAGAATAGGTTTTCATGCTTGAATGTTCAAAACACACATTATTTTTTCCCATATTTGACACTGTCTCCCAAAAGCATTATTAGCCACCTATGGTCGCAAGTTCCATTGAAATTTATTGGTAATGACGGAACTCTCCCCTCCTTCTGAAAAGCACAATATGCTCTGATTGGTCGGCTGGATCAGTGTGTTGTCATTATTCAAGCGCTTCGAGTGTGCTTGGGAAATGTCCCGCTCATTACCATAAACTTGAGTTACGACACACTACTAACTCAACCAGGCCCAGCCACTTTATTTTGCATATGCCTTGGACAGGAATTGTTTTAAAGAGGAATATCGTGATGTGTTTGTTCTGAAAACTACAGGGAGTTCAAAAACAGAATATCTCCTTTAGGAGTGACTTTTGACCCTTTTTCATGCTCAAACACAACATTACAACACACAAAGACGAATATGGAAAAAAGCACATGTCTTATTTAATGAAATTTCATTTACAGTAAATTGTATGCAAAGTAGTGTTCAGATTAATTACATACCCCTAACCATACGAAACTAATAAAATTTTTACGTCGCATGATTTTAAACCAGTTAAGTGCAAAGCCCGCCACTCATCCAATTTCATTGGTCAATCACTCAGTCACCTGTCAAGCAAAGATCAAACGTCAGAAACATCACGGATGGATCAGATCATGACAACAGTAATGCGACCACTGCTATACTGACGTTAAGTTAGGATGTAGGTTAGGGCTAGCGGTTAGTATTGTAGAATTGTATAGGCAATCAGCACTGACTAACCAATGAATTGTTGACACGCAAAACACAGGCAAACACAACTAGAAACCTCTTGAGAAAATGCATTAATAACGTTAACAGTTATAGCTACTACAGTAAAATGTTGGTAAATTGGTCACCATGAAGTCAAAGTCAACAATTCTTATTTTACAGAATGTTGCAGTACTTATAAATGATATACCTGTGCACATCATTATATATTATATATATATATATATATATATATATATATATATATATATATATATATAAAATAATGATGTGTCACGGAGGGTAAGACTAAATATCCTCCACAACTGACAGCAAACTACCATTCGGATCTGCTTCCATTTAGTTAGCAACACCCAACTTCACGATTCAATCAATTCCTAATAGAAATGAAATCCTGTCCTACATTTCCCAAACCATTTCACTTCGATATATGTCACTATAGGGAAGGAAATACTATCACAACTTCATTCCAATATTCTGGTAGCGTTTTACAATATACACATTTACAACTGTCCAAATGTTTATGGTCGGGGAGATTTTTTAAAATGTTTTAAACAGAAATCTGCTCACCAAGGCTGTGTTTATTTGATAAAAATATAGTAAAAACAGTAATATTGTACAATATTATTACGCTTTCTATGTTTAATGTATTTTAATATGTCATTTATTTCTGTAATGCAGTCCTGTGTCTTAACTTTGACATTCAAATCTCTTACAATACTCAACTCAAGCAGACCATATCAATCATAACACACACACACACACACACACACACGTCTGTAGCTTTGCTGGTGTCATTATTTATGGTGGCTCCAGTGTTCTTGAAGGGTGCAAAGTGTTTCTAATAAACGGTTTCAAATTTCCCCAGAGTTTAACCGTGTGTGTGTGTAAGGGCTTATGCTCCTAAAGAATCCCAGACTGCTGACAGCCCAGGGGTCATCCAACTGTCTCCCCCGCCTTCACTGCGAGGTGTGGAGAGAGAGAGTGACTGACAGACAAAAGCCATAAATAAAGTTCTCTGTCGTCAAGTGTGAGGTGATCCATTAGAGTGCACTGTCAGCGGGGCCACTAATATTTCACAGGTAGAGGAGATGTGTGTTTATGATTCAGGAGTGAAAGAGGGATGAGTGAGTTGCTGCAGATCTCTCCTCTGCGGGACGGAGGACAGATAACAAATCATGTCTTTTCTCTTTTATTGTATGCTGGATAGGCTTATGTGTTGCACATGAACAAATATTAGGAAGAATTACATTTTCCTACACCATGGAAGAGCTGTGTGTGGTCATGCTAACTTTTGTCCAATCAGATAAGTTCTAAAACAAGAATGTCCCTCCTACCTGCGTCAATAGCAAAAGCAAGAAGGAAATCACAGTTATGGTTGTGACGTGAACTATGCTACTGGCCTTTAAAAAAAAAAAAGATGAATCCTTTGATATGAGCCACCCAACTTCCTGTTTCAATAGGAGAGGAGATTCAGCTCGCAAACAGCAGCTGTCAGCAGAAACTATCTGCCACCGACAATCTGAAGGAGATTCCTGCCACTTGTAGCCGCCAATCAAGCAAGAGTCATTGTAAACTTATATTGCGTGACTTTTTGTCCCGTGCATTAATTGAAGTGACTGTCAGGGACATTTATGTCGTTGATATGTATTGAAGACTTGGCAACCGTCTATGAGTTTTATGACATTACATTCATGTAAGTTTTGGGACCTTTAAGATTATTATTATTCAGGAAATTATTACTTTTTTCAGAGAGGACACAATAAATTGATCAAAAGTGACAGTAAAAGTATTTGTAATGTAACAATAGAATTCTATTTTAGATAAATGCTTTTTTTTTTAACTTTCTATTCATTAAACGATCCTGACTAAAATATCATAACTGTTTTCAATATTGATTTCTGAATGATCATGTGACACTGAAGACTGGAATAATGATCACAGGAAGGAATTACATTTTAAATATATATGTTTAAATAAAAAAACAGTACTTTAATTTAATAACAAATTCACAATATTACTTGTTATCCTGTATTTTTGATGAGATAAATGGTGAATATAAGAGCCTTCTTTCAAGTAAAAATACATGCTTCTTTGCTACACCTTTTATTTAGTCTTATCAAGAATCATTTATACATTTCTTGACTTGCTTTAAGGGCTCTAATAGATTCTTCAGAGAAGTGTTTGTAAAGAACCTTAGAACTTTACATATGACATCATAGGAACTTAAATAGGCTATTGGAATCAGTGGAGCTTCCCTGATGGGATCATATGGAAACATAAAGGTTTCTTATGACATCATGCTAAAGTCATTCATTTTGTCCGAATGACAGTCCGCATAGTTCTGTGTTATCATGTGCCTACAATGTGCTTATTGTTTTAATGTGAAGGATGAGTTATTTCTAAAAACATTGCAACTTTATGTAACATACAGTTGTATGCATAAAACATATACAGTCATAAACATAAAGGTTGTTTTGATATCATGGTTCCATGAAGAATTTTTTATATGATTTATTTATTTATTTTTTACACTAAAAAAGGGTCTTTTGAGAACCGTTCGCTGAAAAGTTCTTTGCGGATCTCAAATGGTTCTTCTTCTTCATCATTGTGAAAACCCCTTTTGGAGCCTTTATTTTTAAGAACGAAGATAAACATGTTTGTTGTGTTTGTAGAGATGTTTAACAAGAGGTGAAATCCTTGTGTGCAGAACTGAGATTTGGGTCTAGTTGGGCCAAATCTCATCACCACCAACCCGAGACAGAAGCTTTCAGCCAAGCATTTAGCCAACAAAGAAAATGAAACCTTATCTCTCCCCGCAGTTTTATCTGAGCTCAGCATCAGTCAGCAGGCTGTAGAGGAATTAAAGGTTTAATATTTGATATCGTCAAGGTCATCTGCATTCATGAGAACTGGGAAAATGTCTCTTTTCTCTCATGTTTACCCAGACTAGCCCCATAGTTTCCACATGACATGAACAGAAGTTAATGGCAGCTCAGATTTAATGTCAAATTAAGACCTCAGAGTCTTATATATGGCAGTCACAGTTTTATTTAAATTAGAGTTTAATATCCTTTAATAGCTACACTGTTAACAATCTTCCTGTATTTTTACAGTACGGCAGTACTGGCAGCAGGGTTGCAGCAGTTACGGTATATTTTTCATATACAGTAATCGTACTGTAATTTAATTTACAGTACACAAGAAGAGTGCTGTAATTCGACAAAACAGTATTGTACTGTATTATACAATGCAGTATTATACTGTTGGTTTTTACAGTAATGTGCTGCTAAATCTACAGCGACATTTAACAGTGTATTAATTAACAAAACTTAGAGACATATATGGTTGTTTCACTTTTGATGTGGTTTTTATGAACACTATGTTGCTATTGCACTGCTAGAGCATTGACCCAACAGTTAATTTGTACTTCAAATGCAATTCCTGTAATCACATGGAATCATGCATGAAACACTAATAATACTGTTATTAAGATATGACTGTAATAATGCTATTAGATTATAACTGTGTAATAATACTGTTATTACATTACGACTGTGTCATAAATCTGTTACTGTAGAGTAATTACATGCAGATAGTGAAATACATGGATGTTTAAACTCACTGAAGGAAGACCAAACAAAAGGATCACTTTTTTAAAACCATTCAAGCTATTTCCATTTGTGTTAAGCTTCTGATTGCGCTGAGGGGCCTAAAAGACAATTCGTGTTGCGCAATACCAATCTCTACAATTACAGCTAAAAATTACCTTAATTCTTTTCATTCTTCCAGGAAGTTACTGTACATAATGCACACGTTTTCCATCATAATTCTGACTTTATCTTTGAGCCACGTAATTATTCTCTCTTTTCTCCAGTAAACACGTTGAAGCCGTGACCACTGCAGAACTGGCCCCAGTGCTTTCTAGAAGCACTTGACCTCTCATTGAGCAGACACATAAATTCTTGCTATCTGGGATGTGGGGTCGATGGCTGTTTAACATTAGTGTCAGGTGATTAATTGCTGAATTACCTCTATATATTCAGACAGCAAGGTGAGAGAGAAAGACAGGAGGAGAGAAATATGGGGGATGTGGGGCGAGGTAATGGGGTGTTATGAGATGAGACCAGCGTCAGACCAGCATCTCAGGAATGACAGGAGACGTCGTCAGTCTGTATCTATCTACAAATACCTTGCGCACAGAAGAAGATGTGTTCATAAAAAGAGCATTAACTCTTACGGCACTATCATCACACGGATTTGTGGAGAATGTGATGCGGGACAGCAGACAGATTTATAGAACAAGGTGTGAGATCAAAGTCTCCCATGTTCTGTTCAATCCAAAAACAGATTTTCAGATATTATATGTATTTAATATGACTAGCAATTTAACGATCAACATATATTATTTATTATCTTCTCAATTTAATGTCCTGTTCAAAATTGCAATTATTTGAAAGCCATATTATTTACATTAACAAGAAATCCTCTTTGAGTAAGTGATATTAAAGACTATAGACACAGACACATTGTAAAGCAATAACAAGTGTAATTACCATAAAAGGGTTTATTATAGCATTTGCCATTCACAATGTTTGAATATTTTCACCCTGGATATCTCAGTCAGGTAGGAACACCCACAGCCAGTCAGGTCACGTGATACTTCAGCGTGTGAAGATGTGAAAATGCCTGGAATTCCCTCCCATCAGACAACGGATGAGTGCAGAAGTCTTCAAAACTGGAAAACAAACTCTGCTTTGACCTACTAGCCTTCATAGACAGGTGACAAAGCGCTTCACAAATGGGACAGAGAAAGCTCAAAGTATTCTGTCTTGTACTGGCAAATGCAGCCCCCCTCCCTCTGTTCTTCTTTACAGCTGCGTTTGTTACGTGTTTGACAGACTCAGGAGTATAAGACATTCTTCATCTCTCCCCACCTACCCTTCTGTTCTCTTCTCTCAGCGTGAGGGAGGAGAGGTAAAAAAAAGAGAGTGACAGAGGGAGAAAATATGATGTTATTGAATCCTCTATAAAGTGCAGACACAGTGTGATGGGGCTGTGATTGTGAGGGGTAAACTATTGTTGTGTCTTCTACCCCATATATAATTGTTCTGCCCCCTTAAAAAAAAGATCTTAAAGCTGCATGATGTCATAAGAAAACTTTTCCATGTTAACATATGATTCCGTCAGAGAAGCTCCACTGATTCTGTCCAATGTGATGTCATATGAAAAGCTGTATATGGTTCTTTACAAATCAATGTTCTGGTGATTGATGAGTTTAAAACTCTAATCTTGAAGAATCTAAGAGCCCTTTAAGGAAGTCAAGAAACAGCTACTGATATTTGATAAGACTGAACTGATGGTCAATTCAGATTTTTTTGCTCACCAAGGCTGCAATCATTTGATATAAAGTTACAATGTAAAATAACTATTCTGTTATAATATATTTTAAAAAGTAATTCATTAAAAATGTATTAGTAATTTATACTAGCTGCATTTTCAGTCACATGATCCTTCAGAAATCATTCTAATTTGCTAATTTACTGCTCAGTTGTTAAAAATTATCATTGGTTTAGAGTTATTAATAATGGTTCTTATTATTATGCTGCTAAAAGTTTTGTTGAAGCCATGCCGCAGTTTTTAAGGACTCTTTGAAGAATATAATGTCATAACTGACCCTTCGCAAAGACCCTTTAGTTACTGTTGCTTTCTCTGACAAGCCATGAGCTTTCACACCACACATCATGTTCTCACGAGGTGAAAAATTTATCGCGGAGCAAAGAGAACACTGACAACGTGTCGACAGACAAGTCAGAGCAAGTTTCATATTTAAAATATTGTAATTTTTTTATAGAAGTTTAAACAATAAATACCGTATAGTGGCTCTTTAATGTGTCGTGACTTCAATCGAACTTCCATCTCATCATACTAGTTCATTTATAGCATCAAATAAACATGAATGGACATCAGATGGAATGTTGTTTCAAGACATGAGTACACAATTTTTGAGTTCAAGTTCACCAACGTTAATCTACGAACTCCCCTGACTGCTTTGTCGGATAAAATGGCGAATTCAGGGTTATGATTGGTTAGATCTCCTGTCAATCAAACTGTTACCGTCATTTCAAGATGACAACAACAGCGGTTTACGTCCTTACTATCAACACATGAATCTGCAGAGGTCAGGTGGTACAAGTAAGAGCTCTAAGAAAATTCCCAGTTTACAAATTGTAATTAAAGTTCAACAAGGATGCTTTTTACAAGTAGAAATCTCCTAATTACGGTAATTATAACCTGGCTTGAAGGTAACTTAAACTCACCCTGAACCTTTGAATGGAAATGTATCACTGTTTCCAAAACAATATGAAGCAACACAACTGTTTGATAGGAAGAAATGTTTCTTGAGCAGCAAATCAGCATATTAGAATGATTTCTGAAGGATCGTGCGACACGGAAGACTGAAGTAATGATGCTGAAATTTCAGCTTTGCCATCACAGAAAAATGTTTATTTGAACATGTAATAATAATTCACAATATTACTGTATTTTTGATCACATACGCAGCTTGGTGAGCACATATACATCTTTTACAAACATTACAAATTTCGACTGGTTGTGTAAAACAAATGCTGGAATGAAGAGTCTAAATACTGCAGCCAATGAGGGGGCACGGAAATGTAACATGCCAATGGAGACGGTAACAGAAGTATAAAGCTCTTGCTCGGATGAACGGGATCAAAGAACGTCCCTCTTCGACCCAGCTATGCCCTGACGGCCGGGCCGCATCGGGGAGGCGTCTCTCGCTGCTCGCCACGATGATTAGTGTCCGTGTAACACTTTGAACGCTTCCAGCTCAAAGCAGAATCCAGCTGGGTCAGAGGCTTCAAACATCTTGGAAGAGCAGATGAAATATGTTGGCGTGGGTGTGTGCGGGTGGGGGGCGCTGGTTCCCGAGCCACTGAAACGCTTCTCAGAGTTTAGATGTTAAAAGATATCATATTCATTTTCCTGCCTTTAATGCGTACCCCGGGAATAAAAGACAACAAATAAAATCTGGGGGGCAGCGCACATGCCTGTCATTTTTCCTTGTGTTCCTCTAGGTCGCCCTCCCGTGTTTCATCGTAAATAGTCCCGATGTTGGGTTTGTGAGCTGCTGGCCAACAGAACTCTTACCCCGAGTTTGACACGTGATTTATTCTGCTGGAGGTAATAGATACAGGTCACTATCAACAAGTAAGTTGTTTTTGTTGGCCGTTGGCTGCACAACTCTGTCACACTCTTTTGTCTTGATAATTTGCTAAGTTCTTGGCAGTGCTGCACTTTTATAGTATTGTCTTCACTCATATTTTGATGGTCTAATCTGCATACTGTTTTGATAACAGATTTATATCCTCTGATAATCCACCGAGAGCCCGACAACCATCAGCATCCTGACAATCAAATATGAGTTTCATCGGGGTTTGGCCAAGATAGACCTCAGAGCTACAAAGTAATATGAAAAATGAACAACAAATAATGATGAAGATGTGTATACTGTATAAAAACAATTTATGATGATATATATCATCAGGTATTTATGATACTTTAAATTATGGTACTATAGAAACTTTGGCTACACTTGTATATTAAAGTTTGATACATATAAGCAGTGTTGGTGTAAACTGAAAAACAAAATACAGGAACAATGCGAAATGGAAACTTCAAAAAATATCAGTGAATATTAGGAAAAATAGTATTGTTTATTTTTCCAACCCCATTGGCATATATTGTTTTTGATATGAGTTTCTGAAATTGACTAATTATGATAAGTCATATTGTTTCTTAAGTAAATCTACTTTCATTTAAGAATGTTTAGATATCTGTAATGGAAAACAAGACAAAAACATGAAGTAATAACTTTTTGTGGGAGCACATTAGAATGATTTGTGAAGGATTATGTGACACTGAAGACTGGAGTAATGATGCTGAAAATTAAATTTTGAGGTACATTTTGTACAAATTGTAATAATATTACTATAATACCGTTTTTTTTTTCTTACTGTATTTTTGATTCAATAAATGCAGTCTTGGTGAGCAGAAAAAACTTCTTTCAAAAACATTAAAAGCTCTTACCAACAGCCTTTAACCACGATATTTGCCATTACTACAAATATACAGCAGTCCTATGTTTATTTTGACAATCTTTAGAATGCCATTGAAAAGATGACATCATAGCTAATAAAGAGACTAAATGCTGTTCATTTTGAGTTTCAATTATACTTTTTTTTTCCTCATCATCCTATCATATATTGTTTTCATACTGTATACACACACACATATTGTGATAAAGTAGACATTCCCGCTGGGCAGGGTGCACACACAGCCCGACACACGCTACATTTCCTGCTGCAGTCACACACATGCATGTTGAGTCGTTTATGTCTTGTGTATTCCCTGTTTGTTTGTTGTTTTCTTCAGTCTTGATGGTGGCGGCGGCGAAACCGAGCGATTGATTGGCACCCACATATGCTCACTGTGCCGAAGTTGGGCAAAACAGTTATTGCATGTGTTTAAAGACTAACAAATGTGAGGAAAAACAACAGTCCTTTGTGTAATTAGTTTTTGTTATGTGTTTTAATGAGGATTTATGTTGGATTGTATATATGTGAAGTTTAAGGGAATATTAATGCTTTTTAATTATCTAAGAAATGGTATGTCCACAGGAGAGACATATATTGAAGATATTGAAGATATATATCTTTAATTTCCCTTTTTTTTCGGTATCTTTGTGGGGGTTTTTTGGGGGGGGGGGGTGTACACTGTAAATATATATTCACTCTATCACACACGTGGATTTTTGTATATATCTTCTGTGCTGTAAATAAATGACACCTTGCATGACAGTGCTGTTGTGGGCAGAGCCATCATTTTTCTTCTCACGAATGAATCCACACGCTATCCAAAGAAGATCTCCTTTGTGACAAAAACTTTTATGTTAGATGCAATTCATGATGAATTGATTTGACAGAAGTAAAATAAATAAATTACAAAAACTAATGCTTCACTTTTATGATGGTTTCACAGTAACAATCGCTGCATTAACTATGGTGTTTTGCTGAATGGTTACGAAGGTAAATTTCTACAGTAAGGGTCACGTGTCAGATCAAATGGTCCATAACGGCAGCCTGGTAATCATCTAGCTAGTCTAGCAGCTAGTCGTCCTGTGGTGTACTGGTCCGTGAAGAGCCTGTGTGTCGGCTGGTGACAGAGCTGAAGGCCATGCTGACAGCCGTAAGCCCCGCTGCAGCTCTTCTGTCAGTGAACATTGCTCCATTGTGCTCTCTCTCGTCCTGGCGCTAGGCCAGCGCTAGGTTAAAGTCTTCAAGCTTTTCATCTGTCAGAGGCCCGTGGTGGTTTCCCATCAGCCAGCCCATCAATATCAATGCTTAAATGAGCTATCACTGAGCCCTAGCTGGGAGCAATGCCTCAGCGTGCTTAAAGAGTGATGTGAAATGGCTTTAAGGGAAGACTTTGAGTTAAAATGTTGCACTAGGAGTTAAAAATAAACTTGACTGTCATTGGCTGATTTTTTTTTTTTAAGAACTACTCTGTCCTGCAGAGCTTCGTTCCAACCAGCTCCAAAACACCAGCCTGTACGTATGCCTCGATAAACCTTGATTATCTGGTTCAGGTGTGCATAATTAGGGTTAGAGCTAAACTTTCCAGGAGCGAGTTTGGACACCCCTGTCTTAGACTGACTGAGGTTCAGTTATCTTAAAATCACAGCTGTGTCAGATTTGTGATTTTGGGTTTGAGTTTGAATATACAGTAATGGTCAGATGTCCAGTGATGTCCAGAGAGGATTTTTTTTTTTTTTAAATGACCCTACAAGATCGAATAAACCATCAAAATATAAGCAAAATATTCACAGCTCACAGGAAAAAGCATACATTGATTACATTATTAGTTATTAAATGGGTTAATTCGCCCAAAAAACTTCTGTCATAAAGATCTCAACCCGCAAGACCTTCGTTCAACACAAATTATGATATTTTTGAGGAAATCTTTTTTATCTCCCACAGAAAGCAATGGAATTACCGCATTCAAGGTCCACAGAAGTAGTAAAGACATTGTTAAAACATTCAACGTGACTACAGCGGTTTAACCTTAATGTAATGGCGTGAAGAGAATACCATTTGTGCGCAAAAAAACAAAAGCAAAGACTTGATTCAACAATTTTTCCAGTCGACGCAGTGAACGCAGTGCAGAGCCTCCGTGTTCTACATCTACGTTTCTAAGATATGCTTAAAAAATCTTTAACAAACTTTTAATGATGTTTGGATAAAGGGTGAAGATGTCCATTTTCCTTTTGAATTTGTGTATTTGTAGCTCTTGAGATCTAAATTGCTTTTAAAATATTCATCATAGAATCTGATACAAGACGTTTTCATACTTATACACAATATAGTACAATCTATGTAATGTTACGCATGTAATATGTAATTTTTATTTTACTGAAATCTTTAATCTGCATTTTTAAAAATTCCCTCAGAATTTCAAAAAATAAAATAAAATCATATTTATTTTGTATATATTTAAATATAACCAATTAGTTAAAAATGATTAAATTATAAATAACTATTCTAATCCTGTTATTTATAACAAAAAGAGGTATGTTCAGGAGATAAGTTGACTATAGTTTATCTTACAACATCTGGATTTTTGGAAACTCTTTTAATCCTTTTCTAGAGGATAATCTGACTTGGCTCCATGGAATCATTTGAATAATGCTGAATAAAGCCTGACTTATGTGGAATTTCTTTATTAAAATCTCCATTGGTTTGTGTATGGAGAGCGTTGGCTTCACAGAAAGGCTTTCGGTCGAACCTTGTCCGTGGGGAAACACGTCGTGGAATTGAAAGCAGCTGAGAGAAGTGGGAAGCTTTGAGAAGCTAAAACAAACAAATTGCTCTGGTTCTTTACAATTATGTAACCATTTCTGTGGCAGCGAAAAGGCAATGAAGGCTTAAAAGACGGGGAGGCTGTAGAGGTCAAGTTCTGGCAGATCTCTCTTGCTCTCCTCCCCCTCGCTTGCGTTCTCCGGGAAGGAGGCCAATTCTTGTCAGTTCTGGAGGTCTGAAGCCAAGACGGCACGGCGAGAAGACAAAAGTGAAATGTTGGACTACATTCCTTCTTACAGGAGACCTTTTAATATCCAGATGTTGAAAGGAGCATTTTACTCAGAGCATTTTTGTTTCTTTCTCTCTGTTCTTCATTCCTTACCTCTCCCTGACACTTCTGTACTCCTTCCAAGATCTCCGTGAAATGTTCTCTATTATAACTGTCTTTTGGTTACGAGAACACTGTCAGACTTGTGGCTTTGACTCAAGTTGTGCTACTAAGTCAAAATGTCCAACACATTTGAAATTCTATGTTTTTTAATCACCACATTTGAACAACAAATTCACAACTCTTCTTCAATCAAAACTTCTTTCGAGTTGGTGTGTTATAATGCCATTTAGACAGAACACTAATATTGTGAAATATTACTACAATTAAATTAAAATAACGCTCTTCTATTTGAATATATATTAAAATGTAATTTATCAGCATCATTACTTCAGTCTTCAGAGTCACATGATCCTTCTAAAATCATGCTATTATGCTGACTTACTGTTCAATTATCAATTAGTATTGGTGCTCATATATTAATAATGGTTCTTATCATATGCTGTAAACAGCTTTTGCTGCTTAATATTTTTGTATAAACCATTATTATTATTATTATTATCATTATTTTCCAGGATTGTTTGTTTGATGAATAAAACGTTCAAAAGAACAGCATTTATTTTGAATTAAAATTGTAATTACATTTTTTTTTTGTAACAATATAAATATTTTTACTGTCACTTTTGGTCAGTTTAATGCACCTTTGCTTAAGAAATGTATTAATAAAAATAAAATGTTTTCATCATTGATAATAATCAGAAATGTTTCATGAGCAGCAAATCTCAAATGAACTTGTAATAATATTTTACGATAAAATAAATAAATGCAGCCCTGTAGAACATATTAGACTTCTTTCAGATATATTAAAATAATATGTATAAATATATACATATTGTAATTATTCCCAATATCCATTGTGCACACATACAATATCAACATATATACAGCTTTTAAAGAATAAACCCTTTTCACAACTTCACAACTAAAATGTGTTACTAATAATACTAAGAATACTTTCGATCATGTTTTACAAAATTCAATTTTTTCAGTATTGCTTCATTGATTAACTTCACACCACAAAACACTGATTTAACTATTCCTGTGCTGTTGTTATCGTGTCTACATGACTGCCACCTGTAATACGCTGTCCTGTTTGGAGAGATGAAAGTGTCGGATGTGCTAACCGTGTAATCGGAGGAAGCTCTGTTTCTTCCCCGGGGTCTTTCTGCCCATAACACATGACTATTACAGGACAGCTATTGTGTGCGGGTGTATACACATATACACACGTACAAACGCTCGCTGATGGCAGCTGTCTAACAAACCCACCCCGTTCTCTGTGTGAATTCACAGACCGAAACCAGCATCATCTTGAAAACCTTTCATGGACTCTAAAAATACTCCAAATAATCTTTTCGTAAATAAACATTCCTTAAAATAAGGAAAGGAATGGAGCTTTTAAGGCTCAGAATAGCTGTGGCTCTTGCCCTGTCTCTTTCATGTCTGAGGAAGCCAGAAACAATCTCATTGTTACATTGTTACATTTCCTTTTCTCCCAGTGAAACCTCTGTAGTTTTCAATATAAGGTCACAAGCAGGTCCATTCAGCATAATCTGAGCTCTTTGTGCCACACTGACAAATATAAACTTACCCGACCACACGTCAAGATGAGTCAATAACCTATTATCACTCATCTTCAAGACAGTGTCACTGAGCTTTATTGAGTTGTGAAGAATACAATTCGTCCGTAAATTTGTGCATCCAGCTATTTTGTAACATGTGAAAGTGTGAGCTGATCTGTATAAAAGCCCTAATGGAGTAAAGGCATGGTCTATTTCTTAGGGCCTGTTGACACCTGGTCACCTCCCGCATTTTCTCTTACTGGATACACATTTATTTGGCCAAGTGTAAATGGAACCATTTTGACGCTTTGACGCGAACGGTCACACCGGTGTGATCAGTCTTGGCTGGTCCCTGGAGCGTACGATCACACCCATAGACATAATAAAATACATAGACGCCCCATTGGCCTCTGGATCGTACGTCAACGGCGCCACCATATTGTGCAGGGCAATGTTCCCATAACACTCATAACTGGAATTGAGACAAATGCCTGTTTCGTATGCTGCTTGGGACTGTACAAATCGCCACACAATCGAATACAGGTCTCGGGGAGTAACCTTTCACAGGTAAGGCTGAACATTTGTTTCTGGTTGTATATATATATTTATGATAGTAGTTCAACAGCCACCGGAGTCAGATGTGAAAGTTAGATATGAGTTTACATGATTGATATTATAGTTTCATATTATATTATATTATCTTACTTTATAAAACAAATTTCCTGAAATTTAAAAAATGCATCTTTATTTTCTTAAAACCAACTTTTAAGACAAACACTCGTTTCGGTTAGGTGACTGAGTTTTTGTGAATTACTGTAATGTTAGTTAGTTACGTTTCTCATATATTTTCTCATTATAACAAAGAGTTGAGGAGACTGGCCAGGTCAGACTGTCAGGATTAGGGATGGAGCTAAACCATCGGTATCAGTATTATACATGCTATTATCAATATATCATTGTGATATTATATAATTTTACTTATACTATTATATAATTATATATATTTACTGCATACTGTTTATTGACAATATATATACTTTACTATTGATTATATTATATATTACATAAACTATTTCCTATATAAAGTATATACAACAAACTATTTACTTATTTTACTTCTCTCTTTTTTTACTATTTGCATTCAACTGTAGTTGTACCATATCATATCATACCATAAAGGATCCATTAGTTATCTTTGTTCTTGCATGTTTTGGAGTATCTATCTGTAAATATCTGTATCTGTTACGTGTATAGCTGTTCTGGACTCTGTTTGTTGTCATGTTCCACATGTACCCTTTGGGTTTTTCCAGCCACTTATTTGTCATTATCATCATCATCAGCTGTGTCTTGTCAATTACCTCTTTTCTCCCTGTGCTTGCACCTGTATATATTCCCTTGTCTGTTCTTGTTGGTGTCAAGACATGTTCCATTTACCTGTATACCATTAAAGATACCTTGTTCCAATTGCTCCTTCATCTTTGTACTTCCCTGGGACCATGTCACATAACAGAAGAATGGACCAAAACAGAAGGATGATGCGGGGGGAGGGTTGACTTCTCAACATCCAACAGAATGGATGGCCTTTGGAGTGGTATGTGAAGGAGTTTTTGAAGATTTCCCATCAGGTGAGCTGAAGGGATTCTATGATTAAAGCCTGCTTCCGGATGGGACTGGATGATCATTTATTTAATTCCTTTCCTCCTGACGATTGTTATACATTCGTAGTGGACTTTATTAATTATGTCCTTGACTTGGAGAATTCTGATTTCTTTGATTTTACAGAGGACAATCTAAATTCAGCCAGTCCCTACCCGGAAGCATGTAGGATCTCCAGTTCACCTGAGACCAGCGGTGTCCATATACTACCCCAATGAGTCCATCCAGTTCTGTCCCGTGAGCGAGATGGCTGCCGCTCCTGAGCCGCAACGCAAGATGGCCACTGTAACGAGCCATATGCGCGTACTGTCACCGCCTGCAGTGAGACAGCCAGTGGCTAATAGACTTTTGGACTGTGCCCTCTCCAAGGAGCTTTCCTCCTGAGTCCTCTTCAGTATCTCCAGCGTCTCCTGCATCGCCCGAGCCCACACCTATAGCACCATGGATCTGCTCCAGTTCTGTGGCTATAGCGGCCAAGAAGGCCACGCCGCCCTGGTTGCCTGAGTTACTGGCAGCCGCCCTGGACTCCGCCCTGGTCGCCTGAGCTCCCGGCTCCACCCTGGACTCCCCCTTGGTTTCCTGAGGTCCCGGCTCCACCCTGACTACTTCCCTGGACTCCGCCCTGGTCGCCTGAGCTCCCACCACCACCCTGGACTCCCCCCTGTTTGCCTGAGGTCCCGGCTCCACCCTAGTCGCCTGAGCTCCCGCCACCTCCCTGGACTCCGCCCTGGCCACCTGAGGTCCCGGTGCCGCCCTGGAGGCCAGCTGACATCCAGGGTGCCCACCCCCCCCCTCCCTGTTTGGACTCTTTAATGTTAGGTGTATAGCTGTTCTGGACTCTGTTTGTCATGTTCCACATGTGCTCTTTGTTTCTTTTTTTTTTTCGCCACTCGTTTGTCATAATCAGCTGTGTCTTGTCAATTACCTTGTTTCTCCCTGCACTGTTAGAAATTGCTGTTAATTTACGTCAAATTTTCAACAGTAAAATCCTGTTCTGTTCAAAAGCAGTATATTGCAGTTTTTATTTTTTTTGCGAGATGGCGTAGACAAAACATAACAGCATTTTACCGTATTTTCAGTACAGAAGACGGCAGTTAACAAGTGTGGTTTTCATCCATCTTTTTCATCCATCTTCATACTGTTGATGGGTGAGTTCCCTTTTGCTTTGCTCGTTGTTATAAGCAAAATATATTACACTTGCAACTGGTATGATGGATATTGGAACTGTAATTATTTTTAATTGGCTCGTTTCAGTGATAAAAGCGCCAACTGTGACATCGAGACTGAAGTGGGATTCCTGATTACAGGGTGAGTTTCATCCAACATTAGACAGTTCGTCTGTTAAACCTTCTATAAAGTTAAACCAAACACTGTTGCTTTGAAATTATATCGATGTTTTGATTAGGTGACTGACATTTTGTGAATTACTGTAATGTTAGTTGACTAGCTTTTCTCACACACTGAAGGTTTCCCAGAGACAAAGTTGTGCTAAACAATGAACTAAAATTTACTAATACATTCAGGTTGATTCAGTAGGGTTAATAAAAAAAATAATCATTATTACAGTATGTGAATGAAATTGATTACTTTAGATGTTACCACACACGCACATCTTTTTAGGTTACCATTTTTTTGTGTGTGTGTGTGTGTGTGTAGACTGGCTTGTATATACAGTGCGCAGTGTTACAATGCAGGTCGGCACTTAAAACATGCAACACAAACTAATCATCCTGATGTATACAGCAGATCTGATTAAAACTATATATATCACATATAAGTATCATCAAGTTAGGTTTACCACAGGCTTTATTTTAGACTTCTGGATTCTGACATCATACCTGCACCGCTCTATTTATATGAAACATAATCTAATCGGGAGTAATGGGAACTGTTTTTTTATTATCTCTTAATTAGTCTCTTAATTAATATGAGCCCATAAAAGATGTCTGCACAATAATTATAAAGGAATTTGGTTAGAATTTAGTTAAGGTGAATTTGTTTCAGTGTTAATTACTGAATAATATTAATTAACAACATATACTTATTGGTTTAGGATAAGGTTTTCGTTTAAGGTTAGTTGCTTGTAATTAGTGTTACCATGAATTTGTAAAATGTTTAAAATGGTTTCAGATGCAGCATTGTACACTGTTAGCCCCGATTTTACACCTAATGAAACAATTTAGTTACAATATACCTAAAATATTTAAGTTTGATTGCATTACTTGTAAAATATAAGTATATACCACTAATTTGTGATCATAATTTGAATGTGAGAATAAATTTAATTTAAATGTATTTTTCCTGATCACACCGCCCACACTGGTTTGGTGCTGCAAGCTAGGTAATGACGCCCTTTTGTCAAGGTGGGGATGTACTCCTGTTTTATCAAGGTTCATAGCTATCTTAACAATTAGACTAGCTTGTTTTGCTTTGCAGGCTTTGGAAGTGTTAGTATTGCGATCAAAACTGCAAAGCTAAACGTTAAAGCTCAAACATGGATATACAAGAACGGAACAATCTCCTTGTTACATCTGGAATGTATGCATATTTATTTCACTTTATGCACAATGTGTACACTTATGCCTCCTTCACTACTCCAGATCAGCTGTATGTCATGTGACCTGTTCTGAGGCTGATTATTTCATTTACCTGCATACAGTGCACAATTAGATGTAAACCATAAAGTCAGCAGCCATTATAAAGACTTCAACTTTAAGCTTTAAGCCTGCCATCAGCCAGATGGTAATTCAATGGCCAGCTCTTTCTGGCCATTGTGTAGGTGCATTCAAGTCGTAGTTACCATAATTATGAAATTCTAGAACTTGTAATTACAACCTATAAACTGGGAATTTTCTGAGAGATCCTACTTGTACCACATGACCACCGCACCACCTGACTGCTGCAGATTCATTTAGCCATTTATAGTGTAGCCGTAGAAACGCATAATTCCCACGTCACGACATGCACAGCATATGATTTTGAGTATCTGACAACAGCATTATCTGACATTATCATGTCTTTGTGTTTTTCTTCCTCTGTTTGCTTGCAGCAGATAAGGACTCATACTGACAACGTGAGAATCCTCTGTGTTGATCAAGAATTGGAAGAATTGAATCCTTGGAAGGATGTTTGGCGATGGATGAACTGACCAACCTCAGGCTTCTCTGTGTTTATTTATTTATTTATTTTTTCGGACTGATTTATGCCCTGCACCTGGACTTCTAACTATATGAAAAATACTTTATATTTTATACAGCAGGTAATGCTCAACCTGGGAAAAGGTGAGCTAACACCTAAAATTCAATAATGCCGATATTGTGAACAAACCATACAGACAAACCATATAGTTTTGATGTAATTTGTTGTGATTCTGAGATAGACTGTTCATGTGCTTAAAAGGTACAATATGTAATATATTTTTATATTCAAATATCCAAAAACCCCTTGCACAGTGTTATATATTTCGTTCAGCTGTGTACAATCCTAAATGTTTCCAAGAATTTGTCAATTCAGAGAAAATCACAATTTTAAATAGTGCCCCTCTCTTGTCACTTGCGCCTGTCGATGACATAATATCTGCATTATCCCTGAAACATTAGAGCAAGTGAAACAGCGCTGCGTTTCCTCACAGTTTTAATTCAACAAATAAACTGATCTGTATGAGTAGTATTTCAGCACTTGTGAGTAGTTCGGTAGAATGAAATGTCCTCGTTTCTTTATATCCCCCAGGACTCGCGTGTGACACTGATACCTGTCTCTCATTAGTAATCGCGGCCGTGATTCTCGGCCACGGCCAGCTTCATACCACAGTCATGTTAAAAACATGCTTTCCTTCATCGATTAATATTATTTCTCCATAAATAATATTAGATCCATCAGCATGACGACAAGTTCCATGATTCCATATTCACTGCGTCATCAATCTACGCCTTTGTTATTTTTTTAATTGTTTAGCGATGCCTAGCATACAAAAAAACTACATATAGAGCACCTTTAACAATAAACTAATTTGTTAAAACTAGTTTTGAGAAAAATGTTCCATGTTCATGTTTTCATGAAAATCCTCGTTTTGTTGTATTTGGTATGAAATTGAAATAAAATTGTATGAATATACCTTTATTTTTTTATTTTATTTTTTAAATTAATTTTCTAGTTATAAAGCAAATTATTATAGCAATTTATATAAATTTAACTTAGTACTTTGAACTTAAATATATGTGTAATAACTACTAAGTATAATAAAATATTTTAAGAAATCACATTTTTAAGGTAACATTCCTTCCCTTTTTTAGGGCAACCAGTTTCCTCAAATTCTTTAAAGTAAATTCAACTTATCTGCACTGTTAACAATTTTCCTGTATTTTTACAGTACGGTTGCCAGCAAATTACTGTAATTTCGTTTTACAGTAAGCATACTGTAATTCAGTTTACAGTACACAAGAAGCTTACTGTAATTTTACAAAACTGCATTTTACTGTATTTTTACAGTATTTTCTCATTTTTGCCTGCTTCTGCTGTAATTAAAATTACAGTATTGTACTGTAATATCTAAATTGATGCAATGCAGCTAAATATTACTATAATTTTCAAAATAATTACTAATAATGTTAATTTTTTATTTATAATGTGTAGTTATTGCAGTGTATTAATCTATAGGAAGTAATATTATAATTCTACTGCATGCATCGGTCTTTGTTAAGTAATAGATAATTATTAACTATGATAACGGTAATTTATACCTTTATTCATATTTTTAATTAATAAATATTTGTCATTACAATCACACTGGTTATTCCGTCTAAGTTAAATCAAACAAAGTAAAATGCGAAACTGGTACCAATAGCCAATCTCTCTGAGCCCAAATCACCCGTTTACGTTGCAAAGGAAAGTTTATTAGCCTTGTTTTCATGGGTTTACAGTGTCATGTGAACTTTGCAGAAAAAAAATACTTAATTTCAACTTCCACATATTAGATAACTGGTATAATTTAAGGATATTTAGAATGAGATGATGAATTATATATTAGATCAAATATATTCTGTGATATTTCACATGCAAAATGGTACATTACAAGTTTGGGTGTTATTTGAAACGAACTGCAACCCTGAAACACAAATATCAAGCCACAGCAGGATTCACCAAGAATTCATTAAGCTCTGCAAGAGTTCACGACTCAGAAGAGAGAATAGCAGAGAGAGAATGTGTGTAAAACGAGCAAAAAAACCCCCTAAAAACAACAAACATTCAGAACAACAGGGAATTAAACATAATGTGTTTTGTGGATAAGGGGGTCTGAGAAAGAGAATGGAAAGAGAGAGAGTGAGAGGTGTAACGCTATAGAATAAAAGAGCCAAAGAAAGTCCCATACGGATTGAGTGGAGATGAAGTGACATCCCAGCAAGCACAGCGATCACACTGAGAACTGACCCAGCACACCCAGGTCACAACGATCTTCCCTCTAGAGACACAACCCCACCTAACATTGAGAAAAACACACATGAGCGTAGTTTTTAGCATGGAGAAGCTGTTAAATTATAGATACAACCCCTTGGGAAAGAAGTACACTTTACCATACTTTTAAAACGAGCACTTATGCAAATACTATACTTTAAAAGATCTTTGGTTCATTTTGTACTTTTATCGGGGGGTTATTTTTCGCCCTCTGAATTGTGTCACTTTGGTTTTCAGTGCCATTGCATAGATTTTTAAATTAAAGTTGCAAACGTTCTACTATGATTTATATTTGTTTCAATTTTTTTATGTCACAAAAAAAAAAAGTTTAAACAGGGGTGTGTAGACTTTTAGTATAAAAAAAAAAAACGGAATGTTTTCGGACACTTGATTGACAGGCGATCTGACCGATCATTTTGTCTGACAAAGCAGTCAGGGGAGTTAGTAGATTAATGTTGGTTAACTTGAACTTCAAAAGTTGTGTGTACTTATGTCTTTCCTTGCTTGAAACAACATTCCTTCTGATGTTTATTTGATGCTATAAATGAACTAGTATAAAGAGATGATCGGATTACGAGCCGTTTGAAGGAGCTACAGCGATCTGTCATGACACATTAAAGAGACACTATTTGGTATTTATTGTTTAAATTTCTTTAAAAAAAATGATGATATATTAAATATGAAACTGTTTCATGTCTGTCGACGTGTTGTCAGTGTCCTCTTAGTATTCTTCACTGCGAGCGCATGGCTTGTCGGACGAAAGCAACAGTAACTAAAGGGGGCGGGTCTTTGCGAAGGGTCAATTGTTGTGTCACTTAGTTTTCCTGTTTGCACTACTTTCCACCACTAGTTGTCGTTTTGGACATCTGTGCACTAATCAATCATCTCGTTATCCTCCCACTATTTAAGTTCAGTTCTGTTTCTGTCTCACTGTTGGGTATTGTCCATGTTACGGATTTACCTTTGGATTTATTAAAGACTACATTCTCTCTTCACCATCGTGTTCGTGTCTGATCATATATACAGCGTTTGACAATTGTTACAGTTTTATTATAGATTCAATTTATATTAAATTCAATTAGATGAATGGAAGAGTGCTTCTTTTGACTGACTTAAAGGGTTAGTTGATCTAAAAATAAAAATTATCCCATGGTTTTCTCACCCTCAAACCTTTCAGACAAATCTTTCCGACAAATACAGTTGGAGATATATTTAGAAATATCTTTAGTCCTCCAAGGTTTATATTGGTTGTGAATGGCCCGTATTTTGAACCAAAAAAATGCATCCATCCATAATCAAATTAATCTATTTGGACGGAAGAGCAACCTTTGACCCAAACGCAATGAAGCAATGACAAACATGGAGATACATGGGGATGCTTTTCATTTTTGGGTGAAATATCTCTTAAGTAGGACTTAAGCACATCTTTATATGTAGTTTCATAATTACTTCTATCTATTACTTCTTTGATATACACTGTTTAAAAAAGAATCTGTGAAATTTACGATAAAAAAAAGAGATACAGATTTAACTTAAATTTACATATTTCATTAACCCTTTAGAACCTAATGCTAAAATAGCCCGTTTTCTTTTTTTATTATAAAATTCTCACACAATGTGCTATCTTCAAGATGTCATTTTATTTCAGAAAACAAATGGCTTTCAATAAATTACAGTTACTGACCATTAACATGTATGGTGAGTTTGTAAATATAATTTAAATAGACATTAAAAAAAACAATAAAAAATGTTCTGAATTTGTATTTAGAAAAAAAGAAAAAATGCTGATCGAAAGAATCTAATACTTTAAACTTGAAAATTCAACTATATTACATATATACAAGTATATTTTTTATGTATTTTTAACATACCTTTAAGATTTGAGGTACACTATTGGAATTTAACTTTAGTGCTATGTTCATTCTACATGCAAGTAATAATAACTTACAGATTCTCAAAAACTCCTACAACCTCTGTGAACAAAGGCACACTGAAAAAAAAATATAACATTTAAGTTAAGTAAAATTATCAAAATAAATAAACAAACCAATAAATAACTTGGCCAACTAAAGTTTGAGTAATTTCTACTTGCTGAAGCTAAAGTTTACTTTGCAATGCTCAGTTTTAAGTACATTTTACTCAAACAACACTAAATTAAGCCATGATTTTAAAGTGTATGCTTTGCTTAGAACATCTAAGTAAATAATACAATATATATTGTGTAGAAGTAATGGATAGAGAGATCTCAATACTTCGGTAGACAATACACAATAACGGTAACATTTGTTTTTACTCATTCCTAATTATGAATGTCATTTTGAGTAGAAAACGAACTCCAGACGTCACAAAAAAAGTTACTAAACCTATAGCAACAAATGCAACGATAAAACAGTGTAAATACAACTGGAAAAAAAACTGTGAAAATCCAACCATAATGTTAATTATTCATGTATGCCCCAGTGCACGATGGGAACACCAGTATCAGAAAGTTGAATAGGTTTTACTGAATTTTATAACGCTGATATTTACGCTTTAATTTCTACAAGTTTCCATTGAGTACTAATATAAAATGTACCATGTTTTTAAATTCTTACCTGAACTAACATATTCAGTTGTTTTTTCTGTAGCATTTACTTTACTGAATATTTTTTTATCAGTGTAGTCCAACTCTAAAATTCATTTGTACTTTGCTTCAATATACAAACCTGTATTATTGTTTCACACATCCAAAAATGTACTGCTCTACAGCCCTCTTCACGTCCCAAGTGTCAAGGACACTTCCTGTTCGAGACACCTCCAATGCCAGCACACATCATGTCATCAAATGCCCCTCACCCTTTGAGTTCCATACAAAGTCCACATACTCTGTTCTTCCTGCTGTCCAGCTGCCGGCTCTATGGCCCAGGTTGGTGCTCCATTTGGTGGTAATGAGGTAGAGAGCAGGAGCCCCACATCCTGTTCGCTCCTCCTGATTAGCACTGGTGAACTCTGACAAATTTGCCAAATTCCTTCTCCTGTCAAGTCTTCCACCCCAGACGGTTGACCAGAGGCTTGATGAATACACTTGTGTTCTGTGAGTGCCAGGCCTCCTCTTTTTTGTGTTACCTGATCTTTGAAGGGAAGGAGAAATCAAGCAGAAATGTGGTAAAGAGAGGGCGAACCAACTAGGAAAGTAAAAGCATCCAGGCCACATCACTCTCTCAGCATTTCTGATTTATGACATTCCAGGCTCTATTTATATTCATGAGCAGGCATGGAAGCGGACTTGCTCTCATTCCACAGCTTCAAGTTCCCTTGCCATACTTCCAGGAATCCCTGCCATTCCAATGCAGTGTTACCAGCTCTGTTTATCCCAATCAAGGATAGAGCCCACACGTAGACCTATCCTTTTCTAACATGCATTGAGCTAATAGCCCACAAAAAGCTGGTAGTCCCCATTTTGGTAGTCCTCATTTTAGGCTATAAACACAATAAAATCAGCTACTTTTGCAGGTGTCAATGTCGCTGTTGTAATTATTTAACCCCAGTAAAACTAAATAAATTAGTGATTAAATTAAATTCCCACTTAAACATCGGGCCTGTCTCAATACCCATACTTGCAATCTTGGCCACTTGAGAAAGGATGCATGCAACATGAAGTAAGAGCACATTTTGTCCAAGGTCTGAAAAATGTCAAAGCTCAGTGCTCTTAATACACTCTAAATCCACACTATGTTTATATATGGACACGTTTTGTTTCAATCGGAATTAATTAATTCCAATTGATGATTCCAAATGTTACATGAATGCTAAATAGAGTGATCGGGTTGATGTGCACGTTTATATCTCACAACTTCATTCAGACTTAATTTTTTTGTGCACACTGCAAAAATACACAGAGTTTCCCGTGGTTTGTGCATATTAACCATTCTCCCACAAAGCTTCTTTGTTTTAAAGAGCAGACTTAATATTTGTCTATTTTGGGTCCTAATTAAGAGATGACGAGCACATGAACCATTGTGCCATGATATTTATAGAGCAGTAAAAACACCCCTTCCCACACCTAAAAGAAGGCTTCTGTGGTTGAGTTTGGAAAAAGGATGGATAGGATATTGTCCTACTCCACTTCACAGACAATGAGTGGTAAGAGAATTTTAAAAATGAAACAACAGTCATTTATGTCAGTTCAATCAACAACAGCAATTACACACATCTGTATGTCATTGTGTAACCCCTCTACCCGGGTCCTGCTCGACCCACTCTGAGCGGGCCTCGAACCTAGGTCTTCCGGCAGGCTGCAACCTCTAACATCTGGTGCCAGAGCATGTCTTGAGGTCAGAGGAGTGAGGTTTACTTCCACAGCAACTACTAGCTGGCCTCCATTACACTCACCCCCCTAAACCTCACTCCTGTTCGGGTCACGGCACCAATGTACTCCTCTACCCGGGTCCTACTCGGCCCGCTCTGCGCAGGCCTCAAACCCAGGTCTTCCGGCATGGGAGTCGGACACTCTAACAAGGAGGCTAAAGGCTGCAACCTCTAGTGTCTGTCGCCAGAGAATTTCTTGAGGTCAGAGGAGTGAGGTTTACTCGCACAGCAACGACTCAGTGGCCTCCATTACAGTTGCACATGCACAGGACTTTCCACTTTTGGTTTTCAATCTGATCAAGAGTTTACGTCCTCTCAATCGAATTAGAAAAGCTTTAAACCACCCCTTACAATCCAAATTAAATTTTAATTGGATTTGGCCAATTGGCTTGTCAACAAGTGACTTTTTTTATTCTGACTATCCATGGGTCCATGTAAAGGCAGCTACTATCTCCAAAACTGCATTGGTGTGGTTTTTGAGGCTAAGTGAGTTCTCAAGAAAATATTTCCAAGTGTAATTTAAATTATTTAGACATGACATTCAGAAGTAGAAGTGACCAGTGGAAGCGCTTCACACAATGGCACAAGACGTCATCATAGACTCAATTGAACAGGGTTGAGTGGATCAAGTCATGCCAAATTATAAAGCGTTTCAAAACTAAATACGGCCTGACAGCAATGCTTGTGGTCACCCACTTTGTAGAGTTTGCTTTCATTTGAAGCAAGAGACTAAATACCCTATATATATGATATATATACGGTATTTGGTCTTGGTGGACTAGATGCTATGCATGCTGCTTCTGCAAAGCAAGTATGAACTTGCTACTGTCGTATGATACACAGATATGATTCTGCTGCATGAATAGACATACATAAATCTCCTAGCAGATCTAGGCAGGTGGAGCTGGGGGAGGTGGAGGGTTTCAGAGGAATTCTAATAGTGCGCAGCAGGACCAGCTCACAACAATCTCTGAACCAGAATATTTAAATATATAGCAAGCAAGCTCATTGGCCGCAAAATCAGCTGAGGTCAATCAATGTAAATGCAGTGTAAATGATGTGATTACTTGCAAATTGCACATAAAGGACCTACCAGTCTGCGCTATCGAGAGTTTTATGAACTAGACATTTCATCATAGCTGAGAATATATATGAGGCTTCTTTTTGTTATCTCACCTGTGATGTTCGGTTTGCATGAATCACAATGGGTAAAAACATCACATGGGCCAAGTCATTATTTACTCATTTACTGTGGTGCACTTGACACTTCGGGAATTTCCAGGGACACTGTGGTCACACCAGCAGATGTACATGTATTTAAGTGCCAAACACTCAAACTGTCATTACACCACTACACATGTTGTATGTCTCCCTCATCTAATACATCTGACTGAACTCATTAGCTCATTATTATATACTGCAAGACCTCAAATGGGTGTGGACTGATAAGAAAGATACAAAATATGCAGTGTTGAGGATGCTTGATAAGCAGTTGGTTAGGGTTATTATTGTTTGACAGAATCTTGATCCAGGACCACCACAAGACGTTGATCAAGGAGCATGTGCTACTTTGCAAAATCACGGTACAGTGTGATTATTACACATCTGGGCTAATACTCACACTCTGCAGCTTAATGGTTTACATGCATTCCTGATGTCAGTGTGCCAGGATGTGTCTCTGTGTGTCAGGATGTGGAGCAAGAGTTGCACTCTTCCTTCCTGACTGATGAGCAGACACATACGTAGAAAAATAGTCCCATCCATCTACTATGACACAGAAGCACCCTAGGGAACCCACCACACCTTCTCCTTATCTCTCTTCAGTAAGAATTTGGCTTGCTTCTGAGAAATTAATGGTGGTTTTACTTCACCTGCAGGCTCTGTGGTATGCATGCAATATCTCATTGCAACAATTCGGTATCATAACATTTATGCTTTTATTATTGTGCAACATGTAAAGGTTTGGGCGTTGTTCCCATTGTTTTTTTTTTTTGTCAACGGCATAATAGTTCTGCAGATTTTGCATCAATCATTCAATCATTATTATGCAATTATTGCATTTTTAATCATAATAACTTATCTGACACCTCAAATGTCTATTTATTAATAAATAGCCAATATTCTAGAAATATGCATGCTTATAAGCAACTAGTTAAAAGACCCTAAAATAAAGTGTTGCCATTTTTTAATCAATAAAAGAGTCACTCTGATTCATTTTTTTTTCTTCCATTGAGCATTAGTTATTTGCAGACTTTGTTTCGCAGGATACTGTGTCATTTGGTTGAAAATTTTTAAACATTAAATTATCATCATTGTAAATTTTTCAGCCTATTATTTTGACTGTCGATGTTTTCATGGGGCAGATGAATGTCACTGCATTTGAACTTCTGTTTACGTCATTTATTTGTCGTTTTTTTGTTTTGTTTGTTTGTTTGTTACCCTGCCATCTGGTGGACTGTTGCAAAAGACTTAAGCGGTAAATGTAAAATGTGAAATTATAACCACACTTGCACAAAACAGGTTATAAAATGGTCCTAAATAGACACTTTTCAGTGTAATAACACGCACCCCTATGGCAAAAGACCATCTCCACATTTCCCTGCCTCTACAAACACACACCGTCATTTTCACAAACCACACAGAGCTCTAGACCAAACACAGACAGGAGTGAAAAAGTGACAAATTGAGTGTGTACAGCGAAGCACTACTATTATGTGTCTAATGGGGGCAGAAAACGTGCCAGGACATTTCAGAGGCATCAACTTGAGCTCAGATTTACGATTCTCTTCCTGTCCGTCATGGTCAGTGACCTCAGAGCCAGCGGTTATAAAAAGACAGATAAGTTTCCCACAGGCTGGCACTATGGTCTGTGTCAAATACAGGTGAATTTAGCAGAATTTAGTTTCTTTCCTGCTGTGTGTAAACAGATCAGACCTTCATAACATGACATCATAACTTTTTATTGTGAGCCCTATGAAATTGAAAACTTTGAAGACATATTTTTCAAAATATTAGCATATATATTGGCAATCAAAATGTAAATGTGTGTGGACAATAATAAACATTTAAACTTTTAAAGCAACTGTAAGTATTAAAAAAAAATGCAGAAGGAAAATAATTGTTTACCAAAAATCATGTATGAAGATGCATTTAGTTTATAATATGTACCAAAAAAACAGCAATTCTTCTCATTAATCTTACTCAAAGTTTTTTTTTTTTTTTTCAGAACACATAATAGCAATACTTATTTTTAGCCGTTTTTATGTAGTACATCAAAAAACTTTCTTTTTCAACTTTTTTTTGAAGTATGAGATGGAAAGAAAGAGAGAGTCTTTTACACTTTCAGCACAATTTCCTCTCTATTTCCTCCCTGTAGACCAGCGTCTGCAAAATGTGCAGAGTAGGAATTTTGTGCAGTGGTGGTTGTGAGAGCTGCCAACATGAAGGGAAAAGACAAAGAATGATACAAAGAGAACAAGAAGGACCAACGTTTGAGAGAGAAAACGATGCATGGAGAATATTCCCTCTTTCTCTAGCTGTCCAAAAATGAGTGGATAGCAGCAAAACCTCAGTTTTCCTTCTTTGACTCCTTTTCCTCGTGTTCCTGGAAGGCTCAACCATTCCACTCAGTGGAATATGAGCCACACGCAGGGCCCACATATGCATCCTGTTCTAGACCTGCCTGAGCGCTGATGATCCGAGACCAGCTGTGCCGTTCCTTTATGAATGCTCCGACTCTGAGTTTAAAGAGGTGAAACTGACCGCAGAGCAGTGCGAGCCCTCCACCACACATACCTGCATAGACAGTATATATATTTTAGGTTACGCTAATTTGCAGTCTGGAAGGATCACTGGATTGTCATAAATCTGTGGCGGGACAGCATGGAGGGAAATGTGCTATATAAGACGTTTCGAAAAATGAATTATGAAAGAAGAAGTGACATGATTGTTATAGACTCAACAGGCAGGATTTATAATCAGGTCATTAATTATGAGATTTATTTAAAACAAGTAATCAAAGGTCACACTTTATATTAGGTGTATTTATGTATATACGTACATACAAATATTGGGTTCAAAATGCAAAACACTGATGTTGAGGTGGGATACTAGTAAGGTTAGGACAGGTTTGGTGATATGGGTAGGTTTAAGTTTGGGTTAATGAAAATGGGATGGGTCAACACTGTATAATAATAGATGTAATTACAGAAATTAATTACCGCTGAAATTTCATCCAGGGATTTTTTTTTTTTTTTTTTTTGGTAACACTTTATTTTAAGTGTCAGTATTACAGTGTAATTATACATTTAAGTACTGAGTAATGACAATTAACTACATGTACTTACTATAGGGTTAGGGTTAATTGCATGTAATTAGGCATAATGTTTAGTTATTACTATAGTAAATGCATGTAACATATGTAAGAATGACACTGTAAAATAGTTACCTTTTTTTTAAATATATGTACAATGTAAAAACATGTATGTCCGCACTGTATCAAATGATTCCTTTAAATGTTAGTAAATAGTAGTTAAAGACACATATATAGGATTTTAACACATATATTCACCATGAAAATGCATTGTAGTTCTGTATGGTCGGCAGTATATTTATTGTGTGAGTCATCTATAACATCTGTAAATGTTTTCATATATGTTTGTGAAAATGTTAGTAACTGTATTACATGTTTACAAAAAGTGTGCTTCTTTGTATACCATAAAAAACCCTCTTGACATTACTCCAGTGTAACTCAACAGCCGCAGAAACCGGGCGAGAAGGCTGTTGGTGATGGGGTCATTCCTCCCGTCTACTGAGGTGTCAGGAAAAACAATTCTGAAGTGCTTTAAAACTTCTGGCCTTTCCTGCTCATTGCAGCTGGCACACCCAGGAGATAACAAGCCTTTCAAGCGCGTGCATGTGTGTGTGTTCGAGTTAGTATTCATGAGTGTATCTGTTTGTGTTTGGACTACTTTAAGGTTGTTCACTGACAAATACTTGTAGCTCAAGGATGTGTTTACCTGCCCTTGTAGTGGCGACGCTAAGATAATATTATTGTGTGTTAACCTTGAAAACCCAATAGATGGAATCCTTGCTCTTGACACATTAGAGAGTGACTGTAATCAATTTCAGTTGTTTGTAAAGGGCAAAGGTTATCATACTATAACCTCCAGTCACTCTTGAGGAGTTTACGATTAGAAATGCAATGCCGAGGCATTTTTGCATACCCATCTTTCATGTGGCAAAATACTTACAAGGTAAGGTATCTTACTACAACAAAAAAATATTTTTCTTTTTTTTTCTTTCTTTTTTTTTCCTGACAGTAATCATCTAACCATGTGCAGGGCAGTGTTGGAAGGGCCCACATTAAATAGACTCTTAGAGTGAAGCTTATTTGGTCTTCAACACAGGAAGCTCTGCCTTTTGAGAGGAGGAGAGAAGGGCTGCTCTAAAATCCAGGAAATGGGCCTTCAGGACGGCCAATCGTCCCCAGCACAGGGTCACAGGCACTTAAACACTGTCTACTGCTGCACGGTTTGGCATTGTCTGTGGGTCAGTGCTCAGATTTTCAGTTTCAGGGACTGAAATTTCCTTGTCTCCAAATTAAATAGAATAGAATAACAGTAGTAGTAGCAATGGTAATAAAATCAGTAATCATAATTGCAGAGGTATTGATAACAGTAGTAACAACAGAAGTAGTAGTAATGAAGTTCATAATAGTGGTAGTAATCGTAGTTTTAATAGCAGTATTTAACTAAACGAATTAGTAGTACAAGAAATGGTATAGTGACAGTAGTGGTAGTAAAAACAGAAGAAGTAATAGTGCTAGTGATGGTACACTGTTAAAAAATTACTGTAAACTTTACAGTATAATACTGGCAGCAGGGTTGCCAGCCAGTTACTGTAAAATTTACAGTAGCGTTACTGTAATTTAATTGACAGAATTTCCCTGTATTCTCTGATTACAGTAAATAACTGTATTTTTTTTAATTACGAAGGGTCAATTTACAGCAATATTCTGTAAATTTGAGTCAAACCAACATGTGACCCCAGAATGCATTGCAGTTTACAGCAATATGCTGTATTATTAAAAAACAGCCAGCGGCTGTAAAATAATGCTGTAATTTTTTACAGTAATTCATTACAGTGCACTGTTAAAAAATTACTGTAAATTTTACAGTATAATACTGGCAGCAGGGTTGCCAGCCAGTTACTGTAAAATTTACAGTAGCGTTACTGTAATTTAACTGACAGAATTTCCCTGTATTCTCTGATTACAGTAAATAACTGTATTTTTTTAAATTACGAAGGGTCAATTTACAGCAATATTCTGTAAATTTGAGTCAAACCAACATGTGACCCCAGAATGCATTGCAGTTTACAGCAATATGCTGTATTATTAAAAAACAGCCAGCGGCTGTAAAATAATGCTGAAATTTTTACAGTAATTCATTACAGTGTAGTAGCAGCAGTAATAGTGGTTTTAATTACAGCATTTCTGTCATGACAACTCTCTGACTGTTTGGTATGAAAATGTGGCTATATTTGGTCTTGGCTGCATAGATCAGCTGCGCTGCTGCTGCTGCAGATCAAGTACGGGACTTGCTACTGCCAATACATATGCGACAGCTGCTGTGAGCAAGTAAGACATGCTGCTGCTGAACAATATAGTTGTATAATAGGTTGGTAAATTACCATTATATCACTTTTATTGTAATTTAACTGATTTTTTTACACTGTGTAAAATAGACAGTTATGAACCATAATTATTACAATATAAACCTTTAAATTGTACGGTTCTGAACTGTAAAATACACAGTTAACTAAGTGCCATCCCGTAAAGCCTAAAACGTTGCTACTATACTTTTTACGGTAAAATTCTGGCAACCACAGCTGCTGTTTTTTTTTTTACAGTGTATGATTAAGCCTATACTTATACAGTATCGCAGTCTGTGAATGATATTAAACAAGCATGAATTACTAAATATTTAAACAATCAAGTTTCCATTGATCTGATTATGGGAGTGTTGATCTTCAGGAATTGCTAGTGCATTTACGTTTTTTTTTCACTGTGACAGCTTCTTTTAACGATCTATGATTGCCATCTCTTTAATTGCTCAACACCAACTTGATGTTTCCCTCCAACATGTTGTTTTTCGAGAATTGTTAAGTTGTTTCTAAAAACAAACATTGTCTGAAATATCCTCTGTGTCCAAGTTTGTCTGCACTGTTATTACTTCATTTTAACCACCAACTTTGTTTTGATGAGTATGCGGTTTCATTGTACCTCCAGCGCTTGTCAACCTACATCTCTCTCTCTCTCTCTCTCTCTCTCTCTCTCTCTCTCTGTCTCTCTCTCTCTCTCTCTCTCTCTCTCTCGCTCTACTTTTCCTATGTAATGGGCCAGAACATGATTTGTCTGGATGGAAAAGGGTGGCACCATCCAGCTATGATTGATGAAGTCATTACTGATGATTCCTTTCAATTAAGTTGTTCTAAACACAAATTGCCTTGATTACACCTCTCTCTATAACTGAGTCTAAAGTATGTCATTTTTGTTGTTAGTGTATGCTTTTAAAACGTGCACAGACTCTCACAACCAATTCTTGCTAACCATTAATAATTATATCAACGAACTAGGAACTGATTTCCTGAGAAACCGTCAATAGATACGATAGGCATGCGAATTTATCATAATGAAATTTTACATAATGACAAAAACTGTATGATTTACAAAACACATCCTTAATCATTTTAGGTTAGACTTAAATTTGAAGGTCAACTTTAGACATTCTTATGACTAGAAGACTGGTAGGTTAGGGAATTAATAGAATAAGTTGACATGTAGTTGTAAATAAATATGTTAGCAGATATTATGCAGACAGTCTACTAATACTCTAATGACAGCTAGTTGACATGTAGTTGCAAGGTTACTTATAATTTGTTGAACGTCTAAAGTGTTACCTAATTTTATTTAACATTACTCTATTTAGACAAAAAAAAAAACCATATTTAACAAATTGTGCACTAAACTATCTAGCTTACGCCAGACCACCTTCCGTATTCAAATTACGGAAAAAAAACGGAACTGGCTTCGCGTCAGTTGCATAAGTTGAATAGAGAAGGCGTAGGACAAAAACGTAAGCTTTTTGAACTACTACACAGTAAAAACCCCAGAGTTAAATCAACTCTGCTCATATAACATTTGGTCCCTCTCTAAATAGTGTTAAAGTAACAATGAAGCAGAGTTAAAGTTAATAAGATAATTAAGCAATTAATTAAGCGATGATTGAACATTACTGATGAACACCTGCTGTTAACAAGCAGAATCACTAAAGAATAGAGAAACACAAGAACTACAACTGACTTCAGTCACAGTCTTAGAAGAAATCAACTGAAGATAAAAAGACATTCAATCTCTGAAGAGTGTTACTTTAACTCTAGTTCAGTGTTACTTTAACACTATTTAGAGAGGGACCAAATGTTATCTGAGCAGAGTTGATTTAACTCTGGGGTTTTTACTGTGTAGAGTTTTACACTTTCTTCATAAGTAGAATACGGAAGGCGGTCGCGGAAGCTAGATATTTTACTTCATAACTTAAATTTGACTATATATTTTTTTTTACATAAATGCATCGCTTCGCTTCAGAAGGCTTTTGTTGACCAGCTGTGTGGGATATGTTTATGTTGGATGGATGTGGATGGAGACACTTTCTTCGGCTCATACTCATTTGGTAACGCTTACTGCCATTATAAAGCTCTGATACGTCAGGATATTTATTAATATTTCTCTGAATGTATTCATCAGAAAGAAGAAAGTTATATTCATCTACGATGGCTTGAGGGTGAGATTCATTTGAAAGTGAACTAATCTAAGTCCACATGTCATAAAAATAAGAAAATATGGTTCCAACCACGCAAGTTTGAAACTATGGTTTCAGGAAACACCAAATCCTTGGACTATTTTAGTAATGACGTAACTTGCTACAGCTAACGATGCTTTTGGGAAACGCACCGTTGTTCGCTTCATATTAGTCTCAGCCACCCAGACTGCCCAAAGTGCATAAGCACGTTCTTGATCTGGCAAACTCTAATCTGATTGGCTAGCTTTACCCAACGTCCATGTCCATCTCACAACAAGATCATGTTTATAAGATACTAATCCGCTATGACAGCTTTTAAAGTTTTGTTTGACACAGTGTCTACACCAAACGGGCAGTGCGATGTGACTAAAGAAAACAGAACCCATTATAATCAGTAATTCTGTCTACACTGGACGCAACATACACACCAAATCCCCGACAGATGCCCCGTTCTATTTCTGACGTACCCCAAGCTCCTGCATTACTTCTGCTATGAAGGACAAATGGATTGCAACGGTTGCTTTGTTGCATCTAGTGCAGACAGTTCAGGCTGTTGTGGTGGGATGTGATAATAGTTGCAAATAGTTGCATCCGGTGTAGACACTGTGTGAGACATTTGTAGTAAGTAATCGTAATATCTATAAGTATAACTATATATTCCATGTTGTTTTCTAAACTGCATATGTGAAATAATCTGCACTTATTAGGCTGGGCTCAACTTTTGAAGTGTCTGCATTCTTCCGCTCTTTTGTTTGGTGTTTTCAATAATGCATTCTAGTTGTCAGATTTGTGTTCTGTTTAGTGTGTTTATTCCTGTTAAATTTGACCTATAGTTTTCCACTGTGTTTGATTAATGATGCCGTTATCTATTTAATTATCCCATTAACTCTTTTGTTTGTAAGCCCTGTATTTCCTCCATTCTTTGTCCTTTCTCATGGATGTTAGTGGTTGTGACATCTGTTCCCTGTGTTTCTTCTGCCTGTCCAGTGAGTTGGATTAAAGACTATTTGTATTATATTCTTCGAAAGAACTAAAGCAATGCATTACTTTTAAATTTAAAACAAAATAACTAAGTTAATTACTTTTTTTCAAATAAGTAACGCAACTTCCTCAAAATTTGAAATGCAAACTCAGAATACTACACAAACTTGCAATAATTAAATGTTAAACAGAATTAACTTTATGTTTAATACTTCATGAATTGACCAATATCTTTGAAAATGATTTTTTTGTTGAACAATACATTTATGTTTTGCTTTTATTTCCTCTCTGAAGTTGAGTGTTCTACTTTTTTTGCCTGCTTCCTATTTTTCTGTATTCCAGAATGGAGCTGCACCCTTTACTGTGCAAGTGTGATTTGCATTTCTTTCAGCCTGAGGCTTGACTTTTGGTGTGAAAGGGCCAAAAATGTAACTTTTTTGTCAATAAAAAACAAACAAGCGAAAAAAGTAAAAAGTAACACAAGAAAAAAGTAACACAACAAAAAGTAGGTTACTTTTTTTTAGGGAGTAATATATAATTATAATGCATTCTATTTAAAAATAAGTCCCCCCCCCCCACAACAGTCCTGATATTGTGGTACAATGTTAACTATTTCAACCATACTTGGATCCCAATGGTACATTAAAACCAAAATAAACTCTTTCCATACAGCAAAGTAGCTATTTAAGTGGGCAGATCTTTGCCAGTATAAACCACACTTTTTGCCGATAGTAACAATTCTGAATATGAGACACTAGATTCTATGATGCTTTTTCATTAGGAATACTAATATTGGTTAAGAAACGTGTTTCTTTAAGATGGTCAAACAACAATGATTGACAACAGTCTTATATCACCTTCATTGGCCCTTGTTCCCTCTTACAAACCTCATCAACACTGTCTCAGTCACATGTTAGCCCCTGTAATTCCTCAAAGCTGCCGCAACCTTCCCGGCTTGCCATGAGTGGAACTATTCATATCAATAGACAGAGGGCCATGGGTTAATCCTTGTTTCACTAGGAGGCCAATATAAACTCAGCTTTGTCTGAAAATGAAAGTCGCCTGTGACGGACATATTGAAGCCCAGAGAACCCTGTGTGGCTCGTACTAACAGCAATTCTGCCTTCTCAAGGATTCATCACTGTGGCTTTGAGGTGTGGTGCAATTTCCATTTTCAACACTGCCTCCTTGATGTTCCTTCACAAAATGTCTCATATGGCTAATGATGTGCTAATGAAAGAGTGTATTATACCCATGGTGCTGAGAAAAGGTCTGGAGCTAAAAAAGGATGCTAATGTAACATGATGCCCTGAGCTCTTTAAACGGGTGCGAGGTGCCGCCGAAAGTGTGACAGCAGAACAAGCACCCCTGTGTTTGTACCTGGGCCTCTGGTGGCCGGCCTCACCTGTCCACGTGTGCAACACAAGCTAAGGAGCAACCAAAAGATCTTTGTTTACAATGGTCCAATGTTCATATACAGTACTAGTGGTTTGTGTGACACACTTTAACAAAAAAAGAAAAAAAAAAAATATGGAACAACCGTGTGCACTTTAAGTGCACTTTTATATTGATCTAATCGAAAATCATGGTTTCTGGTTTAAACCTATTTTGTTCAGTTTGGCACTCAACAAATTAAACAATATTTTGCTTAAATAATATTTGTTCCTGACACCAGAGTGTTGATGTACAGAATATGCCTTACTGACTGAAGAAATTATTGTGGATTTTCTTTTTTATTTATTTTTTCCATTTTTTTTCAAGACTTCCAAATAAACATTAAGGTCTTTTGAATTTATCAGCATTCATAGTAAGTGAATCTAAATAAACATTAACTAATAACATGTTTGTAGTTTTATAAATGTTTTTGAAAATTCTACTTTAATATTAATTTAGCTTTTGTTTATTGTGTAATTAAGTTGTGAAATGGCAAAAAAAAGTATCATTTTGGCTTAAGTTTACATAAAATATACTAAGTATATATGGTCTCTATTTTAAATAATCTTTCTACTCATTTTTTGTCTTTGCGAAATTACTTTTTCTTTTTTTTTTTAAATCTTAAAAACCAAAACCAAACCAAAAATATATGAACTAATAAATTTGGTCATTTTATAAAGTTATATGAAGTTTATTAAGTTAAGTATTTTCTTAAATTGGTCCAAAGTGTCATATTTTATCAGAGCAGGAATGTGTCAGGATATGAAACATGGGATCCAGTCATGAATGCATTAAACAACTTTTTAAAAATAAACAGGAAAATTAAGCAAGGCGAGGTCAGATGTAATTGTGCAGGAATAGCAGCAGCCATCGAGGAGACTGCAATGAACTGAATAGATCAACGGAGTGTGTGATAGTCCAGAAACAGCAAGGCAGCTGGTAATCCAGACTTGAGCGGGAAACAAACACACAGGAACAGAAGACTTGAGAACGCTGACAGAAATGACGGAACAGTCCAAAACGATCTGGGGATATTCCAAAAAGCAAGTTATGTGACATACCTGATGTTTACGAGCAAGTAATGGATAACCTCAACTTTCAGCTGCAAAAACAGAGATGACTTTCAGGGTATCTTTAGTAGCCATAGCAACTTCCTCTATGAACATTTCCTGCAGGTTATGTTCTACAGTTATTTTGTTGAAGAGGTATTCAAATGCATGTTATATAATTAATATTATATTAATGTAACTAAATTTGTTATATATTACAGTTATATATACACACAATATTATAATGTACTATATATATATATATAAGCACTATTAAGCGGTGAATTCTAATATTTATGTCATTTCACACACGGATCTGCTTTTTTCCCCTTTTTATAACAGTATGTTTTCTATGCTATAATTTCTATTATAAAATATATGTGATATCTTATAATAATTAGCATCATACAAACAACATACTTCTTAGTCTCGGGGAATAAAGATTACTCATTAAATGAAAAGTTTGAAAAAATGATTGCACAACCATCAAATAGGTGGCGATAAGTAAGTTATGTAAATCACCATTAAACAAAAGAAGAAGGAAGTAGAATGGCGGAGCAATGGACACTGACAACGCGTCGACGGACAAGACAGCGCAGGTTACTTTTGATAGGAAACAAAGTTTCAAATTTCAAATATTGCACTTTTTTAAAGAAGTTTAAACAATAAATACCGTATAGTGGCTCTTTAATGTGTCGTGAACCAACCATCTCTTAATACTAGTTCATTTAGTTCATTTTCGTTAATCTACTATCTCCCCTGACTGCTTTGTTGAACAAAATGGCAGATGCTGGGTTATGATTGGTCAGATCGCCTGTCAATCAAACTGCCGGCGATGGGTCAATTGGAACACAGTTCATATATACGGAAAGAAGGAACTGGCGGACATTCAACTGTCAAAACTCAAAGTAAACAAACAACAAAGCGAAAGTAAAATGTCCCTCATGGATGACTGATGCAAACATAATAAAACATAAAACATAAAATCCAGGCCTGGTCCTCTCTCGTCCTTCATTGCTGCTCTTATGGCACTTGTTTGCCATATAAAAACTGACAATCCACATCCATTTTCAAGATATGGAAAAGACTGAGCAGCCAAGACACAAAAGGCAAAATATTCTGAGAAAAATTATAATAAATTATTTTAAAAAAATATATATTTATATACATATATATAAATTATAATCATCTGGGTTTGGTACAATCAGGGCCAGTAAGAGGCCAGTAATAAATCATAGACACCATTGGTTCCAATGGTTTCTACAATATGCTTATGATGTGGCAGAGGGTGAGTCTAAATGGCTTAAAAACAAGCAGTTGTTGTCCAGATGACATGGCAATGCAAAATGCAAAAACAAGTACTCATAAATGACTTTCGCATGTATTAGTCTTGCAAGGCCAGACATGTTATCTTCAGTAATAGCACACACATACTCAACACTTGTACAGGCTCACTCATTGAGCCGCTCACACCTTCAAACAGCCCGTTCTCTTCTCACAAATCACACAGCTCTGGGTTACAGGTTACAAAACGCCTGTTTGCTGACAGCCGCTGGATGGCTGTAGCCCACATCCCCTTCCCTCATGCTGATAAAGTGCTGCGATAAGCAGCCTGGCCCCCGGCCCTCAGGGGCCAGACTCACAGAAACGCATGTCTGAAACAAGAGCACTCAATGATTTGGGAGTAGGAAGGGAGAAACGCTGAGGAAGAGGAGATGCAAAAAAAGACTTGTTGTGTTTGGAGGAGAGGATATGCCTTTCTGTTTGAATATATTTCATGTTTCATATGCAGTTGAGCAATATTTTGGACCAAATTTTACTGTGGGAAGGTCTGCAGTGTGACCAACAAGATTAACATGGATGAGATGGCTGTTGATTGTTGCTTTATCCCATCAGAGGATACCAGCCCTGAACCTTAGCCTTTGTTCCACATCATCCCAGTTCCATGAACAAATGATGTAGCGGCAGGTCAAGAAAATGGCACTTCAAGCACTAGCTGAGTGGTTGCTAGAAGGGTGGCTTTTGAGTTTAAGGCCACATCCATATTAAATAGGAAAAAATGTGAAAACGTTTTGCCCTTCCGTCTACACTGAGACAGCGTTTTTGTCCAGTTGTAGTGAGGACTGTGAAAATGGAGGTATTTGAAAATGACAGCACATTTGGTCATGTGACCCACTTTGTACTCATATATACAATTCATATAAATATAGTCGGGCGCTCTAACAAGGAGGCTAAAGGCTGCAACCCCTCCTCCCGGGTCCTACTCGACCCGCTCTGAGCGGGCCTCGAGCACGGTCTTCCAGCATGGGAGTCGGGCGCTCTAACAAGGAGGCTAAAGGCTGCAACCCCTCCACCCGGGACCTACTCGACCCGCTCCAAGCGGGCCTTGAACCCGAGTTTTCCGACATGGGACTCGGATGCTCCAACAAGGAGGCTAAAGGCTGCAACCTCTAGCATCTGTCGCTAGAGCGTCTCTTGAGGTCAGAGGAGTGAGGTTTACTCGCACAGCAACTACTAGCTGGCCACCGTTACACTCACCCCCATCCGGGTCACGGCACCAATGTAACCCCTCTACCCGGGTCCTACTCGACCCGCTCTGAGCGGGCCTCGAGTCCGGTCTTCCGGCATGGGAGTCGGGCGCTCTAACAAGGAGGCTAAAGGCTGCAACCCCTCCACCTGGGACCTACTCGACCCGCTCCAAGCGGGCCTTGAACCCGGGTTTTCCGACATGGGACTCAGACACTCCAACAAGGAGGCTAAAGGCTGCAACCTCTAGCATCTGTCGCTAGAGCGTCTCTTGAGGTCAGAGGAGTGAGGTTTACTCGCACAGGAACTACTAGCTGGCCACCGTTACACTCACCCCCCTAAATCTCACTCCCATCCGGGTCACGGCACCAATGTAACCCCTCTACCCGGGTCCTTCTCGACCCGCTCTGAGTGGGCCTTGAACCCGGTCTTCCGGCATGGGAGTCGGGCGCTCTAACAAGGAGGCTAAAGGCTGCAACCCCTCCACCTGGGACCTACTCGATCTTCCGGCATGGGCGCTCTAACAAGGAGGCTAAAGGCTGCAACCCCTCCACCCAGGTCCTACTCGACCCGCTCCAAGCGGGCCTTGAACCAGGGTTTTCCGACATGGGACATGGACGCTCTAACAAGGAGGCTAAAGGCTGCAAACTCTAGCATCTGTCGCTAGAGCGTCTCTTGAGGTCAGAGGAGTGAGGTTTACTCACACAGCAAGTACTAGCTGGCCACCGTTACACAAACATTATGGGAACAGTACCTTTGAATGTTCTCTGAAGAATGGGAATTTTGAAAATATTATTGAAGACCAGATAACTTTTTAATGTACATCCTATTAATGTTACTGCAGGAACATTAGATAACTTCCAGAGAACCTTGCCAGAAAGATTCCCTGTTCCCTGTTTAGCCAATATTTGTATCTGTCTCTGTAACAACCTCAGAATTTATCATATCTGTATCCCCATGAAACTTTAACAGGATGTTTGTAAAATTACTTGAGAAGATTCTGTTCCCTTTGTAGTCATCATTTAACAAATACGCCTTGTATAAGTCATAAAATCATATACAAGTTTTAAAACATTTCAAAGAGATGCACAGAGACAGGTTTTTGCTCATTTCATTTATAGAATTTACACTTATTCACTTCACACTTATTGTCTAGTGATATTAGAGGTTTATATATAATATTGACTCACCTGTTATCCGACAAACATGTGGAGTGACGGTGTCTGCCGAATATTTTTTTCCTATTATTCTGTAGATTTTGTAATTTATAGTTGTACTTGCTATTCACTTTCACAGTGTTGAAGATATATGTACTTTCCATATGACACTTCTGCAAATTTGACAGAAAATTTCATAGATAGTGTATTTGTCCGGTAGCAAAAAATTATAATAGTGTATTAGACTATACATAGAATGGCGATTTTGAATGTGACCTGGACACACCAGTGACGGTGGAATATGGTGCTTATAAAATAATCATGCTCATATTACGTTTCATGTATGCGCATTAAGGTGATTTAAGGGTTTTCAGACACTTCAGTGTGGACAAGCAACTTTTGTTAAACTCTGTGCTTTGAAACAAAATGCCATTTTCAGATATAGATGGATTAATGTGGACGCTGGCTAATTCTGCTTATCTTTTTGCAGGAGTCACTGAACATCCAGTTCAAAACCAAACATGAAACAATACATGACATCTCCATGGGACTATGATAAGTACAACACATAATCTGAGGTTCATGCAACAGGTCCATGTCGTAAACTGTTCCATGTGTGCAGGCGATCGCCCTTGCATCATGGGCAAAGTCTATGGACACATCTCAATACCACTGGGATGAAAATACTGATAATTCCCATGCAGCTGGAATTTGGATTCTCTATCATTTCTGTAATCAGCGCTGAAGATACATTATAAAAATAACAGTAAAGCAAATGTACCACAACTTTGATGAATTTACTGCACATAAATAACCTTTTAATGACTGGATTGATGGCTCAATCAGATTGAAAATCTAATCATCTAAACACCTCTACAAATCTGACTGAGCTCGATCCATATGAAATATTGGTCAGATTGGAAGAGGTGGTGTAGATCTGAAATAATACAATCAATAGGAAACAATAAGGCACTTGAATCCAACTATTTTCTGAATGAGAAAAGTGATGTGAGCTGGCTTAATAATAAGAACATATCTGGTTTACATATGTTTTACATCTTATGATTATTTACTGCATATTTGCTAAAAACAAACAAAAAAACTGTCATATATGTCAGCTTCAGTATGTCATAAGGTAAAACAACAAGTTTCGGTGGCTTTCTCCGGTTCTGAAAGCGACAACTGCACATTTTGTGCAGAGTACATAAATGCATATGTAAAGGAGTATGTGAATTGAATCGCAACTAATAACTTCAAAATAACTGTTCGTATAAACAGAACTGTGAGAATCTGAAATAAGATTGGATTCTTTTGGACTGACAGAAATTAGTGCATGAAAACATATTGAACGACTTTCTTGTGAACTGAAATTTTAAAATAAAAGTCACTTTTCATAGAGAGAAACTGTGGTCATTCTTTTGGAGGATGAGCTTTATTATATTTGTTTCTGGGTACGTTTACACGACAATGACGTAAACAAACGTTTTTTTATATGCATATGACAATGTTTTCAAAATTATCCCTGTTCAAGCGGATCTGCGAAAATTACTGTATTATTCATGTCAGGCCAGTAGTCGGCAATGTCACTTAAAGTAAATTCAATATGTGCCGGTAGACTGTGATACGCATGCGCATGACTGTTTTCACAAATTTGCATTTTTGTTGTTTACATGGAGACGATAACGGTATCATTTTCAAAAACATGCATTTTGAAACATGCACTTTGCGCTTTCAGGCAGCCAAAACGCCATTGTCATGTAAATAAACGTCCAAAAACATACAAATTTTTATAAGAAAATAGTGTCGACGAAACTCTTCTCGCACTAAAAATCATGTCCATTTCATCACAGTGTCACTGAATGCTTTTCAACAAAAGTGCTGAATTTTTATACACTTGTTTCAAGTAATAATAAATGTTAGGTCTTCTGATTGATAAGTTTTAATTATTTGGCTGGAATGTTTTTCATGGTTATGAATTTTAAATAAAAAAAAATCACAGGAAGAGCTGTTGGAGAGAGCGGACGGACAGAACCAGGAGCTGGAAATCATTGAAATCATTGCATTGGCTCCACACAGATCAGTAGTTGATATAGATTCAAATATGACCATGGTATTTCCAGCATTATAAATGTATGCATAAGCAATGAGCTGTTAAGTATTTTATAACTGAATGTTTGTTAATGTTATTCGTGGAAGTTATTATAAAGTGTCACTGAACAATCTTCATTGTAACAGATGTCAGAATTACTTAAATCAACAATCTGAGTCTTTATAGGATTACAGCCAGTGAAAGTCTTAAACCTGGAGACTAGTGTGTGTGTGTGTGTGTGTGTGTGTGTGTGTGTGTGTGCGCGCACGTAGCACTAACGCCACCAGCTGGGCAGAGCTTGCTACGTGTTTATGTTAACTAATGAGCTAATTACCCAGCTGAACTTGTGTCATTTCACAGGAATGCTGTGGCGCTGATTATGGGCCATTTCCTGTCAGTCAAGACGCTGACAACAAGGGCCTCTTTTTCTATACTGTTTGCTAATTCGACTACAAGCACTGCCACAAGACTTGAGGTTTGTTATTAGACTCTGTCATCTGTGAAATACATGCTCAGTACAGAGAATACATCACCACACGCCTGAAAATATGACTGGATAATTTGTCCACAGTGGAAACTCTTTAACTCGGTCAAGAATCTCCTTTGAAACTCAGTAAATTGTCACAACTCCTAACACCAAGTTCAGGCACAGAACAGAATTTGCATTGAAATCAACAAATCAATCAAAATTGAGCCATTTTTTTCGAATTCATGTTCCATATATTATGCGATTCATCACTGCACGTTATTCCAAAAAACACGATATTTCCCTTTTTAATCTTTCATTAAAATGTTATACATTTAAAACGTTTTAGGCTGACGTCACCAAGACCCTAATTTTTCAACACTCCAAACCAACTCGCATTACTTAGGATAAAATAGTCCCACTATACAGTATTTTTGCGGCAGAAACACGTCACATTTCAGAAGTAAAATGGGTTGCGAACGCCATTTGATGTTGACATTAAAACCCCTTCAAACTCTGCACCGATTGGAAAGGACATCACATGGTTTTTGATTTAAATCAAATAAAATGTGTTTTTATAATATGAGTACTGCCTGGCCACTGATTGGTCCATGATCATGAAGCCATGACTCCTAACTTAATCTGATTTTCGAGATTCAGGCATCACTAGACAGGAGAAGAAGGAGGAGCTTCTTTATTTATTTGCTCATGTTCATAATTCATCAGCTTACATCTATTATAATCTTAATAGTAGTCATAATATTCAACACAAGTTAATTTGATCTTTGAGAATTGTAGAGCACAAGATTTTTTTTTTTTTCTTTTCAAGTTTAATGTCCAGTTCCATGGACATGTTGAAAGATATCAGCGGAACCTGACTAATTTTGTGCTAGGTTTTGCTTTTTTTTTGGTCAATATTAATGTTTATTAATTATTAATATTGTTAACATGTTTTATGTCTTCAATATTGTGACCATAAACCGTCATTCTGTTTTTCATGTCATGTCATCATCATCATCGTCATAGTCAGTAAAGAGAACACCATCTAAATAAGACATTGTTCGGACATGAGCTCTTTCCATGGATATTTAGACGTCTAATGTGTGTTGATCTTGCGGTCTCATGTGCATAAACATGCGACTCCAGGGAAAAGAATTGTGCCTTTTCAACTGAATCGCACTGGGAAACGGATGGGGAAGGAAACGTTTCTTTGGTGTTTTTCTGCATTGATGGAATGACTTCCCGCCCTTGAATAAAGAAATGTTCCACTCTCAGCCTCCGTCTGGAACAACCTGCTCGTTTCCTGTCCAGAGGAACCTCCCAGCAAAACAATAAGGAGCAGGAGTGTTGGTCGGATGGACTCACACCTGACTCATAGTATTCACTTTATTATTCTTAGTCACATGTATTGGTTCGGTGGAATGCACATAAATTTTATTTTGTAATGGGTTTTGGCTGTTTTCTAGCGATACGAATCTGCATCGCCGTGGTGGTTTCGATATGATGGCTTCCTTTTTCAGCCATTCTGTGTTTATGTACTTTCATTATCAAAGGCAACAAAGGAATTTTAATAGGAACTGTGAGACACTGTAACATTTGTCCTGTAGTTTTCGTCATTTACATGAATGTGGGTAAAAAGGACATCAGGACTAACTTCTCTATTCCCAGAAGAAAATGTTATTGCTATAGATTCCTCTTTACACTAGACTTAATGGATATATTATATTTTAACTATTGACATGATTTTTCACCTAAAAAAAGACCCAAATGAAACATTTTTGGGGTAGTGAGGGTAGGTGATTTGCTTCAAAAACATTTTTTGTTATGCTGGTCTCTTAACATTTTTCAAAGTCTCTTCACATCCCAATAGGAATCACTAAGATAAAGGTACAACATGTAAAATTTTTATATTAAAATATCCAAAAACCACTTGCACAGTGTTATATATTTCATTCAGCTGTGTACTTACATTATCCTAAAGATTTCCAAGAATATGTAAATTCAGAGAAATTCACAATTTTAAATAGTGCCTGTCCCTCCCTTGTCACCTGTCAATGATGTAATATCTGCGTTATTCCTGGTTTCCGCTCGTGCTGCATAGTAACCATGGAAACAAACAAGAACAGTAATGGCTAGCAGGATATTGTTGTTTCGTTAAAACATTATGGACCATGGCAAGCAAAATTTGAACATAAGGAGAAGTAAAACGAGGATCAATATCGGCATGGCGTTTCCGAGATGGCGAGAGCTTTGCGACAAACTTTGACTTGACAGAGACGGCGCTCTTGCACGTTATTAGACAAATGTAGGCTACATAAGACTAATCAATGTTAGATAGCTCAACACAACGTCATCAGTATGATATTCTAATGTTGATATAGCTTACTGTTAAGTTCATACTGTCAATAAACTAATACACTGAATAACATTACAACTTTCAACACACTCAAATGCAGTTTAGTATGACGGTGTAACGTTAGACCAAGTGTAACAGCGCTGCGTTTCCTCACAGTTTTAATTCCTCAAATAAACTGATCTGTATGAGTAGTATTTCAGCACTTGTGAGTAGTTCGGTAGAATGAAATGTCCTCGTTTCTTTATATCCCCCAGGACTCGCGTTCTCTCATTAGTAATCGCGTCCGCCATTCTCGGCCACAGGATCAGCTTCGTTAAAAACATGCATTCACTCACCCATAAACATTATTTCCCCATAAATATTATTAGATCCATCAGCATGACGACAAGTTCTATGATTCCATACTCATTCACTGTGTCATCAATTGTGCCTTTGTTATTTTTTTTAGCGACCACTAGCAGCGAAAAAAAAAACATATTGTGCCTTCAAGTGGTCTTAATGAATTTATATCATCTGTGGAAGGTGTAGAACCATAAAATGTTTATCCAATCATATCCCTCGGTCCTAGGGATACAATAGTATGTCCTACCTGCCCTGCCTGTCAAAGTATGTTTTTACCTACCCTCACGCACCCTGTTCACGCAGTCATCATACGTCATCATGTTTCATGCTATGTAGAGTTCAGTCAGTCACTAGTCCTTCTTTCCCTCCATAGACAGCTAAGCAACTGAAACTTTGACGCTTCAAAAAGTTCATACGATTGTAAAACTAATCCCTATGCATTAAGCAATTTAGCACAACTTTTCAGAACAGGTTGAATTTAGGCTTATATTCACTAATAAACATTCATAACGCACACAACAGGTGTGTGCTTGGCCTACGAGAACCAATGAGGTTCATTCTCGTGCGTTACGCAGCACGTGTTATGCTCTTGCTTCTGCAAGAGCTTTTCTCTCACGCATCAAGCAGGTTCGGTTGAGCTTCTGTTTATGTTTTCTGATCAATGTTTATATGTGAATAAAAGCCTAAATTAAATCCTAAATCATATAAAGCCATCGGGACTTCAAAAATTTTGAACTAAACTACTCAATTCATATAGTTGCTGTATGGAGGGACAGAAAGCTCTCAGATTCCATCAAAAAGATCTTCATTTGCATTCCAAAGTTGATCGGGTGATGAGTCTTACGGGTTTGGAATGACATGAGGGTTTGTAATTAATGACAGAATTTTCAGTTTTGGGTGAACTATCCTATGGAAGCCCACCACTAAAAAAAAAGATTATAAAGAAATTATTGCGACTTTTTATCTCACAATTATGACTTTTTTCACAGAAATTGTGACATATAAACTCGCAATTGGAGTTGTAAAGTCAGAATTCTGACTTTTTTATATATATATATCTCCCATTCTGACTTTATCATTCATAATTGTGAGTTTATATCTCGCAATTCTGACTTTATGACATTTTCAGTGGCGGAAGCTGGCTTCCATATTATCCCTTAATGTTCGTATAACCAAAAATTCAAAGAAAAAAAAAATAAACTGGATGTTTTGATTGTTCAGAAATAGCATTTTAGCAAAACTTTCTTATAACATTTTTATTGGCTGGGATTCTATAAAAAAATTCATGTGGATGGCATAGCTCAGATCATTTGTTAAAATAATGTTATTAAAATAAATATATAGAGATCATTTGGTCCTGGAAGACATTTTGTAGTCATACTGAGATCTCTGACTTTTGATTGCACATTGCTGAGATCTCCTCTCAAACTCCTTCTATGATTCTGATTCTGAAAATAAAAAATGAAAGTCTGTCATTATTTACCCACCCCCATTTAGTTCCTAACCATATTACTTTCTTTCCTCCTTGAATGACTTGGTCATCATATTCTGTTAAGTGTTATATTGAATACTGAATAATGTCTTAAATTTCAGTCTGTTCCTCACACACACTGTCGTACAGCCTCAGAGGAAATTGAGTATAGCACACCAGTCATTACATCCTCATTTACTTTTATTGTATTAAAAAAAGAAAGGTCCCCAGAGGAAAGAGGTTTTAATTTTCATTTATTTTTTATAAAAAAAAAGGATTTGGTTACACTTTATTTGAAGGTGTTTTTGTTACATTGTAATTATACATTTGTAATATTAAGTAACTATATGTACTTATTGTAGTTTTAGGATTAGGGTTTGGTTTGGTTTAGGGTTAATTGCATGTAATTATGCATCATTTATAGTTATTACTATAGTAACTACATGTAACATATGAAACAATGACACTGTAAAATAAAGTGTTACCAAAGATTTTGATTTTTATCGCATTTTATCGCATTCTGGTTTTTATCGCATTCTGCAGTGTGTTGCACACATCGACTCTAGTCGGGCTCATGTCAGCGGCAGTTTGCCCAATTCAGAACTCTGATTGGCTGTTCAGTTTATCAAACGAGTCAGTGCACAAGAATAAAAGCAAAAGTGATGAAGGCGAGCAAAGAAGTCAAGACAGCACAGACAGAAGGCTATTATAATTTGTGTCATCGAATCTGAGAGTTCCAATACACAAATATTTTCATACACTGTAATGAATTACTGTAAAAATTACAGCATTATTTTACAGCCGCTGACTGTTTTTTTAATAATACAGCATATTGCTGTAAACTGCAATGCATTCTGGGGTCACGTGTTGGTTTGACTCAAATTTACAGAATATTGCTGTAAATTGACCCTTCGTAATTTTAAAAATACAGTTATTTACTGTAATCAGAGAATACAGGGAAATTCTGTAAATTAAATTACAGTAACACTACTGTAAATTTTACAGTAACTGGCTGGCAACCCTGCTGCCAGTATTATACTGTAAAATTTACAGTAATTTTTTAACAGTGTAACTACATGAGCCACCAGGAATGAAGAAATTCATCAGCATTATTGATATTCAAAACGGTAAGCAAGCGCTGCTTTGTTTACGGTTTGTATATCTGCATTTCTAGTTTTTGAATGACGAATATATACTACTGATATAGACCGTTATTTCCTTACACGCAGGCTCAGAACACACATGCTAGTTGGCAGTCAACTTTGTGGTGTGTTTAAGCACAGCCTTTTGTCCCAGACACAAACAACGTGATGCAACAACACAGTCGGCTTTTGTCTCCACTAGTTCTTTAACAATGGCTTGGAGTGTCATGACCTTTAAAAATGATTGACAAACTCATTTTTCATCAGTTTATCTTTCCTCCCTCCTTTTCAGAGGTTTCTCAAACATCTCAAACGTTCAAATGGAGAAAACAGAGGGCTCTTCTCACCCTCACAGGCCTAAATAATGTCTAACAACAAACGCACAAACACTTTCTCTTCCCTTCAATAAACTGAGAGAAAAGGCTTTCAAATTTATTCAAGTATAAAAAATTAAATGATACTAACATGAAAATATAAGCATGCCATTCACTGGTGATTTTTTTTTTTTTTTAACCATTTTGGAAGTTCTGTGTGGAATTTTCTAGGTTACATAAAACAAACATATGAGTTGATAGAAAAACGTTTTGGGGACAATCATGGTAAGTTCCCCCACTGAGCATTACTCTGTTGAACTAAGGAACAAGTCGAAATATGTGGGAACTGACATTTCGCAGAGCTTAACTTAGGCAGGAATTAGGAATTAGGTGGACAATTTTATCCAAACGGACAGACAGTGCACTAAAGACGTACATGATTTTTGCTAGCCAATAACAGACAAGTAAAGGAATATATGACATGAATATTTATTTAATATCTTCTCAAGGATTGTTCTCCGAAAAAAATGCATTCTCTGCATTTTCACTACAGCAATAATGATGAACAACTGATAATAACTTTTACTAGTTAAACCAGAACTGAAAATATCAAAGCCTGGGGTATTGATATAAATTTGACACCAAATATTCACACTTTTCACTTTAGACAAAGGAGTTTCAAAGATAGCAAATGAATTAGTCACTGTCCATGCAGTCTCAGCATCAGACGTCACTCCCACGGACCGCTGGCTGATGCATACGGCACACTTAACTGTAAACACTTCAGGATTTTCAAAGTCGTCATCTGGTCGGTTGAATTCTACAGGACATCAAGGAGACGGGTGTCATCAAGTCGTCCTGCGAACGAATGCCGTGATGTCAAACCCCCTTGTGGAAGAAGAACGCTATCGTGTTTACAACGGTGACCTTACAGGATCAACTAAACGCTGGATTTTTAAGTTTGTGGCTTCATTGTTGCAATAAACTTGCACAACATTCTTGAATTAATCATTTATTAGATGCACGTCGGTAAAACGAAAACGAACAGTGATTTGTTGCATTACATATCAGCCAAACGTCCTCTCAGGCAGTCCTAGGCCAATGAAAGCTGCGATAGACTGTCCATGTGACTATTTGTGTGTGTGTGTGTGTGTTTAATAAAAACATTAGAAAAGATATTAGCCTTTATATAAAAGCCATTTGCCTTAACATAGATACATACTGAATAAATGCTGTCATTTTTTTTTGATCATGATTATTTTCCTGCTAAATTGATACGTTAATATAAATTGTCCAACACTGTAATGAATTGCTGTAAAAATTACCGCAATATTTTACAGCAGATGGCTGTATTCTTAATAATACAGCATATTGCTGTAAACTGCAATGCATTCTGGGGGCGTGGCGGTTTGACTCAAAATTACAGGATATTACTGTAAATTTCAAGCATAAAGAGGCATTGTAGGATTTTCAACTGGTAGCAGCAATAGAGAGGGGTCTACAACTGTGGTGAGTAACTTATTTAATAAAAAAAAATTAATCAAAGAATACAGTAAAATTCTGTAAATTAAATTATAGTAATGGTGCTGTAAAAATTACAGTAACTGGCTGGCAACCCTGCTGCCAGTATTATACTGTAAAATTTACAGGTAATTTTTAACAGTGAATATTAGATCTTTCACACTGCTGTGCAACTTTTGACATGATTGTCATCTGGTCTGTTTGCTGACATGTGTCTCACATTGGTTGGGTGTATATTTTTGGTCTTCATGGTCTGGCCACTGAATCCAGAAACACTTCAACCTCTGACTGCCAAATCCGCACCACTATTACACAATCACTTAACCAGACCCACGTGTGTGTGTGTGGCCCGTCTGTGTGTCACACTGCAAATATCTGACGCGCTGCATTATTTAAATACGTTTAAAAGACGCTGTTTGATGCAAAGGCAAAACTCTTTTTTCGCACCAAAAAGAATGTCTGTAAATAAATATAACGTTAATGGGGAACGCAGCCCTCTGTCTTTCCCTTGCAAGTCTCCAGTATTTAACTTTCTGTCAGTTAGAGTCTTTGCGAGCATTTCTCTTCTGTGCTGTGATGGCTGTTTGCTTTTGTTTTTAATTCTTGTAAATGCTTGAATGAAAGGAGGTGTAGACACTGAGCGATTGCTCACAGCCACTGAGGTTATTAATAGATCAGGAGCTAACATGGGGGTGAAAGAGATGGACAGATGGAGGTAGAGGAGAGCGATCATCAGCCATCATCAAAATGAATTCATCAATTCATCAAATTGAATGTAAAATGATCAATAAGTCCAAGTCTAGTAGACACAAATAAATCTATTACATACTTAATAATTCCTTTGTAATTTAATAAATGATAATAATTTAATAAATATAAATAATATTACAGTTTTGGCTCGACTACATTAGAAAGAAATAAGGAATAATATTGTTTTATGTTTTATGGGGAGTTTACAGACATTAGGATTTTTTATATTCTATACCCTAACCCTAATCCTAAACACACCTATCACAGAAAACATTCTGCATTTTTATACTTTAAAAAAAAAAAAACATAATTCTGTTTTCTCATGGGGACCCAAAAAAAAAAAAATGCCCCTACAAGGAAAAGGATTTCAGACATTCCCATCTTTTTAGGGACATTTTGTCTCTACAACACAGGGTTTACCAGGACCACACACACACACACACACACACACACACACACACACACACACACACACACACACACACACAGTACAGTTGTAAATCATGTATTCAAGTTTCTAAAACTTAATTTATATAGAATCAAAACATTCATAACATACAAAAAGTGGTTTTAAGAACTTACAAAATTGTATTACAAGAATAACATTATATATATATGTATATTAAATGTTAATAATGTTGTCATTTTTTGCTAATATCAAAAAATCATTTTGCAGGAGAAAGTAATTAATATACAATCATAGAATAAAACAAAAGCAAAGAGAGATCTGCAGTGGTATTGTTTGGAAAGTCTACGGTTTTGACAAAGGAAAACTGTTCTAGTAGTACTTACAATCAAAATAAACCCATCTGAGTTCATCTGTGTTACTTCAGCACATACTGAAAATTATAAAATGGTTTTCCTATGTGAGATGTATTTTTTTCATATATAAATAATGTTGAAAGAGTTACATTTGCAAATGTCTTTAAAAGCATCTGCTTATTTTACACTTTCAAATCAAAATACATCAACTGTCCTTCAAGCTAATTACATGAATATGGACAAAAGCTCCATTTGTTTTTGAAATGATCCTAAGATTAAGTATATAGTACATGTTTATTTATGTTTTTTACTATTTGTGTATCATACAGGTATGCAATGAAAAATACACTGAATTGTATCAAGATTTAAACTGCAGTGATGATATGCATAACATTTCTTTTTACAGTAAATTTGAAAAAAAAAAAAAACAACTTTTTACATAAACACAAACCACGTATTCTTTAGGAAAGAAGCTACAGGATACAAAAGATATGTTTTAATATGCCGCGACCTCCCAGAAGAAATTCCAGAGAAAATTTAGTAAATGGTTAAACACACACACACACCCTTTCCGCTCCAACTGCCAAACTTATGGGATCAATCAATTAAGTGCACCATTCTTTAAATAAGTCTGTCTACAAAGTAATTAATCACAAACTCCCCTCCCCCATTTCGTCTTGATATTAGCTTGGCGTTAAAACAATTTAAAGAACAAGAAACGCTTCACTGGTCATCATAATCAAATCGCTCGCTGTTTTGAGTCACATTTTACCAGCCGCTCCATTCTGGAGAGAAACTGAGTACATCAGGGAGGAATAAAAAAAGAAAGGCCGGTTTGAGGCCTGAGGTCTGCAGCCCACTAATAGCAGCGCTGGAATCAGCTCTCCTGTGGCGGGCCTGTTTTTCAGACGCTGGAGGTCCGAGAGGCGGATCACTCCCCCTCTTTCAGGGAGAGTCGCCGGGAGGACGAAAGCCCGAGCACTGTGATGAAAAATGGCCGCCTGCTCTCACCATCTACACATGCACTACTGACAGCAACACTTCAAGTGCTGACTATAATATTAATATTATAATATTATCCAGGTCCAATAGTGTTTGCAAAATTTGTGATGCCTGAGAGAAGTGACTAAATGCATAAATGTAGTATTATTTAATAATACTTAATAATAACAGATGATCATGCGCTAAATACATAATCTGATATTCGCATACTTCAAACTTTTGCACTCAATTGTTTTCTATCCATATTAGCTTTCATTTCTTCTGATTTTCATATAAGGAATGCATTACTTACTGTAATTTAATTGTGTTTCCTTTGAAAAAGTAAAGTAAGGAATTACTCTTTATTTTTCTGTCATTTTATTTGTTATTTCTGATGTATTAAATACTAGACCAGGGGTGGCCATCCTCGGTCCCGGTAAGCCAAAGTCCTGCAGAGTTTTACTGCAACCCTAATCAAACACACCTGAACAAGCTCATCAAGGCCTGAAGGATTGCTAGAAAGCACAGGTGAGTTTTTAATATTTTAACAACATTTTAACAAAACTGCAGTGATGTGGCTCTCCAGGACCAACATTGGCCACCACTGGTATAGACTATAGACAATAGAACAATTAAAAAACAATAGTGTATTTAACATTAAAATGTATGTAACCTATACTCCCTTTAAATACTTTGGTCAGTTCAAGAATAATGTATGCATTTGTATATTGTTCATTTGAAAGAATTAGTTCCATGTCTATTATCCTTGTATTGTTCAACTGTTTGAGGTTGAAACTGAATTTAGAAAATAATTAGAAGCCTAATAAGTAATGCAATGTTTTTTTAGCGAGAGCAATTATTACAGTGATCTAATTACACTGTTGAATGTGTGATTATAGTTGCTAGTAATGAATTTACTTTTTTGAGTAACTTACCCAACACTGATAAGGATCTATAGACAAACCCGTTGAACCAAACGTTCAAGAACACGAGAGTCCTTGAACATGAAGAGTGGGTCTGAAACAGTTCAGAGCACATAATAAGAACAATTATATAGCATATACACACTCACAGGTCCTGAAAACATTACTTTTGCATTATACCTGTTATGTATTTGCTATTATTGTTGTGTAACTGAGAAACAAACACTTTAAAATAAGGTTCATTAGTTAACATGAACTAATAATGAACTGCACTTCTACAGCATTTATTCATCTTTGTTAATTGCAACATTTACAAATATATTATTAAAATCAAGTGTTGTATTTGTTAAAGCACTGTGAAGTAACAAAAACCAAGAACAGCTTAATTTTTATTAACTAACATTAACAAATTCAGTAATAAATGTATTGCTCATGGTTATGTTAATAACACATTAACTAATGAATCTTATTGTAAAGTGTTACAAATTAGGCTTTTATTTATGCCAAGGGAATAACTAACTCTCTCTCTCTCTCTCTTTCAATCCCAGAATGCTTGGCAATATCTATCATCAGGTGCGCAAGCTCCAGAGGCAACCAGCAATTAGAAAGCAACAACAAAACCAGTGCAAAACAATGATTGTAGAGAGTATCTTTTTTTTTTTTTTTAATTGTGACTCCAGCAGGTCTGCTCACAACCCAAAAAAACAAGTCTGTTTATAGTAACAGCACAACACACTTTCCTCACCTGTCTTTCACCAGCTATTGCGTGTTGATATTTGAAACACCTCATTTAGAAATTATTTTAGTGGTGTGTGTGGGTGTGAATTATGAAATTAATGTTTCAGTAATTCAACCACGGGTTATCACCGTTGCTCACAGACAGAGATTAACAATACACAGAATATGATGATAACCAGAGTAAACGTCCATACAATGTCGCTTTGTCAGTTTGAGGCACTCAGATAAAGTTCAAATTGTGATTCATTCAAATGAAAAATTACTAACAATATTTTTTTAAAAAGGAGATATTTAAATGATCATAAGTGAGAATGTTATTATGTGTCCTGATCTATGAAAGAGAACCTCTGGACAGTTTCAAAGCAATAAAAAGACGTTCATATTCAACTGACACGGTTAAAACTTGAATAAAGTCAGACCTCCACGAGTCGCCAAACAACAGAATCCAGGTGGGCAGACGCATTTCTTAGTAAAGTCATGACCCTACAAATAGCCCGACGTGCATCTCCCTCCCACAATACATTCTAAAAGCGGTGCCAAGTCAACATCCCTCAAGACTTTCATTAAAATTGTTAACATGCAATCAAGCAAGAAGCACCCCCCACCCCTCACACGACTAGAAATACCACCGGCCTTTTAAAACTTCATGCGTTGATGAATCCACTGGCACATGATCATTGCACGCATTCGTATTGCCCCTGATTTCCATAATATTTCTTTCAGCGTTTTGTTTCTTGTTGGCCCCCTAGGAAGCCAACGCTGTCAGCCTCAGCTGTGCGACACTCCAAATATTTAGTGTAATAGCTAGTTACTGCACTAGTGGTGTCAGGAGGAGTTGTCAGCCCAAACCTCGGGCTAATTAAAAAGTCAGAGGCCCGGTGGGGGGGGTTTGTTTATTTCCACTGCCGGCCCGTCGGGCAGCCCTGTGCCCCTTTAAATCACTCCTCAGCACTGAAATGCTGATGCAGGGGAGAAACCCTGACTAAACATTCCCAAAGAGAGAAAGAGAAGAAAAAAAAAAAAATCAAGATTACCAGAATCAAATGCAAGTGTGACTGAGGAAGGACAGTCATGTGTCTGTTGCAGCAATCACTGCTTAGTAGCTCATTAATGTTGTTATTACACTTTTTTTTGTAATTGTACATTATTTTTTTAACTACTATTACTGACAGCACATGCTCAAGGTTTAGGATCTTTTTTTTCTCCATGCTTTTTTTTTGTGTGTCTGTGCTTTACATTTTATATTATAATTATAAATAAAAAAAATCATTCTGATTGTGATTAATAAATAGGGCCCATTTTATGTAAAACAATCATGCAAATGTAGGATTTTGAAACTGACTCAATAACAGTAATTATGAATAGTAATAATCAAGGTTTGTGTCTCTCCTTCAATCTCATTATTGCCAGGTTTTGTGTTAACTTCATGTGTATTAATACAAAAAGATTTCAACTTTCCCATGCCTTTGCATTATTTATTGTATTTATTTTCTCAGATGTACTTTATATAATGACTTTAATTGTTTTATCCTTGACTCAGACTCACAAATCCATTATAAAAATGCTTATTTAATAATAATAATAAAAAAATGTAAAATCATCTAAACAAATAACGAAATTTCAATATTTATTGTGTGATAATGAATAAAAAATAGCTATGCAGTTACTTCCTCCCCAAACCAATATTTCGATTTTTAATATAATAAAGTTTTTTTTTTCAAACGTGACAAAATCATGTGTGAAGAGAGCAAAGAAAAATCTAAACAAACTTGCGAAAACAATTTAATAAGCATCATTATCACTCCGCAATAATTTTGTCAAATTATACAAAAGCATATAAATGTTATATGCTTTTTTTTTTTTTTTTTTTTTTTTTTAATAGTAGCCAATATATTAAAACTCTCCCTCAGCAAGGCAACTGTATTTACCCATTTTAATACAAAAATGTTTAGTCATTTCCGTCTCAGAAGGCTGTGAAGCACAACACATCATTTGAAATGTGACAGAAGTGACACTGTGGTGCAAATGTTCAGAAGAAATAACAGAATTCAGTCCACGCAGCCGAAATGGCCATATAGTCAAAGAAACTCGCTACTACCTTCAATCATGTCAGTATTGTCAGTAATCTCTGACCTCACCTGTGTGATCTCTCCTCCCCTTCCATATGGCGCTCTAAAACACACACGCTTGTTTTCGTGTCCATGCTTGCGCGGTTTCCTTTTCTCTGCTGTTATTTCTCGTTGCTATCTAAATGACTTTTTCCTCACAATCTAGTGAATAAAAGACAATGAAATGTGCAGCAGCAAAGTCAGACTCTCTGTAGAAACTGTGGAAGTGTCGATGTGAAGCATGACAGCTGAATGCTGCCATCTAACCGCAGAGAGCAGCATTACAGGCACGAAATCTCGCGCAGTCGTTCGTCTGTGCCGCAAAACTCACAAACCACTCATTTCATGATCGTCTCTGTGTGTATCTGCAATTCTATAATATCCAGAGTTGAGTTCTTGAGACTGTATATCACATTATTTTTTTAGTTACTGACAACAAAGGCTTCAGAAGTTTTCTGAAGTTTTCTGAAGCCTTTCTATAGTCTTCAACAAAGTGACCCCGTTTTTTTTTTTTTTTTGAGCACTAATAACGTTGTCTGCAGTAGCTCACAATGAAACCTGACTCTCAGAAAGGCTTGGTAGGAAATGCATCAAAGCTAAACATAAATAGCAATCAGAGCACAAGTAAACCAATCAGCGGCTTTGTTACTGAATATGCAGCAATCAATTAGTGGATGGATTTCCTTCCATTTTAACGAGGTGAATCAAGGCACTTCTCACAGCACGTTATGGGCAATTTGCAGTTTGTTTTACTCAAATGAAATCCAGACCTCCTCTGGCAGGGCAGACTTTCAACAAGCTGAAACTATTCATCCTGTGTTGCAGGTATGCCTACTGTACATTATGCTCCAGTCATCAATGCTACATATTTTAGAGTAGGTAGTTAGTTTTATGCTTGACAAAAATCAGTAAAACTGGTGCTGAAAAGTGCAATTTTATGTTTTCTTCCACAACTGTCCAATTAAATGATCATTTAACAATAATAATAATAATAATCAAAACAATAGTGTTGAACTGATATCAATAATACACCAAATATAATCTAATATATACATTTAATAGGTATGAATGAATGAATGAAATTTATTAATTAATTAGGCTAAATATATTAATTATAATTAATTAGCCATACTGTATATTACCACATACCTGCATGTACATCTTTCTGTTCAAAATGTTTACAAATGGGTTCCGTTTTATGGAAAATTGCAGTTTTCCATAGCAAATGATGGGTGTATCATTGATTCATCAATAGGCCTATCCATTTTTTTGATAGTCCCTGTTCCTCATTCACTCTCATCATGTGGATAAGAGCAGCTCAGACATGCTGCTGCACTTCCCTATGGGCTCCACAGAAGAAAGAAATATGCAACGAAACATCATAATGGTGAGTAAATATTCATTCATTCATTCATTCATTCATTCATTCATTCATTTTCTTCCGCTTATCTGGGGCCGGGTCGCGGGGGCAGCAGTCTGAGCAAAGATTCCCAGACTTCCCTCTCCCCAGACACTTCCTCCAGCTCTTCCGGGGGGACACCGAGGCATTCCCAGGCCAGCCGAGAGACACAGTCTCTCCAGCGTGTCCTAGGTCTTCCCCGGGGGCCTTCTCCCGGTGGGACATGCCCAGAACACCTCGCTAGGGAGGCGTCCGGGAGGCATCCGAAACAGATGCCCGAGCTACCTCAGCTGACTACAGATCTACTTTGAGTTCCTCCCGAGTGACCGAGCTCCTCACCCTATCTCTAAGGGAGCGCCCTGCCACCCTGCGGAGAAAGCTCATTTCGGCTGCCTGTATCCGGGATCTCATTTTTTCGGTCATGACCCAAAGCTCACGACCATAGGTGAGAGTAGGAACATAGATTGACCGGTAAATCGAGAGCTTCGCCTTGCAGCTCAGCTCCGTCTTCACCACGACAGACTGGTACATCGACCGCATTACTGCAGAAGCTGCACCGATCCGTCTGTCAACCTCACGCTCCTTCCTTCCCTCACTCATGAACAAAACCCCAAGATACTTGAACTCCTCCACTTGAGGCAGGAGCTCTCCACCAACCTGAAGAGGACAAGCCACCCTTTTCCGACTGAGAACCATGGTCTCAGACTTGGAGGTGAGTAAATAATGAAACGGTTATCCCGTAGAGTCACAGCAACTTCTTTACAGGAAGATTCACAATAACATCATAGCAGGTTAAATCTTCGCATGCGAAACTCAGATGGAATTGACCCTTCGCAAAACCTGCCCCCCGCTGCTATACCCGACTGCCCATGCGCTCTCACACCACATATGTTGTCCTGCAGTGAAAAATACATTGTAGAGGACACTGACAATGAATCAGTGTCATATTTAAAATATTGTAATTTTTTAAAGCAGTTTAAACTCTAAATACAGTATAGTGGCTCCTTAATGTTGTTTTGAATTTCTTTAGAATTTTACTTTTGGAATCAGCAAGCCTTATATTTTATGACATCATGCTATTAAACCACTTTTGAAAACATTTCATGAGATTTATTTTTATTATTTGGTATTATCCGTAAATTGTTATAAATGGGATAGTCTGGTTTGTTTATGTATGTGATGTAATGTGCAGTGAATTGGCGCGATGACATGCGCAGTGTGTTCATGGGAGAGTGGCCAAGGCATGTTTGGCGAACCTCATTTTATCTCCAGCCCCTCTTACAATTTTAAGAGTGCATGAGTTGGTGTCATTTGTGTAACTCTTTCGTGATAAATGTTTATTAATAATAGACAAAACTCAGATATAACGTGCAGTGCTTGTTGTGCGTAAGCGTGACCTTCTCTATATTATCCTACTTTCACTTCCGTAGTATTTTTGGTAACGCAGTTAAAAATGTAACAGTACTGCCAAACATTACATATCCCTTTTTCTAACAAAATATGAATTCAGCATGAAATAGCAAAATGTCGGGGCTTATCATGTGAACTCTATTCTCATGCATACGAGAAGATACGTCAGTTATGCACCCCTTTTCCACAAGATAACTGTAACAATCTCTCATTGAACGTAAGCTATAAAAATCATATAATGCTCTTCAAGATGACGTATCAGCAGATGTTTGTGGAATACGACATAATTTCATTTTGTTTTATACGGTCACATTTGGCACCTGTTGTGGACACAGCGTTGTGTGTCTTGTCACATGTAAACTCATTTTCCTACCTCAGCATCTGTCGCAAAGATGCGTTTATCTCTGCCTGTCCTGGGACGAATCTGGACAGGTTGCGGATCATGCCCAGTGTGGGTTCCACAGCAGACCTCAGACATGCAGATTGTGTTTGTTTCAGGATTTAAATGGACACCTCTTCTTTCCAGCATTGCATGCAGATTTTTGTCGTGTTCGCCTTTTATGCGACCGTACACTAGGATGTCATCTACAATTGTCACTACCCCAGGCAGTCCCTTGTACGTCTCGTCGATTTTCCTTTGTAACTCATCCTGTGCAGAGACTGTTCTGAACGGCAGACGAAGGAAGCGAGACCATCCGATTACCATGTTGAACCTGGTCAGCTTAGATGACTCTGTCAGTTTAATGGCCCGATATCCTGATCTGGCGTATAATACACTAAAGTACCTTGCAACTGAGAGTGTGAGGTTGGTATTGGATAGTGTAGCCTTTTGATCACCTTGTTTAGGTTGAGGCATATTCAAAACGCTCCAGTGCAGAGTTTTTCTAATAAGACTAAAGCGTTGACCCAATTCCTTGATGCTTCATTCTATCTAATTCCTCCTTCAGGTGTCCACGTAGTGTTAATGACATTTTTCGTGGGGGATATACTATTGCAACTGCAGCAGGGTCTATGTGTATTTACACTCGCCTGGGGATTCTCCAGTTCCTTCAAAAACGTCAGCGAATTCGCTTAGCAGATCGTCACTTTGCCTGGTGTCAATTTGCATGGAGAGGACCAGTTTTATAAGATTCATTTCCAGACATGCTCTGAATTCTAATATAGGTGGTGATTGAGTGTCAATGATGTATAATTCATGCATGGCTTTGGTCTCTTTGTGCTTGCATTGAAGTCTGCATGTTCCTCCGCCTTATCGTGACAGTCATGTTGCTCTGTTTAGTTGGCTGATATTGATAACATCTCTTATTTTATTTTCTGGGATTATATTTACTTACGCCGCAATGTAATTTCTATCTTTTGTAGCTTTAAACCTACTTCAATTTTGGCAAATTTTACCATGTTATTGTGCTCTGGTGTGGTTCATAAACTTGGTCGGTCTCGTTATTCACAGTATGCACAGTTTTTTTTTTTTTGCATGGTTCTGTTTATTGCCTCGTTTGAATATGGCATGTGTAACCTGGTGTGTGTCTGGCCATAGATTTTAGCTGTCCTTGTGCTATTTCGTGAGATTGTGCATGGGACAAAAGAAAATGAAATAGTCTGGGGAATAAGAAACTGTCCATGGTGGTGTGGAAGGTGGGACGAGCCAGTGAGGAGCCAGGAACTGGAGGAGCCAGGGGGTGGTCCAGAGACCAGCCAGGACTAGGCCCCAGGGTGGTGTGGAAGGTGGGAGGAGCCAGTGAGGAGCCAGGAACTGGAGGAGCCAGGGGGTGGTCAAGAGACCAGCCAGGACTAGGCCCCAGGGTGGCGTGGAAGGTGGGAGGAGCCAGTGAGGAGCCAGGAGCTGGAGGAGCCAGGTGGTGGTCCAGAGACCAGCCAGGATGAGGCCCCAGGGTGGCGTGGAAGGTGGGAGGTGCCAGTGAGGAGCCAGGAACTGGAGGAGCCAGGGGGTTGTCCAGAGACCAGCCAGGACTAGGCCCCAGGGTGGCGTGGAAGGTGGGAGGTGCCAGTGAGGAGCCAGGAACTGGAGGAGCCAGGGGGTGGTCCAGAGACCAGCCAGGACTAGGCCCCAGGGTGGCGTGGAAGGTGGGAGGAGCCTTGGTGGAGTCGTCATGATGGAAGACGACACTCTGGGGATGACCAACGGAGAAGCTGCCGAAGATTGAGACCCATATGGAGCTGATGACCCCATGCCTAGCTAATGGTGCTGGAGACTTAGGATAAGCCATGGAGGCGGAAATCCAGAGGGCAGAGCCTGAGCCAGTGAGGCCGAGGATGAAGGCGAAGAAACTAGGGAGCCCGGAGGAGCTGTATAACCAATGGATTCTGGGGAGGCCGAGGGAGGAAGGAGTCAAGGCTTTTTCGTGGAGTGGTGCTTTGAACTTCAGCTCAAAGCACTTCCACCAAAATTGGTGTTGTCGAAATCTCCTCTCTGTGTTAGGCAAGTCGAGGGAATCCCAGTACATCATGGGCATCGGAACACCAGCGGAGTCCATCTTCTGATCTGTGTGAGTTCTTTATTTTCTCTGACACCATGTACACTTGTCTTTAAATCTATATTGATAAATGTACAATAATAGAAACAACTCAAATATAACTTGAAGTGCTTGTCGCGTGTGGGCACAACTTTCTCTTTATTAACCTCCTTTCACTTCCAATAACACACTTAGCATCTTGCGAAATGCAGTTAAAAACAGTACTGTAACAGTACTGCCCAACATAAAAAAAAATGACTTGTAAAGTTTCAAACAAATCAGTAGTGTACATTAAAAATGCATTACATGAAATTAGCCTTAGCAAGGCAACTTTATTTAGTCTACCAAGTTTGATATTTGCTGTGTAATAGAGTGCTGCAAGGATGGCATATTTTTAGGCCAAAACCTGGAAATGAGTTAACATTTTAGAACTTGCATTTTCATCGTCCTCAAGTCAATGGGTTTTTTGAATGGGTTTTTGGTTAAATGCCTGAAATAAGGTCTGTGGTGAACACAAGCTCAAGATATTTTCACATTTTATTTTATGGCTTAAAATACCTCAGAAACCCCACCTAGTGATATTTTTAAAGCTTTTTAATGCTTTTTAGTTGTTTTGAAAAAAGAAGCAGGAATGGGAAAGGTCCATGAGCCCTCAAACTTAGATCACCCGAGTTGGCTATCAGCCCAGACGATATGACATTATTTTCAACTTGTTTTATTCTTCATCATTCAATACATTTTGCCAGTACATAAATGAACATTTATGTTATGTCATCACAGATTAAAATCTGTAAATCAAAATATTTATTGCATTTATGAAGAAAAGGCTCCGCTCTCTATCACCTATTGGCTCAATGGTGTGCAGTGTCTTTGGGCAGATTGCTGAGGTGGATTGCCGGCAACAGCCATTTTAGGATTGTTTGTGATTTGGTCCTCTTTGGTCTTCTTAACTACTTCTAACGCTAGTTTTAGCGCTAAAGTGCTTTGTGAAATATTAGAGCAAAAAATTAGGAGTCCTAAATTAAGAGTATCTCCTAAATCCGCAAGTTAGGAACTATTTTTACCCTTAAGATGTTTTGTGAATACAGCCCCTTATTATGCTTGTATTTTTAATTCACTAAATGCAAAATTACTCATTTAGTCAATAATTTTTATATAACACAATAAACTGATCTATCAGTTTGATAGCCATATACATATTGTACACATAATAAGAAAATGCAATCTTTGTTTTTGAAGCCATATTCACCTAAAAAGGCAAATATATCTACTTTGTTGTACTATAAAAACATTCTGCAACTCCAAAAGTCTTCCTCAGTGAGAACACAGCAGTGCAAGCATCCAACTGCCTTTTTAAATACTTATTCAGGTAACTAAGAGGTCTTTGCAGTATTTAGATTTGGTCATCACTCTAAAAGGTCCATCCATATCAGCACAAAATAACTTCTGTCTTTGCAAGGCTCCACTAACACTGTACCACAGGAATAAATAATAAAGATAAATGCATAACTGCTATCCTGCCTTGATATCTGCTACCAGATTCACTGAGAAACAGAATGTGGGATCAATTACATTAGACTTTTATATGGTAATAACAGGCTTATTCTTGGCTGGAGATGTAGTGGCAGTGGCTTTGTAGTGGGGAGCAGGCCGTGAAATGGCTTCCACTGCAGGAATATGAGTCAAACCATCCCCATTGTCCCCAGAGAAACTGAGGACACACAAAGTCCTCAACAAAAGGGGTCATGAACATGAACTGATAAATGAGTGGGGTTTATTGTGCCATGACCTTAAACACCAGCATACTGTAGCTGAAACCGTCTAGCTTTCTTTGGCTGTATCTCTCTCATTCATCCTTGCTCTTTTGCAATCTGGATCATCTATATTTAATTTCCTCCCTCCTACTTCTACAGTTGTTGAGGTTGTCACATTCAAGTGCTTTGTCGTTATAAAAGAATAGGAATCATGGAGGACACTAGGTTTGTTTGTGCCTTTATTAAAGCCAAAATGTATTCAAGATAAAGTATTTAGTATATATTATTGCTCACCCAACTCGGAAACTCACTCACAATTACCTCAGAGTTTGTGAGTCGTAAATACAACTTGAGAGGCTGTTCATGTTTCAGACTAAACTCGCCTTTGTTATAATCCCGATACCACAAGAAGGCATTTGTGCTGGTGTGTGTTTCCCATAAAATGACATAACTCACGGCATAACCACTCTAGAATGATGTATTGTTGGAGAAATTCACAGAAATGTAGTTGTCACGCACGGAAGGACAGGAGACGAGGGATACGATGAACAGACAGGTTTATTTACAATTAACAGGCTCAGACACGAGACAGAGTGCATCGCACAAACAATAACCGACAACTGAACAGGGTAGACACAGGAACTTAAATACAGGAAGTAATGACAAGAACAGGTGAAGGGAATACAAAACACGGCTGAACATAATTAGTGTAAACGAGTGGTGGCAGCAAAAAAAAAACAAAGAACACGTGGAACAAGACTAGACAGTGTTACAGTACGCCCCCCTCGAAAAAGGCGCGTCCTCGCGCCCTAACAGAGCTTGTGGCGAGGGTACAAGACGGCGGAGGCTTCGGTGAGGGGCGTGGAGAAGGGTGTGTCGCTGGAGGCGGGCAGCAGATTGGGGCCGATGGCCATGGACGGCATGGTGACTCAGACGGTGGGCGGAACCAGGAAGGCGACCAGCGAGTCCTGTGGGATGGCTTCCTGGGGCCGAACGACGGCGGAGGAGCCATGGCGGATGGTGGAGAACCTGGCGGAACTTCTTGGCCGACAGCCCTGGGCGACTCCGCCGACCCGGAAGTACAACCCAGAGCTGCCGGCTTGCGGGACCGAGACGGCGACGAGGCTCTGACTGACCGGGGTGATGCTGGGGTGACCGAGGCTGACTGGGTAGTTGAAGGGAGGGAGGAGCCTGCAGGCGCTGTAGGGGTGACGGGTGGTGACGTAGCCGCTATCCCGGAAGTCCGTGGTGGCAGCTGGGCGTCGATCCCCGCAGGCTGACCAGGAGAGACGAGGGGACCTAGCAGAGCCTCCGGGCAGACAGGCCGAGGAGCAGGTGAGGGAGGCGCAGGCCCAGGCGATGGTGGCAGGCTGATGGGTCGTAGTGGTGACGTGGGCCTGGAGGATTGGTGTGATGCCGGGGACTCCGCCTCAACCTGGGTTGGTGGCAGGGTAGCCCGAGGCGCTGGTGAGGAGCCGTACGGAGTGGGTGGCGGGGACAGAGCCGAGGAGCTGGCCGACAGCAATGGTGGCCACGGATCCAGGGGGCTGGTTGTTACCAGCGATGGAGACGGGATGGGGGAGACAGGCAGGCTTCCGAACAGGAACGGGGCAGACGAGGTTTTACGGGCTGGGATTTGGGCGGGGAAAGGATCCGCGGACCACGGATCGATTAAGTTCCGGGCCGCTCCTGGCTCTGAGATGGACTGTCCCCCGAATTCGTCGACTCCCCCCTCGACCTCAGCGCCCACCCCGGGCTTCCAGGCTGAGGCGGAGCGGTAGTCCTTCCGGAACGTCCAGAGGATGCCCTCCAGGTAGGGCCTGGCCTCCGGACTCAGCAGCAGGGCTGCCGTGGGTAAGTCCATCTTGTTATTCCTTTGAGAACGTTTCTCTTTTTCGGGTCGGTTATTCTGTCAATTAACAGGCTCAGACACGAGACAGAGTGCATCGCACAAACAATAACCGACAACTGAACTTAAATACAGGAAGTAATGACAAGAACAGGTGAAGGGAATACAAAACACGGCTGAACATAATTAGTGTAAACGAGTGGTGGGAGCAAAAAAAAACAAAGAACACGTGGAACAAGACTAGACAGTGTTACAGTAGTATTTTGTTGCAGATTTGTTGCTCAAAACATATTCAACAATAGAAATGTCGTTAATGACGTCATGCAGGTGGTGGAGTAAAAATGTCTGCTAATTATCTGATCAGAGAACAAATTATTGTCTATTATTATACCTTATTTGTATGGACAACAGAAAGCCACTTGAGACAAGGCGTTCAAGTAGACACGCACTTTGCAAGCGACAAATTTTGCTCCTACAAATGTCAGGCTGTCATTGAGCGTCTGTCGGCTAAGTTTTTGTGGTTCTACACCATTGACACCATTCAGACAACCATCAAGTCAAAAAGTAAGTGAGCTCATTCTTTGTTTCGGTTTCCCTTATTGAATGGCAAATTTAGACTACTGCCACCTGTTGGTATGGAGATTTTTTTTTCCACAGGTGCAGAAAATAACTGCTAGTTAGCTGTTGTCTTTGTGGTTGGTTCAAGCACAATTTTTTGGCCCAAACACAGGTGACATAAGATGACACCACAGTCAGCTATCATCACCACTATTTCTTTGGTGTTGATCCTAACAAGAAATCAGATTTTTAACAACAGGTTAACTACAGGCTCTAACTACTTCAAACAGCATAGACACCATAAAACATGAAAAATTTTCCATTCATTTTAATCAATCAAAAAATCGATTGAAATGTGAAACCTCTCTGATTGGTGGATCTCACACTGGTTCCTAGCAATTCATAATACACAATTATACGGTTATATTTAGTTCTACAACATTGCCTGACACAAAAACCTAGCTTTTTTTTTGCATGATAAACATGATTAACTCCAAAATTATCAGGCATAACAAGAATATGTGTTGGTTGGTAATATATTTGTGCAATATTGTGACACGTGTGTTATGATGGTTTGCATTTGTGGAGGACAAATCCATTATCAACCAGTACTTTATAGGACTTACAGTACCTGCACATACTGCAAAGAATGGTTGTTTTACCGTATGTCATCACTGTCGCTATCAACACAGCATCTCCTAGAAAATTGCTGTATCACCCATGCACAAGGTGTTGTTGAGGTACAGGAAGGACCACGAAGACAATGGCTGCCTAGCCCTTCGCCTCTGGACCAAATGGTCCTCTGCACAACCCAAAGTTCACTTCCCTAGCTCAGTGAGGACACCACACCCCTTTCTATTTTCACCATGGACACTTTAAACCTAATTTTAATGACGTTGATGCATATTAAATAACCATAGATGCAGAGATGATATAACAGTGGAATAGTAGATTTTAGTTCAGAAGCTGTGCTGTAAAATATACGATATTTAAAAAAAGATGCAATTATTTATTTGTAATTTAGTTTATCACTTTGGAAGGAAGTATAACATTGACTAAATGTATTATTAGATGTGTCGTAAATACCCAAAGAAGAGTTAAGCATTTCTGATGATTGTGAGTGACTGGTGGAGTTTGGAAGATCATTCCACCAGAGGAGCGGTGATCTTAAATGTTCTGAAAGTGAGGCATATTGCGAATGTCAGTACAGTACAGGTAAATTTGACTAATACTTGTTTTCTTTAGGAAAAAGAAAAGAACAACATGGCTGAAATTAACTTCATGTATATTAAAATACACATATAAAAAGTACTTTACCACCTTTGTATAGTTTCAATGTCTGTAGAAAATAACAACGTGTAGTCTTTCTCCATGTTAAGATATCTCTGTTTGTTTGCAAACGTCTGACGGCTTTTGTAAAAACTACAGATCATACTTGAGCATTTTTGTATCCACATTTACGGACAGTTGGAACATGCCCAGTTCTTTATGGGTGTTTAAGTTTTCCTATACATTTCAGGAAAAGGAAAACCACAGTCCCTTTTCTCATGTCATATAGCACTTTTTTTTTTTAATACCTTTCTACTGCATAGACAGACAAGTTTTATTAAAAGCCCATTTTTGCAGTGGAGTGCTTGCAAAGAGCAGAGGTGTTAAATAGACTTGCCTGGTGGATGATAAACTTTTTTTCTGGCTAAAAAGTAATATATTTGAACATGTATGCTAAACTATAGTCAATGACCATAATTATAATGGGAGTTAACATGCAGCGTGTGTATCCTGTACCGCTGTGATCCATGATGACGAACTGAGACCTTGGCTGGGCGTGAATCCATAGGAAACCCTGCGAAAAGAAGATAACAGCACCAACAGGAGTGTGTGTGAGTGTGTGTGTGTATGTGTGTGTGTGCGTGTGTAATAAAGACAGTCCCAAAGATAAGATGAGAGATTGAGTACGAGTGTGTGTATGTGTTGTTTGAGCGATAGGACTCTGCCCTCACTTCCTGTATTCACTGCCATATCCTGTCTGTGCAGTGGCGTTTAATGAGACAGCAGCCGTCCTGATTTCCTGCTCTCACACGTCTCAGAGGACACCACACCACCACAAACACAAATCTACTCAATCTTCACCTGTCACCTCTGTGGGAAAAAGACCACTGTCACTTTCACTGCGTGTTAATCAATTAATTAAACCTTTTCCAGGATCACTAGTTTCTTTAGTTTCAGCTTTGAGGAACATCTGAAATTTACATTTTGGCCAATAATTGCCTTAGCAGTTTTATTATTATTATTATTATTATTATTATTATTATTATTATTATTATTATTATTATCTGTAACACTTTATTTTGATAGTCCACTTCATACATTCTACTAACTATAAGTAAATTTGCATCTGCATGTCAGCATTCATTAGAGTATTAGTAGAATGTCTGCTTAATATCTGCAAATATTTGCAGGGGTTGTTGTGGCCTAATGGTGAGGGAGTCGGGCCTGTAATCTGTAGGTTGCCGCTTCGATTCCCACACCAGCAGGAATTGACTCTCACTCTCACCACCTTCAATACCATGACTAAAGTGCCCTTGAGCAAGGAACCTAACCCCTAATTGGGTGCTGTAGCAATAGCCCCCCACTGCTCTGGGTGTGTATGTGTGTGTGTGCACTTGTTCACTACTTACTGCTGTGTGTGTGTGTGCACTTGGATGGGACAAATGCAGAGCACAAATTTCAAGTATGGGTCACCATACTTGACAATACGTCTGGACTTTCACTAATACTTTATTATGATATTTCCCAATGTTACCCACATTCTACTGACTATAAGTGACTTTGTAACTAAATGTCAACTTATTCTACTAACCCTAAACCTAGCCTAACCGTCTACCACTCTAATGAGAGTTAGTTGACATGGAGGTAGGTCCAACTTTACTCATAGTTAGTAGAATATCTGAATTAGACTGTCGAAATAAAATTTATTTCTCATGCCATAATCTGTCTCGACCACATTTGCACTCGGTCTCAGACTAAGAGTACTCAGGATTTTGTTTCAAGACAAGACCGCAACTCCTGTGATATTACTAAATTGCTAGTGCATTGTCTGATTTATTTATTAACATAATTGATGTGACTGGATGTAAAACTTGCTGCCTCAGATGCAATCAATAACTTACTTCTAATTTGATTTATTTATTGTGCTGGTTCAGAAATGATTTAGGGGAAATAATTAATACAAATATTCACGAAATTCAAGATATTGTTGCAAAAAAAAGTACTTGTATGAGATCTGGATTTTTGTATTATAATGTGATATAATTAAGCAATATCTCAAGAGCAAGAGAGCTCTTTTCACAAATTTAAGCATGATTGCAAACATGATATTGCTTTTATACAAACATTCAACTAAAAAAAATATTTAAAACATTATTCTCAAAGTCATCTATGCATTTGTAATTAACGTATTCAGATGCATCTTCCGTGCCATCTCTGCAGTGCAAAGATGAATTTTGTCATTTCAGTTGATTGGTAACAGCTTGTCTTGGTCTCATCACACACTGCTCTTGGTCTCGACTTTGTCTTGGAAGAGGTAGTCTTGACTGCAACACTAATTTACAGTATTTTGAGGTTTTTAAATTAAAAATCTAAGAGTGTCCTTAGCCTCACCTAAATGCCACCTCAATTGCAGCAAAAGTGTTTTGCAATACAATATGAACACAATAAGTACATTGTACTTATCTTTCGGTGTAAGTAAATAGTAGTTATGTACACCTACAGTCGTGGCCAAAAGTTTTGAGAATTACATAAATATTGGAAATTGGAAAAGATGCTGCTTAAGTTTTTATAATAGCAATTTGCATATAGTCCAGAATGTTATGAAGAGTGATCAGATGAATTGCATAGTCCTTCTTTGCCATGAAAATGAACTTAATTCCAAAAAAACCTTTCCACTGAATTTCATTGCTGTCATTAAAGGACCTGCTGAGATCATTTCAGTAATCGTCTTGTTAACTCAGGTGAGAATGTTGACGAGCACAAGGCTGGAGATCATTATGTCAGGCTGATTGGGTTAGAATGGCAGACTTGACATGTTAAAAGGAGGGTGATGCTTGAAATCATTGTTCTTCCATTGTTAACCATGGTGACCTGCAAAGAAACACGTGCAGCCATCATTGCGTTGCATAAAAATGGCTTCACAGGCAAAGGTATTGTGGCTACTAAGATTGCACCTAAATCAACAATTTATAGCATCATCAGCAACTTCAAGGAAAGAGGTTCAATTCTTGTAAAGAAGGCTTCAGGGTGTCCAAGAAAGTCCAGCAAGTGCCAGGATCGTCTCCTAAAGAGGATTCAGCTGGGGGATCGGAGTGCCACCAGTGCAGAGCTTGCTCAGGAATGGCAGCAGGCAGGTGTGAGCGCATCTGCACGCACAGTGAGGCCAAGACTTTTGGAAGATGGCCTGGTGTCAAGAAGGGCAGCAAAGAAGCCACTTCTCTCCAAAAAAAACATCAGGGACAGATTGATATTCTGCAGAAAGTATCGTGAATGGACTGCTGAGGACTGGGGCAAAGCCATATTCTCCGATGAGGCTCCTTTCCGATTTTTTTGGGGCATCTGGAAAAAGGCTTGTCACGAGAAGAAAAGGTGAGCGCTACCATCAGTCCTGTGTCATGCCAACAGTAAAGCATCCTGAGACCATTCATGTGTGGGATTGCTTCTCATCCAAGGGAGTGGGCTCACTCACAATTCTGCCCAAAAACACAGCCATGAATAAAGAATGGTACCAAAACACCCTCCAACAGCAACTTCTTCCAAAAATCCAACAACAGTTTGGTGAAGAACAATGCATTTTCCAGCACGATGGAGCATCGTGCCATAAGTCAAAAGTGACAACTAAGTGGCTCGGGGACCAGAACGTTGAAATTTTGGGTCCATGGCCTGGAAACTCCCCAGATCTTAATCCCATTGAGAACTTGTGGTCAATCCTCAAGAGGCAGGTGGACAAACAAAAACCTACTAATTCTGACAAACTCCAAGAAGTGATTATGAAAGAATGGGTTGCTATCAGCCATGATTTGGCCCAGAAGTTGATTGAGAGCATGCCCAGTCGAATTGCAGAGGTCCTGAAAAAGAACGGCCAACACTGCAAACACTGACTCTTTGCATAAATGTCATGTAATTGTCGATAAAAGCCTTTGAAACGTATGAGGTGCTTGTAATTATATTTCAGTACATCACAGAAACAACTGAAACAAAGATCTAAAAGCAGTTTAGCAGCAAACTTTGTGAAAACTAATATTTATGTAATTCTCAAAACTTTCGGCCATGACTGTAATATAAATTTGACCTCATTACGTTTTAATAATATTTTTTCATCTGTAACATAAGCATGTTAGTAAGAACTGTGTGAGTAAACCTCACTCCCCTGGCTTCAAGAGACGCACTAGCGACTAACGCTTGATAATGTGCTTGCCTCCCATGCCAGAAGCACTAGTTCAAATCTTGCTCTGAGCGGTTATTCCCTGAGTGGTTACATTGGACCCATGAATCGTATGGGAGTAATATTTGGGGGTGATTGTAATGGAGGCCATCTAATAAGAATTGTGCAAGTACACCCTACTACCCTAGCCTCAAAAGTCGAAGTCTTTAGTGTCCTTGTTAGCATGCCCTCCTACCATGCCTGAAACTCTGGTTCAGATCCTTCTCGGAGTGATGCGAGTAGAACCGGAGGGGTTACATTGGTGCCGTGACCCAGATAGGAGTGTGGTTTAGGGGGTGAGTGTAACAGAGGCCAGTTAGTGAGAGCTGTGCAAGTACACATCACTTCCCTGCCTAGTCTTTAGCGTCCTTGTTAGCGCGTCCGTCGCCTATGCCAGAAACACCTATTTGAATACTACTCGATGCGGTGCGGGTAGAATCCGAAGGGTTACGTTCTTAAAAGAATAACACTATTTTATTGTGTTGACTAACACATTAAAGCACACGTAAAGTACTTCAGTATAATAACTGTATTGAGTAATTCAATATTACATGTAGAGTAAATATATTTTAAATGTACTAAATTGACTATCATCGTTGACCTTCATCAAGTTTCAATATAAATTACATTAAAATATATTTTATTTTACCATAAATGATTGTCGGTAAATTCGGCTGTACGCTATAACCATATTTCAGAAACAAAATAACTATGAAATTACATTTAAAGATATACTTACATTTAGGTCCTACATAAGTGGGTCAAAAATCAATCTTAAATCCAGCTAAATACATTTTTATCTACTAGCAATTAACTTCCAATTAAGCTATTAAAAAAATATAATATCAGTCCAGTATATCCTTTTAAAGTAAATTAGTTTGTTTAATGAGTACTCTTTTACATACTTTGTTAAAATACACTTCTTTTTCACAATGGTATCCATCATGATCATACTACATCAACTTCTAAATCCTTGTGAATCTGAAATATGGTCACTATTTATCACTATTGTAATGAATGAGTCAGCGGGTAGAGATCCAAATGCAATTTATTTAAAGAAGTCGTAGTCAGGCAATGGTCAAAGACAACAGCAAACAATAGTGGTGGGGAACAGGCAGTCTAGTGGTAAATAGTCCAGGCAAATGGTCAATAGGCAGGCAGATCAACAACAAAACGGAGAACAGGTAGGGTCAGGTAACAGGCAGAACAAAACAAGGAATAAACGCTCAGAATTGTGGCACAGGAATCAACAATACTTCGCAACGTGGCTGTGTGTGAGTGGTGCTTTTATAGGGGTGAGGTGTGAATGTAATTGAATCAAGGTAATGTACAACAGCTGGCTAGGGTGATCAGTGACTGGGTGAGGGGCTTGTGGGAAATGAAGTTTGTGTGACAGAGTCCATGATGTGGAAGGGGGACCTCTGGTGGCAAGTGGGTGAAAGGTGACGGAGCGGATTCATTACTTCTATTTTCACACTATCAACATCTCCTCACATGCTGAAGCGAAAAAAATTCAATTGTATTTCTCAGTAAATTAAGTAAATGAATAGAAAAGTAATCTTACTTATTAGATTACTTCTCTATTAAGTAACTCTGATATTATGGTGGAAATTTAGCATTTAAGTAATGGATCATTAAATCACCAACAACAAAAAAATCATCTGATGACGCAATGTGCTGCTCCTAAAACTGTTCTTGTTGGTTTGGGTATTTATACACATTTATACACCAGTTAAATGGATACATACGGCATGCATTCTGTACACACAGCATGCATTAGGACATGTTCCCAATATAAAAATATTACCCATACACCAAATGGGGGTCTAATCCCTTGTTCTCGATTTAGTGTGTTGACAGCTGAGATTTTCTCTCTTGTTGGCTGACACTTGCTAATCTGGTAAGGAATGTCTGATAAATGGCTCTGAAGGTTGCCCCACAGACTGGATTATCCCAACATACCTGTCAGAACTCCAAATCCAGTTTCCTTTCCAGATTTCCTCAATGAGGAGTTGACTGAAGGGATAGAGTGAGTGTAAGGTAACATTTCACTCCAGTGATCAGGAGCAGGTGCCCACATTTTCTTTCAGGGAGCATAACTATTGCTAGCTGTGTATACAAACTTAACCAGACACATCCTGACACTCCCTAATGCATTCGTAATTTGTAGTCACACTGCAGTTCAGGACTGACAGACACATTGCAAACTTGTGATGGTGTATATTATTAGAGGATAATATTAAAGAGGATAAAAATGTGCTGTTTTGATCTCAGAGAAGAGGGTGGGGGGATCTCAATCAGGACATGAAGTACTCAATAATAACACAAATATTTAAATTAATTTACAGTTAAGTTATGTTGTTAAATATATCATAGGAACAACTTACCTGTTGCAAAATTTCTGCAAAATAATTTTACACTGGTTCTTGCATATTTTACGACACTTTCAAAGAGAACTGTTGTGTGTGGTACTAAATGTGCTATCAGTTTCATCCAAAGCAGATAAACAACTATTATATTTGAATTTGAACAGATCCAAATTCAGCCCTTTATCCGGCAATCTTCATCTTCAACCGTCACAGTCAAAGCCCGCACTTGTTATGATTCAAATTTGGAGGTTGCGCCCTTGAGAAGTGTTACGACATGGTTTACAGCACTGACCGAACGCTGATTGGCTCATTTTGGCTCATTGGTCACAGATTGCAACGAGCCAAATTTTAGTGGATTCAGTTTGAAATGAGACCGCTTCTTCACAGAGAGAAGATGGATTCATATTTTAATGGATTAATAACTTTCTGTTCTGCACCCCATAAAAAAAAACTATAATGCCAGAGAGAACTGCGACTCATTATCGTTTGAGCTACGTTTGGTACCACTTTTGACATTTTTGCAATAAATAAATTATTGTGATCATGCTTTTTGTCTGTTATTATTTTATTCATAGCAGTATGTAATTTTAAGAAATGGGTAGGTTCAGGGGTAGGATTAGTGGCTCAAAATATAGTTTTAATGCTATATTGTTACTAAAATTATTTTCCTACACATTTGTATAAAATGGGTATGTTTAGGTTTGGAATTGGGTTTAGGGATCTTCTATTTATCTATACAAGATTTGTAAATATTTTGCACTTTTTCGCAGTTAAAACGTAGTTAATGCTACGTTTAAATGTTGAAAATGACAAATTGTGTCTTTGAAAGTTACATTTTAATACCTACGTATGAACAGTGAGACCAGGCTGTTCTTCTCCTGTAATCATAATTTGTTTGAAATGGAATAAAAGTTTTTGCCGTTTTAGGTTTTGCAACTGGTGATTACTTCAGCTATTATTCTAAAGTTTTGCTCAATTTTACAATTTAGGCATGTTTTTCGAATGAGCCTGTCTTGCATGAAAAGCTGATGTCATCCAGTTAAAATCTAGGAAACATCTTTCCAATACTATTTGACATTCAAACCCACAATTCACAGCATAACAAACACAAATCTTGAATCAGTATGCAGCGGCTACACTGTGAAGAAATGCGCTCACCAATAAAATGGTCATTATTGAAAATAATCGCAGCATAAATTTTCTCATGTATAGCTAACTCATGAGTAGTTGTTTGCAACATGCACATATAATTGAAGAGATAAGATATCCAATTTTTCTTGAGCAACCAATGAGCGCACTGTCATGACGGATTCTAACTTCAATTGAACTGTTGTGCTGTTTTAAAGATGAAAAGCCCTCAGAACTTCAATGTGATGTACATAGAATACGAACACCCACCTGTTATCAACGTAGTTAACGTTGTTTTTTATTTCCTTTTATTCGTACTTTAATAAAATGTATTGTCTCCTCTACTAGAGCTGGCATCTGGGATTTGAACCTGGGACCTCTTACGACTCTTAATCATCTATCCACTCATTAAAGTTAGACAGGTCAGGCAGAGCCATAGGACACCTTAAAGTGTTGTCATTATGGAACCATTAAAAGTTTCATAGGTTTAGCATTACATTATCAGGTATGAAAATTTGACTGAAAGCACCAGAAATGTAAAGACTTCCACATTCAGGAAAAAGATGGATAGGCTATAAACCCTCTTGTGGATGTCCAGTAGAACACCCAAGCATCATGCTAAAAACTTTCAGTGCGCCTTACTCCAGTGGTGTCCAATCCTGTTCCTGTCCTTCCAGCAGAGTTCAGGTCCAACCTTAATGAAACCCACATGGACCAGTCAATCAAAATCCTCAGGATTTCTAGACACTTCCAGGCAAGTGTGTTGGAGCTAAACTCTGCAGGAAAGTGGCCCAGGAGCAGAATTGGACACCCCTGCAATGTAATGCAACCCCAACAACACCCTTGAACATTGTGATGACAAGTCATACAAATTTAGAAAACGAGTTGATATAATTACTATATATGAATTGCATAATTACACGCATTCATCAAAGTATCAATCTGGCAATTCCTTAAGCACATTCCTTAAGTCTTAACCCACTGTGCTGCTCAGCATATTGAAAAACAATAATGCCGTAACAACACCCCTATGAATAACCCTCCCTTTCCTTACACACATCATTCAATCAAAGAAGCTAGACTAGTGCACTGCTGTCTGTTCTCTGCAGCTGCTGACTACGAGCGATTGCATTAATTACAGATAATTACAGCAGCAGGTCCAGGTCGTTCTGGTCATTGTGACACTGCAGATGTAACTTCCAGCGGACACTCAGTGGAAAACGAAGGAGTCCCTGAGGAAAGCCATGAGTGAGTATTTATTGACCACATGGAATCCTTGTCTTCTTCAGCACTTCCTTTAGTTGAACACACACACAAGAGTGTAGGAAGAGTGGGAAGGAAGTGGGCCGTATACTGTGCAGCTGAGAATAGAACAAGTTTTTAGCCTAACTGCGTGGGTACAACGCACATGTGTGTGTATCATCTCAAAATTTTAAACTGCTTGCGTTCACTTGGGTGTTGTTGACCAAAACTCATGATAAGCAAGAGGTTGAATGAGTCGAGACTCATCCGCCATGCCTGATGATAACGGAACAATGTGCCGAGGGCCGGCAGGAGCTGCTGTCTTCTCCAGGGGCCAGAGATTAGCCCTCATGTGCTTCCTTTGGAAAACACGCTGGGTCCCAGAGGAAGCTCTCATCAGACTGCACTCTTTCACCTCTTCCTCTCTCCCTTGTTTCTCTTTATCCTTGTCCCTCCGAATTCCCACATTAAATGAAACAGAGGTCTGGATGACTGACTCGCTACTGACACAGATCAACCCACATCAGGCTACTGGCGTTCCTCTTGTCTCTCTTTGTTCTTCTGCGCTCTTCCTCTGTTTGTTTGGGCTTCTGCAGTGAACTCTGGGCCTTCTGCGCTCAGTTTTAGTGCATGCAGTGGCCTTGAGGTGAAACAGAGACCGATCTCTTTCTTCTGGAAAGTATTTTCATCACTCTTTCCTTTTCTCATGTGAGAGTCATGGTGTAATCAGATCTGGAAAGGCCCGAATTCCTGAATGTCACTCACAGTGGAGTTGAAACGTCTGAGAATCCTACCATCATCCTGGAAACAGTTTTAGGATTTTGAAAAATGTCAAAAATAAGATTCTGCTTCATTTCTAGGTCACTAATCAAAAACATTTATCTTGTTAATTCTTTGTAGATTGTCTCGCTTCTATTAAAGCACAAGATGCTAGTTTGAAGTGTTCAATTCTAAATATTTAAATGTGTCTGTTATAGCCGTAAGAATTATTCAGACATGAGCTTTTTGTCAATTTATTGTAGTATCATCCACAGGAACAGAAAGACAGTCAAGCGAATCTTGTAGAAACAATCAAGTTACACAAAACCCTTAAAGGTACAGTCATTGAATCTACTTTCTATAGACGGGTTTCTGTGCAACGTCATCACAGAGATGAGCGTGCAACTAGGGGGCAGGAAGCAGCACTATTTAAAGCATAGTCTATGGACATATCTAGTAGAAACAGAGATGACACGGAGCTATTGTGCAGTAAACCGTACTAACCGTGAAAAAGGTGGATTTAAAATGTTCAGTATTCCAAGGGGATCACATGCCTTTGCTAAAAACAGAAAGAGATTATGTTATATTATATTATATTTTACTAATTACATTACATATTATATATAATATACATTATATCATTATATGCAAGGAGATTATCATATATAAGTGTATATATCGGGCCAGATTGCTGGCCACTTGGACATATCTGTCATCCATTCGTGGTGTGAAATAGCGTAGCGATCTGGTAATGTTTCACCATTACTGAGAGTTAATTTCTTAATATAATCGGTGGAGTCAGCACTACCATGGCTTCCAAAGTAAGTGATGCTAGGCCCTTTCCTCACTGTCACACGCCTAGCTAGCTGTCACACGTTTCATGTCTTGTACAGTATCTACAGTAGGCCCATCAAATTTATTTCAAATGTGGCGAGTCGTGACGTAGCCTTGTCGTGAACATATAGGATAGAAAGGCTCAACAACCAACAAAACCAAGTAAGTTCATAAATTCATAGGGTATATCAGGTTTATGATTAGCAAACGTTATACATTAGCCTACTTGTCAACTGTTGTTAGTTAACATTTTACATAATGGCAAAACAGATGTTGTAGGCTACCTGATAAGATTTGCATCCACCTCTTTTCTGAGAATAAATGACTGTTACTTCCCGTGAAATGCATGCAAATCTCGGCATAACACCTGTTAGCGGTTTTGCCCCCTAAATGCACGTGCATCCAGTATTGTTTGTATAAAAGAAACTCATCTATTGCAGTTTTTTTTTTTTTTACAATTGCTAAGACACATTTCTCAATACTTGGGTAATTTTAAACACAGTTCTGCTAACCAACTTTCATCTTGGTACAGCAGTTAATTTCACATTCAAAATGCACTAAATCTACCAAAACACTTCATACGTGTCTCAAATCAACTCATTATTCCAGAACACTAGCATAGGTTTTTGACCAACAAACATACTTTGTCAATCATAAAACGCAGACCTAAACAACGCTAACGTCAGGTAGCTTAATACAATGATTTATTTTGTGAAATTTCTTTACAAAACAAAAAACAACACTCTCAACTGCTTATAATTATCTGCAGTATATGTTACCTGATCCATGTTTACATTACAGTACAAATTATTTTGCCTTTTGAATGGATGGTCATGAATTTAAAGACTAACACTTGTGTTCAATTACGTCTTGGTGCTTTATTTGATTTTTCAAAAAGTATTTCAATATGGTATCACTGTAGAAATGTTGCAAATTTCTGTCTTATTCAGTTTTGTGTTTTTTTAGGTTGAACAGTTTAGAAAAGAGTATGTAAAAATGAGCAAATTGGCCTGCATAGTATATAAAGTATTGGTGGTGTTTGTGTATAAGTGAGAAAAGAATGCATGTAAATGGAAATATGTAGTCATTGAATGCATTTTGTGCCAAAGCAATGATGGATGATCCACAGTTTAGCTCACATAGACTGCTGTTGTGATCACTGTGTGAAGTTTTGAAAAGGTGATCTAAGTATTGAGGAATGTGTCCTAGCAATTGAAAAAAAAAAAAAAAAAAACTAATATAGTAAGCATATTCCTTTAACAAGAATAAATTATGTATGTTTATATATATTGTTTATGTTTGTGTTTATGGGTGTTTTTGTATGCAACAGCATCAATTCAGATTTGACATTTATGGAAAGTAGGAATGCTAAAGTTAAATATCAGTCTAATTCACAAAAAGAATATAACGTTTCAGCGTTATGGATTACTTTGTCACTTTTTTGGCCGGGAACTGTTCCTTTATTTACATTTACATTTACATTTAATCATTTGGCAGACGCTTTTATCCAAAACGAGTTACAAGTGAGGAAAACAAACAAGTAATTCTTCATGAAGAGGCAAATAGACACAGGAAGTGCTCACAATACAAGTTTCAGACATTGCTCAGAGTAATATAAGCTAGAGTAGGAAGGGAAAAGGAAAGGAAGTTCTCACAAAAGAGATGAGTTTTCAGCTGTCTTTTGAATATTGCCAGGGATTCTGCATTCCTGATGAAGGTAGGGAGATCATTCCACCAGCAGGGAACAGTGAACGAGAATGTTCTGGAGAATAATTTAGTGCCTCTCGGTGATGTACCACAAGCCTTCGCTCCTTTAGTGATCGCAAGCTTCTGGTGGGGACGTAGAGTTGTAAAAGTGAGTGGAGGCAGGAGGGTATGGAGCCTGTGGTAGATCTGTAAGCAAGCATCAACACCTTGAACTTGATGCGAGCAGCAAGGGGTAGCCAGTGCAGAGAGATGAAGAGAGGCGTGACGTGGGCTCTCTTGGGCTCGTTGAAGAAAAGATGTGCTGCAGTGTTCTGGATCACTTGAAGAGGTTTGATTGCGCATGACGGCAGTCCAGCCAGAAGAGCATTGCAGTAATCGAGCCTATAAATGACCAGGGCCTGGACGAGAAGTTGTGTTGCATGCTCAGTCAGAAAGGGCCGGATTTGAGTTAGAATGTTAAATGATATTTGATATTTGAGTTATAATTTAAAAAAAATTTAGTCAAACTCAAGTTTCTGTGATGAAACCATCCATACTTGTGGCTTATCACCACACAGTTCAAAGGAGGTTTTAGAGAATGCATGTTTACACCATAAGGCAAACCCCTCTGTTAAAGTTATTATGGATCTTCCCACACCCAGAAAGCATCCTGACTCTCTGACGAACAAAATGCAACTTACTACTGGGAGCAAATGACCCTTGAAACTGGTCAAAGCGAGGTCACTTCTCCAACAATGAAATCAGCTCAATAAAACTCTGAAAACAATGGCTGCCATATCTGCCCTATATGGTGTGAGGATTATTGTCATTTAAAGTGACAGAAATTGAGAGAACATACAATAAAGTTATGCATACTACAAGTTGGCATACTTCAATGGCTGCTTGCGCCAACTAAGCAATTGCCACTAAGATGAATGGGAATGCTAATATATTGTTTCTTTTGCTTGAAAAGTAGGAGTACTTTCTTAGAGCTGTCGTATTGAGCAAAGTAATGTGTTTTTCACAAGGCATGTCTCCTGGTTATTCGGTCGTTCTGGCTCATGGTTTCACCAAGTGAAGTGGCCTCACATACAGCAGAGTTGTTTTTCAAACATTTATGAGGATAAAATGTCTATTTTCAGCTCTACAGCCCACTTTAAGAGAACTGGATCTTACGGGAAGCTCCAGAACTACAGGCAGCTTTAACCAGGCTTTCCTGAAGCATTGCCCACCAATGAAGATTGGCATCCCTTAACCCACCAAAGAGAAGTCAATCCACAGGTAATATTTTCCTGATGTTGTGCCAAAATCTTCAATATTTCCATGGAAGGAGGTTGAGAAAAAAAGAGAGAGCGTCAAGCTGAGTCAAGAGTCTCAAACACAAGACCTCTTTTAATACTGGCAGGGTTCTGGACTTACTAGACTCACACCTCACTGACTGCTCTGAAACCAGTGCTCTCATAGATGCTTTCTATGGGATTGGGGATACGACAAGGCCACGGGGTTTGCCCTCTGAGGAGGTTGTTTGCTTCAATCAGGGATGCCAAAACCCAGGCCTGAGCAAGAAATTTAGATAGGAACTTGCTTGGTTTTCATGATTTATGAGGACACAAATTTATATAATCACGTGGGCATTACACTGGTATTATGACATACACATGTTTTATGAGGACGTTTCCTGCGTCCTCATATTTCAAATAGCTTTAAAAACATATTAAACAATGTTTTATTAAAAATGTAAAAATGCAGAATGTTTTTTTGTGACGGGTAGGTTTAGGGGTAGGGGTAGTGTAGGGGGATAAAATGTACAGTTTGTACAGTATAAAAACCATTACGCCTATGGAATGTCCTCACTAAGATAGCAAAACAAACCTCTGTGTGTGTGTGTGTGTGTGTGTGTGGAATAAAGTTTCTGGCTTTTTGCCATCACTGTCGACTGACTGAGAAGACAAATCAGCTCAGCTCAGGCATATTTTTCCCCTGGTGCACTTTGACAAATGGCAGGCAAAGAGTCTCATTTGTTAGCTCAAGGCATTTCACTTATAAGATTAGGGGGCCTTTCTATGATATGCACTTTCTTTTTTCTTTTTCTTTTTTTACTTGTTAGATTGAGAGACACTTACATTTCTGAGTAAGGTTTCACTAGTCACACCATTTCTTAATTGCCTCGTTTATAGCACTAAAGTTGCCACAAACAAAGATGAACGACAATAGAATCGGTAAATAAAAGTAGCTGGCAAACCCTTTTCACGAGGTTTGAAAAATCTGTTTCTGTTAACAGGATAAAAGTCTTTTTGTAATGATTCAGATGATAAAGCAACTCATAATGTTGACAGTATTTCAAATGATAATAAATATGACTCAATATCACAAACGTGACCAACCACTACACTATTATATCCTGACTGGGGGTGCAGGGAGCTGGGGTTGAAAGTCGCCGGAGGTCTGAATAGGCCTGCGAGTGGAACAACGTGTGATAAACGAGTGTTATCTGGAAGCCGTAGCTTTGGGAAGCACCTCTGTTTCCCTCTGATTACATTAGCAGGCAGGAAGGGGGAGTGCAAGCGGGATTCAGTGGAATTCCACCAAACTAATACAGATACTTCTCTCTCTGGTTGATAAGGTTACCTAACACACTGACAGGTTATGAACATACCAAAGAGATTAAATAAATTGAAAATTACTAAATGGGGACACAAACAAATTTATATTTCAGAGCTTTAGATTCTCAGACGGTCAACAACAAATAACTTGATGTAGCAGTGTAGGCTCAGGCTGATTCAGTAAAATGTTAATTGCATTCTTCTTGCGACTTTGTAACTGAAACACTCCACCCCAATGTTTACGTTTTGACTTCGCAACATATCCACTGTACTCTCATTTCCCATTACTCTTTCATAATGACCCTACAACACGTCCTTTTCCACAGAATATCTGACTAAGAGGTCAAAATACATCTTCTTGTTGCCACTTCATATCTTATCTCCTCACCTCAGGCCCGGCAATAACAAACAGTTTCTTTGAAAGACCGCATCCTAGCAACTCCATCAGTGCTGTCCATAGATGATTCATGCTGCTTGCTGTGGTGTCACTTGAGTGGACACTTCAATCAATTGTTTCCTAGTGGCAGACCTCAACAGCCCCACGTGCCTGTTTAATTAAGATTCAAAGAGGGCTGAGCCTGAGTCTGACATGAGGGCCAAAAGACACAAAACAAGTTTTTTTTTATTATTATTATTATTACTTTGAGATGATTTTAAAACTCAACTCAATAACTGTGTCTCGATGCTGCAATTTTCCGATGTGAAATCGACCTAACTAAGCTTGAATTAATTTTCGATCAAATCGGACGGGGTAGTGTAGACCTAAAATAATCTGATCAATAGGAGAAAAAAAAAGAAAACTATGCATGTAAATCAGGGATTCTCAACTCTTGGAAGGTTGGAACTAAACTCTCTCCTGCAGAGTTAAGTTCCAACCTTGATCAAACTCACCAGTCTATAAATTTACAAGGTCTTTAATTAACGTATTCAGGTGTGTTTGATTAGGGTTGGAGTAGCTGAGAACCACAGAATTAAATGCTTGAATCTTCTCAATCGGATTCAAAAATACCTTGTGCACATTCGCATTGCTCGTTATGTGTATGTTTATGAGAGCCCTTTCAGAATCATTGTTGACTCATTTGGACTGATAAATAATTTGTGCATTTCCTTGTTTTCAATTAATCCTCTCTGGAATATCTTCAAATGATGCCATAGAACACAAAGTGTTCATTATGTGGAACCGCCTTAAAGTTAATTTTTTACATATTTGTAAATTGCATATTTTTGAAAGTGTAAACATACAAATTCTAACATTCAAAGCTTGATTAACATTGTCAGTTTCACAATGATGTATAACGCTTTCAGTTTGTATTATAATGTGTAAAATGTAAAATGACCACATGAGCAGTCAGAGTATGTCTGGTCTACTTTTTCTTATGTTAGCACTCAGGAATCTGTGCTCAAATACACAAAACAGTGAGAACATGTTTTTCTTCACACCCTGTTAGTTTAGATTTTTTTTTCTGTCTACCTTTTGGTCTGTTTTATTTTTTTTTTCTTCTTGTTGTTCACAGATTTGGTTATCTTTTCCCTGCATGCGTGGTCGACACAGCAGGGGTCTTTTTTTCTCTCTCTCTCTCTCTCTCTCTCTCTCTCTCTCTCTCTCACACACACACACACACACACACACACACACACGCTGGTACTGATAAACGCAGTTTAGAGTCACGGATGCCCAGCACAATGCCACAGATGGCATCAAAAGCCACAAGTTAAAAACATGGTTTAGAAAAAAAGAGTTGGAGGGAAGTGAGACCATAGAAATAAAAACAATGAGCTTTAAGATTGCATGTGAGTCAAGTGCTCTTTTCATGCATTCTTTTGAAATTGTACTCAATGCTCTTTAAAGTTAATGACTTTCATTTTGAGCTTGAGTTTGATTCATCATGGACAATTTTAACCTCTCTTTTCACTGGTTAACATGGTTTGTTAGCCCCTGTTGGTTGTTATTGGAACTACGCCATCAGTTTGCCATCCATGTACTCACACAGAAGAAAATACATTTGTGTAGATATGCAGCATGTAATATTATTAATGTAAATAATATTGTGACCTTTCATAGCTTGTCACCATGTGATTTTTTTAGTTTTATTTTTTAGTTCAATAATATTGTTAATTATTCAGAAATGTTCTTTTAGAGTCAGGTTTCGGAACAGATTTACACAAATAATTTTTTTTTTTGTTTGTTTTAAGAAAGATTGTTTACCAGCTATGATAAGGACCTGTTCTGTTAAAAAAAGATGATGTGAAATAGAGATTTTACTGAGATTTCAATCATCAATGGCCACGTTTCCACTGTTGGGCCGAAAGTTAGTGTACAAGTGCATGACAGGGCCAGTCGCTTTACTTCCGGGGCTTGATCGGGCCTCACTAGGACTTCCTCAGGGCCAACAGCCAGTGTTTTTTGTCCTGCCAAATACCTTGGTCCAAATGTTCTCAACTGAGGCTTGAGGGGCGGTCATGAACGAAGGCAGAGTTTATCTGAGTCAGGAGAGGGTCAACATTGCTGCTCATTTCCATTGTTATCATATCAGGCTACCAGCTAACAAACATTTAGGACATTTGAAACAATTTTCAGCTCATGTTAGTTTTGTTGTGGCCACAACATATAAACATACCATTACTATAAACCATTTTGTCAAGGTAACGGCATCCTTATGTCGTGGCCACGTGATGTAAAGTCGTGGCCTTGAGATCATATGGTGAGGGAACAATATATTTTTCGCGTGGCCACGGCTTCATTATTGTTATGTTCTTGTGGGTTAAGAAGGAGCACAATGACATAAATTCACCAGAAAAAAAAACAGGAGACATAACCAAGAGAATGATCCACACAAGAAGCTAAACCAAAATAACGACGACAAAGACTGCACAAACTGAGAGTATAAATACAAGGAACACAGGGGAGCAAACAAGACTAATTAATTGCACACACCTGATAGGATTGAACTAATAATGAGGGTTGCCATGGAGACAAAGGAGTGGTGGGAAAAATCAAACAAAGCACACATGTGACAAATGAAAACACGTCCAGAGATACACGTAACAATTATGTTGAGGGAACGACATCTATTTCTCACGGCCAAGAGTTAAATGTGTAAAAACCTGCTTGACCATAGCAACCTGGAATTATCAGAAATTGATAAGACTACAATAATATTTATTTATAATTAAGAAAAAGCGTGTAATTAAGAAACGATTATATTAACATATCGCATAGGCCTATTATAGTGCGTGAGGTTGTCTAAACAGCATTTGAATGAAGTTATTATCAATAATAATGATAAAAGGATAACTTATGAAAGAACAAATAATAATATAGTTCTACAAGAAAACATTTTTATCCATACCATCTCACAGCCTTTTTGATTGTGTCTTTATTATTTTTATTATTATTATTATTATTATGCCTATTAAATGTAAATAAAATTAAATATATAGCCCAATATGTGAAATTCCCATAAATTAACGACCTGTAAAATTTGTGTGCCTATATTGAACATAGAACAAAGGAACACAAAGAAATGAAATTCTTTCGTTGCCAGAATGGCGAACAAAAACTCTGGGATTGTAAATGAATATTTCAAAAGCGTAAATGAAACCTCTGGATACACATTTGTAAGTACAGATCAGTGAAGGAAAAATGAGAAAACAGTTTGCAAAACATGCAGTGTATTAAATACGAAGTCAAACATTTTTCCTGCAATCAATTTTTTTAAGTTTCAATATAGTTTGGCACAAATCTAATCTGATAGACCTGCTTTCTCAGAAACAGGGCACCCTATATGGCACCTGCATCCAGATCTCTGGGACCTCTACAAGGTGGAACCTGTTTGTTGAGTAGTGCTCTTCTCTCCAAGAAAACTCCTGCTAATGCATGATCAGATTTGTGTTTTCCTTCCTGGAGTGAAGGCTGTCTCCCTCCACCGAGGTTGTGCTGTCCAACAAATTTATCATCTATTGCATCGTGATTTGCGGCGATAGCATCAACGTACTATGCTATTGCTGCTCATCACAAAGCAATAGATGGTAAATCTATTGGGAAAGTCTATGGGAAAGCATGACCTGATCATCAGGTTCCTGAGTGGTGCAAGAGGTTTAAATCCTCCCCATCCTCACCTTGTACCCTCTTGTGCGCCCTTCAGATCACTGCAATCAGTAGACCTTAAAATACGGTGTCTTAGCTGCACTGACTTCTGTTAAGGGACCTGCAGGAATTTTTGGTTGACGAATCGTACCTGAAATTCAGGCCGGTCAACTCTCATGTAATCCTGAAACTCCGGCCAGGATATGTGCCCAACGGTCCGGCGATCCCCTTCAGGGATCCTACAAGTGCTGCCCTTGGAGGAGGCAGACCCAGCCCTTAACTGCACTGTGCAGTTCATGGTTTTCACTCTCTGTGGACTGAATGCAGTGCAACAGGACCTGTTCAGTGTCAATCTCGGTTGCAGCGCCATTCCCCTCGATGGACCGGATACAAGCGCTGATTTTGCTCCTAATGCTAAACCCTCAACCCTCGTACTGGTCCACCATGCCATTGGATTGATTTGACACACGCTTCAAGCAGAGGCATTCCCATAGCATCAATATCTGATACAGAATCTAACATCAATGCAGTGTTACAGTCTCAACCGAGACGTTTTGTGCATTCCTGTGATCACAAATAAATGGAAGCAGGCGCGACTGAATAATGTGTGTTCTCTTTTTATGTTCTCTTTCTATTTTTCAGCCAGCTTAAGTAGTTGTTCTATGGGGGCATGTTAAGGGCTGGTTTTCGGGTAGCGCTGCATTGTTACTGGCCCGACAGTGGAAATTCAGCTGGATTTTGGCCTAGCGGCTCGAGGTCGGAGCTATTGGCACCGTCCAGTACGTTGTGAGCCCTAGCTCTCACTGGCTCAACAGTGGAAAAGTGGCTAAAGTCTTCTTGAGAAACACATTTAGCAGCAACATAAACCAGCCATCCTGTTCCTACAATTAATGTAGAGCAAGTAGCAAGCTGGAAATTCAAGTAACATTTCATAGGAACAACGTAACAGTAATCATTCTAAGGTCAATGCTGCAGGTAATCTGCTCTGTACTTGCCAGGAGATTCAAAATCAGCTATTAATATTATTCACCTTGTCTGGAGTCCTTCACTTAAAAAAAAAATGGTGAAGGATTTACTTTGGAAGAATTTTCTCTCAGAAATTGCTGGTAATTTTCAGAAATAATTACAAAGAGATGGCAAGTAACTGACAGACTGAAATATTATTTTTAGTCACACTTTACATTAGGTGTACTTCCATCAAAAATTGTTAGGTACAATGTACTTATTGTATTCAATGATTCATTTAGGTGGGATACAGGTGAGGTCATGGGCTAAGGGATCAGGGAGAGGTCAACAGCGTAATGAAAGCATGTATGCACACAATAATGCTTTGTATCAAGTGATTCATTTAAAGTACATTCACTGTAATGAATTGCTGTAAAAATTACAGCATTATTTTACAGCCGCTGGCTGTTTTTTAATAATACAGCATATTGCTGTAAACTGCAATGCATTCTGGGGTCACGTGTTGGTTTGACTCAAATTTACAGAATATTGCTGTAAATTGACCCTTCATAATTAAAAACAAAATACAGTTATTTACTGTAATCAGAGAATACAGGGAAATTCTGTCAATTAAATAACAGTAACACTACTGTAAAATTTACAGTAACCCTGCTGCCAGTATTGTACTGTAAAATTTACAGTAATTTTTTAACAGTGTTGTTAAAGGCACTGAATATAAAATGGGAACATATTTTCTTGTAAAAATATACACCTATAAATGTTCATTTGATTTTTGTTTGTTTATTTACTTATTTTACAGTGTTGATTATGTTTATAAATTTTGTACACATGCATATTTGCGGTATGCACACATACATCTGTTTACATGCATGTCTTTGCAAGGATGACATATAGCTCAAATGTGTGTGTGGACTAGGCCGTCAAATCATGTTCCCCTGAACCTAGTTAATGATTTTTAAAACACTGAATGACGGTATGTCTTGAGTTTACTGGTTGCCCCTGTCAGGCGATATTAATAATAATCCTAATAATAATACGTTTTTGAGGGTTATATAAGAATTGGACTGGTAAATTGGCAGTTGATGGTATTGAATATGCCGTGTCACTGCTTGTGTGTGACCCAAACTTTCACATTAGCCTATTATTTTAGTTTTAGTTCTGTTTTCTTCTCCCTGCCTCTTTGCACATATTGCTTTTATGGAGATGGTCACGCAAACCATGACAAGAGATTTAAAAAGAGAGAATGTAGATTGTCCACTGCTTCCAAATCCCTCCCACACCCTCCCGAATATCATTACAGCGAGGAAATCCATCTTTGAGGGGGAGAGGCGACCATAGAACGGTCTTTTTGCTTTATTAGTGTTTTTCCTGGCAGCTGACGCCACGCTCACTTCTGCAAAGCGGTGACCAGAGGTCTATACCCAGATGGCCACACCGACTGTACAACAAACACATCTTTCAGGCCTCGCGGCCAGCTGGACCAGAGGCTGGAGAACTACTGCAGTGCACTTTTCTCTACTTGTGGAACCTGGTCGTTTCCAGCCCACACAGCGAACCCTGATCCCAGCAGGAGATTTATATGACTGCTCAATGAACTTGGAGTGCATGGAGAATCTGCCTTCAGTGGGACCGGAGTGATGTATACTCCACTACCCAGTCATTGAAACTGTGCAAAAGGCATATTTACAGATGGGGATATATGTGATGAGAGATAAACAAAAGAAAGATTTACAAAGTGACTAAATCAAAGATCTGATATGAATGAGTCAATTTAGGCCAGCGGAGAACTAAGTTAGCCAGTTCATCATCAACATATACGTTCTGTTCCAAACTTCTTTCTCTTGTTCACCGGGGAATGAGAAATGCACCCGCAGCTTACTGTTGTTATGGCAATAAAATGATATGGTAATCAGATTTGAAATTTGCTATTAGATTTTGTAATTGCTTGATTAATTGTCTGTATTATCACTTTTTCTTCATTGTTTATTATTTAAAAATGAGATGTTTTAATAAAGAGCCAATTTTATCAGATAAACACTTATGCATATAACACACACACACACACATATATATAAAACAAGATAAAAATACTGAGATAGAATTATATATAACTTCTATCTCAGTATTTTTATCTTGTTTTCCAATACAAATACCCAAACATTCTTAAATTAAGAGACGTATAATGCTGTAAGACATAAGAATAGGTTTCCATGTATAAAATTAAATTAATTTTTAAAACAAGAAAAGATATTTTATTTATTCATTAATTTTAATTTTTTTTATTAGATTTTTTATTTTTTTTTGCATATCTTATGTATTTTTGCTTCTCAAATAAATGTATCTTGATTTGAGAATGAATTGATTTTGGTACTGGAAAACAAGAAAAAAAAAACAAAGTAAGAAAGTGTACAACTGAACTGAGCACATGTGTTCAGTCTACAATTACTTTTCAATAAAGTACTTTCATACACAAAGACTTTAGAGCTCTATCCTTACACCTTATAAATTAATTCATTTTATTATTTAATATATAAATAAACATTTTATATTGCTGTGTTTTAGTATTTAATACAATCTACAGCATGTATATCATAACTTATAATTTATATCAATATAAATCCTGTCAACTTTCTGGGACCGCTGTCTCAAACTAAATGATTATGCTCACAATGGTGTTTAAAAGCACTGTGCTGACAAATATATATATATATATATATATATATATATATATATATTGACAGTAGGAGAGAATATAGCAGAAACGCTGGTTCAGGAATGCAAATAGGTTCCAAAGGCTGATGGGATTGGCCGGACTGGCCCATCATTTTTGTGATGACACTCATATGTAGATTCCTCCAGTATAAGCAGCCCATGGTTTTAATTTGGAGAAGCTTCACTGCCACAACCGAACACTGGAGAAACCCGCCAAAGAAAGTACTTAAGAGAGTTTATAAGGTGGAACCTGGAGCTTCACGTGTCAAGTGTCTGAACGTTCCCAAAATAGACAGTTAGGGAAATAATGGATACAAAAATGTTTGAGTTTGGAGGACAAAGCTGAGGGAATAAAGTGAAATGTAGTGCAGAGTGATTTGACTATGAATATTTTGATACGGTGAGTTACATACATCTAAAGAAGGGAGCTAAATGAAGCTGGAAACACTTTGCATTACTATGTTACACATATTACGTATTTTATTTCATATATCAAGTCCTTTTGTAAACTGTAAATACGTCATAACATTTAGAGCTCAAAATGTCCAAAATGACTATATAAGCTGTAAAAACAACATCACAATCACGAGCTCATTAACATATCATTCATCATATTACCAGTAGAGCACAAGCAGAAAGGGTTGTGTTTGTTTTGAAAAAAATGCAGGAAGTGCATGTCAATAATCGAAGAAGACATTTTTGAGACTTCTCATGTTGTCGCTGTCCACTTTGACAAGCAGGCAGATGATTTGGAGTCGTTGTCCATCACTTGTGTCCCATAGAGAGCGGCTCAAAAGTCTTGGGTGGTTTTCCCACACCAGCCATCAGTCAAAGCACAACAGGACAAAAGGTCAGACGCGATCCCTCCTCCAGAGCTCATGGGTGGTAGAGAACCTCATACCGCTACAAAAACATGTGTGCGAGAGAGATGGAGAGATGGGCTGAGCTCGTGTTTGTTTTTGCACATCTGAATTTCTCCAGATTATGAAGATGTTTGAAGACATTATGAACTTGAAGCAAAATTTATAAGCAAAATTTTTCATTTCAGTTCTGAGTTTAACAGGAAAATACACGGCACTATTGATAACTAGTTCATTTTATATCTTGATTTAGGTTAGATATCTATCCACTTACAATGTAAAATTAAACAAAAAGACAAATAACTTAAAAATAAAAAAATTAAATACATTTATAGAGGTTTTTTAATGCTTTTTTTATACTGTTGATTTAGTGAATGATGATGTTTTCATATTAGTGATGCATTTTATGACCTCTAACTAATTTATAATTCTTTATAATTTGGTATAGTTAGTCAGTAGTTCTTTATGAGGATAATCTCATTAATTAATTATTGATTAATTAATTGGGAACGATCTCAGTGCAAAATTAGATAGTACGGTAACACTTTACAATAAGGTTCATTAGTTAACATTATTTAACTACATGAACTAATAATGAACTGCACTTATTCAGCATTTATTAATCTTTGTTAATGTTAATTACAACATTTACTAATAGATTATTAAAAGATATTAAAATCTTAGCTAACATTAATGAAGATTAGTGAATTAACAAATGTATTTCTCATGATTAGTTCATGTTAGGGTAACACTTTATTTTATAGTGTCATTGTTACATGTATTTACTATAGTAATAACTAGAAATTATGCATAATTACATGTAATTAACCCAAAACCAAACCCTAACCCGATAGTAAGTACATGTTGTTAATTGTTATTACTCAGTAATTAAATGTATAATTACACTGTAATACTGACACCTTAAAATAAAGTGTAACCCATGTTAGTTAATACATTAACTCATGTTTAACTAATGAACCTTGTTGTAAATTGTTACCGATATCATATATATTAGTTAATTGTAGTAGATGACTTGTCAATGTACTATTCATTACTTCCTGCATAGTTACCTATTAATAACGGACCATTATTCTAAAGTGTTACCATATTTATTGAAATAATGTCTTTATATCTTTTTGGACAAACTGTGAACAGCACTTTTAAAGTGCAAACATGCTGTTGTTTCCTGAAGGAGATCTGACCCTTGACCTGATTTTCATTGGTGTAAAGTACATTAGTCAGTTTGATTCAGTCACATCGAATAATGTTTTTGAATTTAATAAAACTAGTTGATTTATTTGTTACCACATCATTTTAGGATACAAAACATTTTTATAGTGAATTTTTAGCAGTGAATTTATTTATTTCTTTTTCAAGTTTTGCAATTTAACACATGATATGATGAAATTACCATCAAAAATGTACGTTGCCAGGACAGTGTCTAGTTCCACAGAACCACATACATATGTACACTGTTAAAAAATTACTGTAAATTTTACAGTATAATACTGGCAGCAGGGTTGCCAGCCAGTTACTGTAAAATTTACAGAATTTCCCTGTATTCTCTGATTACAGTAAATAACTGTATTTTTTAAATTACGAACTGTCAATTTACAGCAATATTCTGTAAATTTGAGTCAAACCAACATGTGACCCTAGAATGCATTGCAGTTTACAGCAATATGCTGTATTATTAAAAAACAGCCAGAGGCTGTAAAATGATGCTGTAATTTTTACAGGAATTCATTACGGTGTAATCCAGCACATTTCCCCAAAACACACACACTAGTACTAAACGAGTCTAAACGAGTCTAAACGAACCATTCGATTTTGATATGACATATGGAACAGTTTGTGGCAGATTTCTGTCCATTTTCTGTCCACTGCAGATATTTCTCTGCTGGCGGTCAAATAACAGCCATTAACAAATGAGCACCGGACGCTTCGAAATGCACAAGAGATATGCGTAAAATGTAAATTTACAATGAGACCAAGGAGTGCATCCAAACCATAATTCATATAATTCATGCTTCAGGGAATATTCTGGAAAGCTTCCACAAATGGTGAAATATAATTTATTGGCTGGCTTTTTTCAGGATCACTCTCTCGCTTTACACGCACACACAATAAGCAATGACCCTGCGCTCAGACTCTCTGAGGGGATACAGGATTGAATCTCACTCAAGGGTCTAGTGAAAGAGAGCAGAGACTCATTTCATGCTTGGTGCTGCATGCATATGTGTGTGTGTGTGTGTGTGTGTGTAGACTTGGCCACACATATACTGTAGGCCTCATTAATGAATTCTCAGACTAGATATGAACCAAATTCACCACGCCAGGTCAGAAAGTGTCTGGACACAAGGAATTGCAATCCCAGTTTTGTACTGTATATAATGGAGCACAAAATTTTAAATCACATAATTGACCCTAAACTACAAACTACAAGATGCTAAACTTGTTTTCCAATGCAAATATCTAAACATCCTTCAATAAAAATACAAGATACACATTGAGTGTTGTTTTCTGACAATGATCATTAAAATGAAGTGAGTTTGTGCATAAAACAAGAAATAAAATACCTGCCAATGGGGGTCAGAATTTTTTTTTTCTTGTTTTTAGCACAAACTAACTTAATTTGTTTGAGTTCATATTATATTTAATAAACAGCTAATATCCTAGTGATATGCATGCATAATAATAAGTAACCAGTTAATAGTGAGAATTGGACCCAAAAAAGTGTTGGAAAGTATTCAGACCCCCTTAAATTTTTCACTCTTTGTTATATTGCAGCCGTTTGCTAAAATCATTTAAGTTCATTTTTTTCCCTCTTTAATGTACACACAGAAAAACCACAGAATTCTTGACATTTTTACAGATTTATTAAAAAAGAAAAACTGAATTATCACATGGTCCAGAATTCAGACCCTTTGCTCAGTATTTAGTAGAAGCACCTTTTGATCTAAAATAGCCATGAGTCTTTTTGGGAAAGATGCAACGAGTTTTTCACACCTGGATTTGGGGATCCTCTGCCATTCCTCCTTGCAGATCCTCTCCAGTTCTGTCAGGCTGGATGGTAAACGTTGGTGGACAGCCATTTTTAGGTCTCTCCAGAGATGCTCAATTGGGTTTAAGTCAGGGTTCTGGCTGGGCCATTCAAGAACAGTCACAGAGTTGTTGTGAAGCCACTCCTTCGTTATTTTAGCTGTGTGTTTAGGGTCATTGTCTTGTTGGAAGGTAAACCTTCGGCCCAGTCTGAGGTCCTGAGCACTCTGGAGGAGGTTTTTGTCCAGGATATCCCTGTACTTGGCCGCATTCATCTTTCATGCACATTATTATTATTATTATTATTATTATTGATCTGTATTGTATAAAACGTTAGTATGTGACTTGAAATGTAAATGGGTTCACATATATAAAATCCTCTTTATAAAACACACGATTGCTTGAAATAGTTCAGATTTCAGGTTAGCAGACTAAACAGCTTTTTGTCATGAAACAATTCCCACACAAACGTTCTGTCTTCCCTTTGCAAAGCTCTTCTCATGAATATTGGGTCCTGAAGGGCAATTTTGATTGGTAATATCTGAATATGGAAAACATATTCATGTTTCCGCAAACAGAGAGACGCACTTTGCTGTGGTGGGCTGATGTATGCTGGATTTTACCGAACTTCCAGCAATCCCACTGTAAACCAAGGTTTCGCTCCCATAAAAGCTGCCCGAAGCAGATTTTGCTACTTAGCTTGCATTAAATTTGAGATTTGAGGTCAGCTAGAGAGGCCAGTGAGCAGAAATGTACACTGAGCGTAAAAAACGCTCCCCGGCAGCACTGGCACATATTATTACCCCGTAAGTAGGGTTATTATTGGTTTCTACTTTTGCTAGTCGTTTAGCAATGAATGAACTTGCTTTCAAGGAACATTTTTATCAGATAAAAATAAAGCATACAGCAAGAAATGCAATACATAATTAGTAAAATGTCACTTGAATATTTAAGAAGTCTTTCAAAATAACTTTAAGAAGTTCCTGTTATTTTCTGCATCATCATTATTTGAGATGATTAATCACAAAGCAATGAAACAATGTATTTAAATCCTTAAACATTTGCAGCAAATAATAATGCACATGTGAAATTATTTTGCTCAACATTTTTGTTCATTTGTCTAGTGAATTATGATTATTTAGATTATAAAATCTTTGGTGTTGGTTTTTGAGAAGTGATAAATATAGTCAAAATATTCAGCACTGTCCTCATGTGGACTCTTTATAATATTCTCAACAAACATTTGAAGATGATATGAAGGATTTATTCATGTATTATTTATTTAAATGTATTATATATTATATTACATTTGCTTTTGCTTCACAAGAACTGACTAAATCATTCAATTGACAGGTTTTAAACATCAAAAATAATTAGCACTTCAGTGGTATCTATGGCAGAAAAGCGACTGGGAAATGAAATGCATTAAAATATTTTCTCGTAGATCAAATTTCTTCCTGTCATCGCCTGTTACCGTAATATTTCACAGTACTGTGACTCTCGTGAATTATCCGAGTTCTGTGTGTTTTATCTGGTTGACAGCATGGGATCTTTTTCCTTTCTGTGTTTCTTTTTCTGTTCTTGACTGACAGAGTCACTGCAGTCTGCAGGCAATGACGGCGGACCGGTCACTGTAATTAATACGAACAGCTACTGACAGACAACAGTCATTATCACAGTATCATACCAAGCTTATGTCGGAAATATGATCTGATTATGTCTGAGAGGAGACGCTGTGTGACGACTGTTCAGTGTCCCTCTATACAAAAAGCTGGGTGACATTTTATTTCGATAGTCCACTTTAGATAGAACTAGCTATACACGTAACTCACATATCAACTAGCAGTGCTTAAAATCTGCTAACGCCCCAACTGACATTCTATTGATTAAAAGTTATTTTAGCAACTATATGTCAAGTTATTCTACTTACCCACACTGTTAAAAAATTACAGTAAATTTTACAGTATAATACTGGCAGCAGGGTTGCCAGCCAGTTACTGTAAAATTTACAGTAGTGTTACTGTCATTTAATTTACAGAATTTCCCTGTATTCTCTGATTACAGTAAATAACTGTATTTTATTAAATTACGAAGGGTCAATTTACAGCACTATTCTGTAAATTTGAGTCAAACCAACACGTGACCCCAGAATGCATTGCAGTTTACAGCAATATGCTGTATTATTAAAAAAAACAGCCAGCAGTTGTAAAATAATGCTGTAATTTTTACAGCAATTCATTACAGTGCACTGTTAAAAAATTACTGTAAATTTTACAGTATAATACTGGCAGCAGGGTTGCCAGCCAGCTACTGTAAAATTTACAGTAGTGTTACTGTAGTTTAATTTACAGAATTTCCCTGTATTCTCTGATAACAGTAAATAACTGTATTTTTTTAAATTACAAAGGGTCAATTTACAGCAATATTCTGTAAATTTGAGTCAAACCAACATGTGACCCCAGAATGCATTGCAATTTACAGCACTATTCTGTAAATCTGAGTGACCCCAGAATGCATTGCGGTTTACAGCAATATGCTGTATTATTAAAAAACAGCCAACGGCTGTAAAATAATGCTGTAATTTTTACAGCAATTCATTACAGTGCAACACTCTAATGAGAGTTAGTTGACATGTAGTTGCAAAGTTACTTAGAGTTAGTAGAATGTTGAGAGGACCATCAAAATGAATTGTCACCAAAGGCTGATTTGACATCTTGGTGTGAAAAATAAAAACTTTATTTCTCCATTTTCCTCTGAGCATCCTAAAAATTATTTATAAAAGTGTATTCATGAAATTTCCATGAGTAGATTGTTTCCTAATTGTCAGGTTCTTGAAAACAGAGCCACTTCATAGATATACATATGTTCTTAGTGAGGTGAAAATATGCTGAGGTCATACTGCATTTAATGGAAATCCTCTACTTTATAACGAGGCACAGATGTAGCATAATTGTATTTATAGAGGAAACGCAATCGTGGGAAACAATGATTCTGATTCTCAAGTACAGCTGATGGAAAAAGCAATACACAGAATGTCATGACAATGGCAAAGTTTAATGCAATATTTAAACTGAATCAGAGCCGCCGCGTCTGAAACCTGAAAGTGAATCAACATTTTGTAACTTTTATAGCATTGCATCTTTATGTGCCATGGAATGTCCTATATGAAGAGGCTAAAATATACTTTGAAGAACCTGAAATAAAATGATCCAGGGAAAAGTATGAACAGTATGAAATATAAATGAAGGTTTATGTCTCAGAGCCTTCTTGACTCCACTATGTGAGCATACAGAACAAAAGGTCAAGTGTGAATTTAAATGATATATATATATATACATATGCACCAAAAAAAAAAAACTTAAAAAATCCTAAAAATCTAGGGGGAAAAAATGTATGGTTTCCATTATTAAACATAAAGCAACATTGATAAAAATAAGAAATGTTTCTTGAGCAGCAAATCATCTTATTAGATATTTATTCACCAAACCTTTCAACCTTTCAGGGTGCTAAAGTTGCACAGATGTCTGTTTGGTCAAATATCAAGCAAACTCAGCAGTGGAGCACAGCGCTGTGAAGACTGAGCTGAAAATATGGTGCCATAACACATTGTGTCATTTAATGCAGCCGGGGAATATTAAAAAGAAAACAGAAAAAAAAAAAAAAACATTTCAGAGTTGACCACCCATAAACCTCAGTGCATAAAATCTGAATGTTTAGTGAGCTTTCAACTGATCCACGGTCAGGGTCTATCCCAGCGTGCTCTGGCCCGTGTTTACACCCCAGATTCCAAATCCTGAGCTCCAGGAGGGATGTATGCAGACCACCAAAGACTCTGCAACTCCATAACTCATGCCTCAGTATTAGGGGATGAAACCGTGAGCATCAACATGAATGCAGCACTATTAGTCTGACAGCACACGGGTGAGAGATTCACATCACCCATGATATAAAAGTCGGAAACTTGCCTTTTGCCTTAATATATTATTTATATATTAAGTCTATTCATTTATTTATTTATTAAGTATTATTATTTTTATTAACTTTAGTTAAAGTGCAGTATTTGTCTGAGCCACACTGTTAAAAAATTACTGTAAATTTTACAGTATAATACTGGCAGCAGGGTTGCCAGCCAGTTACTGTAAAATTTACAGTAGTGTTACTGTCATTTAATTTACAGAATTTCCCTGTATTCTCTGATTACAGTAAATAACTGTATTTTTTAAATTACGAAGGGTCAATTTACAGCAATATTCTGTAAATTTGAGTCAAACCAACACGTGACCCCAGAATGCATTGCAGTTTACAGCAATATGCTGTATTATTAAAAAACAGCCAGCGGCTGTAAAATAATGCTGTAATTTTTACAGTAATTCATTACAGTGCATTCTTTTGAATAAGTTTCCTAAAATTAATTTATAATGAAGACTTGATGGAAAAACGTCCATCTGACATTTTGTTTCCTACATTTAGGTTTAGTAATTTCACTTTAATGTTAATGAAAAGCTTATGAGTTAGTATCTTTTAGGCAGAAATTATCCACAAATATAAATATAAAAGTCTTGGTAACACTTTATTTTACAGTACCCGTAGTTACCACATTACTACATGTACTTGTTATAATAACAAAAAATAAAAATTATGCAATAATTACAGTAACTCAAACAAAACCAAAACCTAAACCCTATAAACCACTACTCTAGTATACGTTTGTAGTAAAATATTAATTTAGTAGTACATATATGAGTGAGTACAATGTAAATAACTACTTCTGTAAAATAAAGTGTAACCAAAAAGTATGTTAAATGAGAAAAGCATCAAATAGACATTACAAAAAGTAGCTTTAGAAAGAAAAAAAAAAAAGTAAGTTATTTTATTACACAAACTTTTAGGCTTCAACAGCCATGAGGGGTGAGTAAATTATGACAGAATGTTCATTTTTGAACTATACCTTTACTGGATTTGTTTTTTATTTCTATGGAAAAAAATACTATTATTGATAACATTAATATTAATATTATTTTTTTTAATGAATTGATACTCTAAACAAGAAACTAAAATGAATGTAGGTGGCGGTAAATGTGAATCATTCATTCATTCATTCATTCATTCACTCACTCACTCATTCATTCACTAAAATAGCCGATTCATTCAGGAATTAAGTTAACGGCTCTCGTTATGAAGAGATGGCCATTGAATCATTCACCCGATTGATTCGCTCAGAACATAGATTCATTCAAATTAATTCAACATTTGGACAAAAGCATCACTCGTGTGATATTGCACTTGTTACTTGTGAGATATTGCTTAAAGACATAAATATGAGACTTTTTTTTTTTTTGCCCTAATATATAATAGGGGAAGTCTGATTGCATTCTATAGGCTGCAGTTGGTCCCCTGTTTCATGTTCGTCACAAATCAACTGTATGAAATGTCAAAAGTCAAATTACCTAGGTCTGGGGCGGGGAAGGTTCATTAAGTGGGTTAATTAGTATATATATATATACATATATATATATATATATATAATATATATATATATATATATATATATATATATATAGATTTGTAAACTTTAGCTAACTATCATTAACACTATCATAATATTAACTATTATTATAACATGAGCTAAGAATGAACTAGGCTATACTGATTCAGCATTTAGAATTTTAAACTTAATGTTAATTTCAAAATTCACTAATACATTTTTTTTTTTAAATCAAAAAATGTATTTATTACATGGTAATATAACAGGTATAACAGGGGGTGAGAATACAGTTAATGTGTCTCTCCAGTATTATGGAACTTTTAGTTTTCACCACTCTGTGGCGCCCTCTGCTGGAAGAGGTCTCTTAACTGTCATTTCTGCCATCTTTTTAATTAGTCCAATTCAGTTTTATATTGTAGATCAAATTCATGTCCACTTCAAATTGACATATCTCTTTATTTGTTTTAATTTCGATATATAGCTACTTCAAATCAAGACCAGTTCTTTAACCAATATTCTCAGTCCTGTAAAATCTTAAAGAAGAGTCCTGGGTCGCAGCTAAAAAGCAAACTATTTCTAAAACTATTAGTTTTGTTTTGAACTGATGAAAACGATGCTGCTTGGAAAATGTGGTAAAAATATCAAGAAATGAGAACTGTCAAAGTCGATTACTGGAATGTTATATTTAATCTCTTATTTTCATACATTCATACAGTCATTCATTAATCTGGTTTTGGCAGCATTTGTAACACATACAAAGATAAACAGCTTGCAAATCGCAGGAAAACCTGGACACAAATAATGGGAAACGAATCTCTTGTCATGAATCTGTGCTCAGAAGGTTGTAAACTGCAACAAAATACTTTAATAAGAAGTTAATGTCACCATTATGTTCAGTTGGAGGACTTTCAGTTTGTTGAACCACCTTCACAGCTGTTCGTCATTTACCTGAGTGTATTTTAGTTCCTGCTGTCAATTGTCAATGTTAAGTGTGTGTTGCTGCCTGTTCACCTGTCTGTTTATAATTATTAAACCTTTGTATTGAATCTTATTCTTCGTCTTCGTCTTCCTGTCTGCAATGCACCGTGACTTGCTGTTTTTAGAATAAGCCATTTACAAGAAAAAAAAAAAATCTTCAGTAAATAATGTTGATCCAATATTACAGGATTGCAAATGAATCAGTTTTAGGTGGATATTTTGAATCTTGTGTTAATAAAATCTCATGCATTTATGTGCCATTTGTAGATTTTGGATATCGAACATAGAACACTATCTTTTTATAAAACTTTTTACAGTGAGTGTCGCTAGTTTATGATAAAGGTGAAAAAAAACCCAGCTAATATATAGAAATAATAATAATAATAATAATAATAATAAAATGTTTTACCTAATTTCATTTTTTAATCCACCCAAAGGAGTAATTAACTTGATTTAATCCTTACATAAATCATTTTTGTTGACATCATGCTTGGAAGTAATTGTTACAATATAAAAGATTATTTTAAGTAATATGAGTTTTGTAAGTAATGGCATATGGATTTTTGCATTAGGTTGTGTCTCTTTTTACTTCCTCATCACCTAATTTACATTTTAAAATAAAGTTATATTTAGCATGCGGAGATGAACAAGCTATAGCTGACTAGTTCTGAACCTACAGAATATTAATTGTGTGGAAAAGTTTTCCTCAATTTAATTTTTTTGAAATATTACTGCTTCAGGCCCTTATTTGGACCACTGTGATCCTCCAATCCAGCGAGCAAAGTTCCCACGCAGACTCATTCCTGACTGAACACTCCTTCCACAGAGACCATCTGTCACTCCATTTGATCAGTGACAGCAACTAAAAATAACCACACACACACACACACACACACACACAAAGTATGCAAAGTTGCGAAACATTTCGTCAGGCTACTGGAACAAAACCTGGAACATTGAATGAGAAACTGGGATCTAGGAATGTGACAGTAAATTGTTTGCATAGGGTCTTCGGTCTGTTCTGTGTTACTCACAGGATGTGTGTGGGCTATTGTTGCTCTCTCATAGCCACACACTGTTGCTTCCTGCTCTCCCGTGAGACGACTATCAGCCCACACACAGACTAATCAACAAATAATTGATAGAGATAACTGAACACGTAAGGTAAACCACGGAACCCTATTTATTTATTTATTTATTTATTTATTTATTTAGCGGTTTAATGAATTAGAAAACATTTTAATGAACTTAATAAAACTACAGTAATGTCCAATATAGGTTGGTTTGAAGCATGTAATTAATGTCATTTCTCCCTTTTCCTTGACTTAATCTATGTGTGATAAGTAACTATGTACAGATAATATGCTATCAACGAAACTCTTTACATATGAGCTAATTAAACAATAACATTTTGTTAATGACAGTGACAATAAATAATGAACTCATTATTTGTATAATGTATTAATTAAAGATTCATTAATTAACTATAGTCAGGGTTGGGGTGTAATTAAATACATGTAACTTAGTTATGTATTTAAAATACAAAATTTGAGTAACTGTATTTCATTACAGTTACATTTTAAATGGGTGGTAATCAGATTACAGTTACATCTGAAAAGTGTTTTAGATTACCAAAGTGATTACTTTGAGTTTTAATGTCATTTAAACATTGATGTGAACTGTGACGGGCAATTAATGAATTCTCAGATTCTGACCGTCTGAAAAAGCTGAGTTATATTTCTGTTCAGAAATTGCATACCCTTGCAGAATATTCAATGTTTTAATAATTCTAACAAAATAAGAGGGATCATAAAAATTGCATGTTATTTATTATATTATATATATATATATATATATATATATATATATATATATATATATATAAAAAAAAAATATATATATATATAATATATATATATATATATATATATATATATATATATATATATATATATATATATATATATAGTTCTGTCCTGAATAAGCTATTTCATATAGCATATTTTTACATACTCCTCAAAATGACTGAATATATATATATATATACATATCCTTGAATCTTTACAGTCCTGTTATTACTGGACATCCATTACTGGATGTTTGTGAGTCTCTTTGTATAAAAACGGTAATTGCGACTTTTTCTCACAATTTGTCTTTTTTACACACAATTGTGAGTTTGCATTTCACAATTCTGACTTTTTTTTCAGAAGTGGGAGATATAAACTCATAATTGCAAGTTATAAAGTCAGAATTGCGTGATTAAAAATGTGCAATACTGAATTTTTCTTGCAATTGAATTCTTTGCTTGCAATTCTGACTGATAAATTACATTTTAGAAAATACTAAAATAGAAAAAATGTATTTAAATTGTAATCAAATTTCACAATATTACTTTTTTTTATAACTGTATTTTTGATCAAAGAAATGCAGATCCTTTTTTTTTTTTTTCAAAAACAGTAAAACATTGTAATTCTAAACTTTTGACCAGTAGCTTGTGTCTGGGTCCAAAACCACATGACTACGGTACAAAGACTAAAGCCAACTAGCATGTACATTCTGTGTCCACATCAGCAGGTGGCAGTAGTCTATATTCGTCATTAAAAAAAAAAAGGAAACTACCAACATGATTGCTTTTGGAAGCTTAGACAGCTTACTTGTTCCCTTGCTGCCCAATCAGACAGAAACTATGTTCAAAATCATATGCGGAGTATTAAAAAAAATTCACTTGAATTTGAATATCCGTCACTTTGTTACTATCAAGTGACCTACCAGTGTCAGTTGCATTGCTTCATTTCCATTCATAAATCCTCTCCCATGCCCTCATGGGATAGTACATTGCCTGAACACTTCAGAATCTTGCCAGAAGTAGTAGGTTATCTGGGGCCTACTGTTTTTTTTTAATACTATATATTCAGACCTACTAATCTATTGGTGTACACTTTTTCTCACACAGACACACACACACACACAAATACACATTGATTTCCGATGCAGCGAATTACAACAAAAGTGGAAAATATTGGTCAAATTTGCACAAACACTGACACACTGTTGTTATGAAAATATTCACGAATGCTCAGATAAGATATAAGATTTCCTCTCATGCACTGGTTCAATCTTTTGTGTGTGAGAGAAATGTTTGACGACTAGAATTGAGGTCAGTAAATCTAAATGAAAAAGTGCAGAATCACACTAGTCAACTTCAGTAAAGTGTTATAAGACATCACAGCACCCATTAGCAACACACTTCAATCAGTAAGACTACAGACAAATGGCACATAAGGGTAATTATTTCATATCTCAGGCCAAATTCCTGTTAGGTGAAGCATTAAACGACAATCTAAACACACATGGGAAACCCCTGAAGCTAAGAAAGAAAGGGAAAATGATTAAGAAATAAATCCTGTACTGTTACAGTAAATCAGCAGGCTTGAGCGACACATAAATGTCTCTTTCAGACAGCGAGTCTTTTTGAAAGAATAGGCCATAAAATTTCACTCTTCCTGTTTTCCCTGTCTAAATAAAGGTTGGAAGTGGCTACAGCAAAGAAAATAGAAAGAAAACATTACATTACAGGAAGAGATCTTCTGAGCTCTAGCTAAAAAGAAAGAAACAGTAGACTAGAATTGGCGAAACACCCTAGAGGTTGTACGCACTCACAGATTTGCTCAAATGCCACGTTCACATCTTTCATTCGCGATTCTCGAGTTTCTACTCTTATCTGTTCACGTCTTGAGATTTAGAAATGGTTTTCATTGCTTTCAATGGCAGCCCTCATTATGCCAAAAAGAATCAATGTGAGGCTTTTTGTTGACAGCACCAAATATTTGATATTTTTACATTACTTTACAATTGTTAATATTCGTTAACTACATTAGTTAACATGAACTAAGAATAAAAACACTTCTAAAGCATGTATTAATCTTAATGTTCATTTCAATATTTACTAATAGGCTACATTACTAAAAACTACTTTATGCATTTCATAACAACTTCAGCTTAGTTGCAAAAGCTATTACAAATGGTTTGATACACTTAATGAAAAGTCATCTCACATTTGAGAGAAATAAAAGGAAACATTCTGAAAAGTCTCAAATATGTGTGGCTGATATGTCAATCAACATACTGTTTGTGTGTGTTTGTGTGTGTGGTCGGTCACAACTCTCTGAGGGATTGACAATGGATATGGCAATAAAGTGTATTTGGTCTTGGAGGAATAGATCTGCTACACTGCTGCTTCTGCTGAAGGGCAGTACATTCACAGACATGCTACTCCACACAATATACACCAAGCTCCAGTGGCCAAGGAGCTTGGCCCACCACAATCACCAGCATGTCCAGTTCTGATACTTGCTAGCCCGTGCTTTATGTAACTTCCCGTTCTGTAGTTCCTATGCCAGGGTCACCAGCAGTCATGGCTGCCAACACCAGAGTCTCCAGTAATTATGGCCGCCATGCCAGAGTCCTCAGCCAAGAGAGCCGCTTCGCCTGTGTCTTCAAACAAGATGACCACTACGCCGGTGTCTTCAGACAAGATGGCCACCTCACCACAGCCTCTTCCCATCATGGCTGTCACTCAAGAGCCTCTTCACTGCAATACCAGAGCCTCCAGCTGTCATGGATGTGCCAGAGTCTCGAGCCATCGTGAATGCCACATTACAGTCTTCAGCTGCCAAGGACGTCACATCTGTGTTTCCGATAGTCATGAGTGCTGCACATGAAGACATTCAGACTTTCCCTAGGCACTTGAGTCTGGCTTCAAGTCTCAGCAGTAATATCAAGCCTGGGAATCTCTAAGGAGGTCCCGCTGTCTAGTGTACTTCCTGTTATGGCGATGGCTATTTGGTGTGTTTGGGAAGTGTTCTGCTCTTCAGTTGAAGAGTCTGCTCCAGAGTCCACTACAGCCAATGAGTTCACTCCAGAGATTGCCTCAACCTTTAATTGCGTTTGCTCCAGAGTCCACCTCAGTCCATGAGTCCACTCCAGAGTTATCTCCAGTCCGAAAGACCAACGTCATAACCTATGAACTTCCTGTCTGCCTAGATACAACCGTGGAGGTTGCCCCTGAGTTTCCTGTCTGCCCTGTTGCGACCACAGAGGTTGTCCCTGAACTTCCTGTCCGCCTCCACGTGACCGCAGAGGTCATATCTGAACTGCCTGTCTGCCTCAACATGACCAGAGAGGTCATAGATGAACTTCCTGTCAAACCTGAGATGACCACAGAGGCTAACCTTGGAAACACTGTTGTTCCATTCATGGTCATGGAGAGCGCTTCTGAGCTCCCTGCCTGTTCTGACATGGCCAATGCTAACCTCTGTTGTTCTATGTTCCAGTTGCACCTGACCAGCCATGGTGGTCTCCAGTTTCACCAGATCTACTGTGGTGGTCGTCTGCTCCTCCGTGGGGGTCTTCAAGCCCATCTCCACTGCTGTGGTGGTCGTCTGCTCCAACGTGGGGGTCTTCAACCCCGTTTGCGCTGCTGTGGTGGTCGTCTGTTCTGTCGTAGGGGTCTTCAAGCACATTTGTGTCGCTGTGGTGGTTGTCTGCTCTGCCGTGGGGTTCTTCAAGCCAGTCTGCAAGGCCGCCTGCACAGCCAGCTCAGCCTGAGCCATACTCGCCTGCTCCAGCCTGTTCATCTGCCCAGCCTGTGCCGCCCTGGCCTCCTGCTCAGCCTGCTCCACCCTGGCTACCTGCTCTGCCTCTATCTTGGAACTGGGCCTCCATCCCGACCCCTGTTCCGCATTTGCTCTGCCTCCCTCCTGGATATTTCGAGCCATGTTAGGAGCATCTGGAAGCTGCTCCTTAGGAGGGGGGCTATATTACAATCACCGGTGAGAGTGCCCGTGATTACCACCAGAGGGAACTCCATCCCGGACTATTACCACACAATCATACACTCCATTTCCCATAATCCTTTGCCAAGACCAATCAGCCATGATTTCATTCAGCTGTCTCTCATTAGCTTATTACCTCTGCCTATAAAAGTCATGCATCTCTGTCACTCTTTGCTAAGTCTTGCTGTTTGTCACACTGCATTTCTCAGTATTTCCTTGTTTCTGGTATGGTTTTGATTCTCTCTCTTTGTACTGGATTACCCTTTTGCTTGTTTATTATTGTTACGTTTGATTGGTTTGATTGCTATGTATGACTTTTGCATGGATCTGGATTATGATTGTGAATTGCCCTTTAATAAATACTGTGTTTGGATCCTCAACCTTCGTGTCCAACTGCAGTTTCATGACAAAAGAAATGGAATTTAGAAGAAAAACACAATTTTGTCATGGAGATGGCAAATAATGATGTAAATGTAATAATGCAAATCAGACAATGTGTCTTCCCTTTTTTCGGTGTATGAGATATTGAGGTGATTGCTAGCAAATTAAGTTAAGGATCAGCCAGCACCATCTAGAGTTTCGTGACAACTTTGTATTTAATTAAAAGTTGGCTCTGAAAGATGTTAAATGCTTTACGCAAATTTATTGAATAAATGAGATGGAGTATGTTATGAATTTATATATTCTGCTTGGCAAATGCTACAATATATTAACAATCACAATCCAAAATGAAGGCCAAAATGTGGCATGTTTTTTCTACAAATGTCGTCACTGAAAATAAGTATTTTACAATATAATGCCCTGATTCTACATCCCCAAATATTATTGGTCTTAAATTTGCATAAGCTGAAAAGGAAGATAATCCATTTGGTGCCTGCAGGACATGGGATGGTGCCCCTCATGGTACACTGTAAAAAGTACCTTAAAGAGCTATTTATAACCGATTTAACTCACACAAATTAGTGTTGCTGGCATGTATAGTTTAGTTCAGTGATAATATTTTTGACTTGAATATAACCAGTTAACACTTTTTCAGTTTGTAAAAATACCACTCTGATCTAACTGCCTAAAATGTTCAGATCCAAAAGAGTGATTTGGATATTAAATGACAGATATTATTGATCCTGCTGATCTGAACTTACTATAATACTAATAAACATATGGAAGATTGTGTTTATCCAATGTTTGCTGTTCCGATATGCACTGCAAGCCTCAATGCCATATTAATTTAATCAGTCTTTTCTGCTGTAAATATGGCCTCTGACCACCCAATCTACAACACTCTAACCAGTCACACAAATGCTGACCCTGGTTTGTACCAGAGTCTCATCATTCATGCCGGCTATAGCAGCATGGCTGTCCACGCTTGTCTGAGTCACTCCGTGGGAACAGTTCACAGCACAATAGCGGCTGAGCATTTGCACTCTGGGTGCCGTGGCTCATGTTTGTGTTGGCTGAGTTGGCTGTGATTCTTGGGGGAGTCAGACAGAACACAGGCATGAGATCTCCTCCAACGGCTCCTCCAGCCCTCAGTGGCTCTGCACATCCATCACGACACACAGCACTGGACAGAGAGAGATGGGGAAGGAAAAAACTCAGAACAAGTACCATAGAACTATTGTGATTAGTTTGGACAGGCACCATGATTATAACTTTTTTTTTTTTTTTCATAATGCCGTGGTATATTTCCATGATACCCATTTTTAGGCACAAAGGATTTTTGGATTTATTTAACGTGTACCATGACAATACCATGCAATCATGGACATGGTACCACAGTATTATTTTAGTAAAGAATCCATTGACAATGACTGATGACAAATAAACGCCTGTATGTGTGAATATTTCAGGATTATTCATATGTTCACACTCTCTTGCCCTCCAGTTGCACCCGTGATCTTTCGAGAAACCGAGAGCTTCAGGCAAATGTTACCACCAACTGCCAGATGAATTAACTCTGCTCTCCAAGACATCCACACTGCTGAGGGTCAGACCCAGCAACAGAACCCCACCCTGGGCATGGTGAGTGCAGCAGACCCCTGGTGCTTCACAAACACCATCAGATCCACCAGTCTGGCTCACAGCCCAAACACAGCCTGACTCTGACAGCAAAGGCTCTGCTGGAACAGTATGGTTTTGGTTCTACTTCTACATTTGATCAGACCTCTGAAGAACAGCGGGCCCAGCGAGAGCCCAAAGCTCCCCCGTACGATCATACGTTACGCCTTGTTTGGATTTCATAAGTCACTTTTGACAGATTGCACAAAGCACTGCCATTACAGAGAGAGAGAGAGTGAGAGCAAATGATTGTTTTACAAGTGAAGTGTGCTGTATGGTTGTGCACAGATCTAATGTGGTCAGCCCAGCTCAGCAGAAATCCAGTATCCTGTTGCATCCAAGATGAATTACTTATACAGATGCAAATGATCGTAAAACACATCTTAGTTCTCACAACAATCTCTGCTTTCAATTTAAGTCTAGCTAATCAGCTGTGACAGATGTGGCTGAATTCCACTAAGATCTTTTATCAGGGCAATAACGATTAAAACGAAGTTAATATAACTATATTTTCCATTAATACTTTACTATATCCTATAGCTATCATGAATTAACAATGAGCAATATCTTTTTATTACAGCGTTTATTAATCTTTGTTAATACTAGTTAATAATACATAATTGGTCATTGTTTGTTCATGTTAGTTCACAGCAGACATGTTCACTGCGGTCCAACTCCAAGTCAAGTCTCAAGTCTTTAGGGTCAAGTCTTTGTTCTATTTTTAGCTGTATTTTTTCATCGAAATGTTATTGGAATTAACAGTGTATTGAAATATCAAAGCAGATTACTTTTACTTTAAAATTGCCTAATAAAGCACACAAAATACTACTCAAACCGACCTGTGGAAATGAGCAGGACAGGGTCATAAAATGCATGTGGAAGTGTTCGTCCAATCCAGATGCTAATTCAAATTAGTCTGGATATTAAATGCATATATTAGCAAATACTTTGGGAGAAAAAAAAAAACATGAAAAGGACATACTTCTTGAAATTGGACCGCAAGCCTCTGCAGCTGTGCATCCCTTTGGATTAATTGACTGCTTTTCAAATTAAATGACAACGTTTATCACAAGGTAATGCTTGGCTATATTTTTATTTGTTTCTAATTTATTTAACAGAAGTTTTCTAACGGGTGATGAATTTGTGTGCCATCAGTTGCGTCATGTGCTTGCTGGCTTGGTGTGTTTAGAGATGATTTGTGATATTAACTGCTGCAGCTCACATTTGAGAATGAATTAATAGTAAAATGTGGTGTTTCCTGACATCATGTGGGGTAGTAAAAAGAGAAGGTAATCGGGAATGCCATGTCAAAAGACTTTTTCTTCAAGTCAAATCTCGGGTTCCTTGTTCATGAGGCTCATGTCATGTCGTTTCCATTTCTGATTCACAGTGCATTAACTATGTTAACAGATACTTTTGATTTGATTGATACAAATGTTTTAGTAAATGTTGAAATTAACAGAACTAAGATTAATAAATTCTGTAGAATATTTGTTAGTTCAAATTACCCGTTTATCAAGTGAAACATCATTGTAAGGTATTACCTTTTTATCTAACATGACGCCATTCAGATATTTTCAAGTGGAGCTTCAGTACCTACTGTGACATTTACTTTCATTAATGTTTCATCTGAATCATACTATCATAGCTAATTTTGCAAGCACATCACAAGCTGTTTCAAAAGCAATACAGTAATTCATAATGATTTGTTTACAGTGATACTCTGCTCTGGGTGACGTTCTGGGAATGCCTCCAGTGTGAGCCATTGTTTGAAGCATGTGTGTTCTACGAACAATTTCAATTGGCCATTACAAAGCGATGACATCATAGGTGCACCAGCAGGCTATAAAAGGTCACCTAAGAAACATATCATAAACTTCTATTGTCTTCAGAAAGTCATTTGTTTGTGTGTACATGTAGCGTCTTTAACTGAGTAGCTGAGTCTATTCAGAAATATAAAAAAATGAAAGGTAAAAAGAGGTTAAGGTGATGCATAATGCCATGTCCATGTTTATTACGGTAGATGACATGCACAAGGCATGTGTCATCTGCCTTGGAGCAGAGCATGCACAGCCAGCTCTTAAGGGGGCTGGTTGTCTTCACTGTGATAAATTCACAGTGAGGAAGCTCTGCTCCTGGCTGGCTCTCTTTAGGGGGAATGGAGGCTTGGCTACTGCTCTCCGTGGATTGGGTCGGGTGGCTGTGGGAATCACAGATGGAGCTGGCAGAGCAGCTTGTGATGAGTTTATCCCTATCTCGGACTTTGCTCGCCAACTCCGAGTTTCTCATGCCAGACATGGATTCTCGGTCTCTGGCTGGATGAGCAGTTCCTTAAACCACCCCCTCCTTTAAGCCTTCCATTTATTCCTGATCTCCACGATGAGATCGTGAACCATTCTCGGCCTGCTTGTTCATCCGACATCAAATTATGCTAACATCAAGGGGATTAGTTACATGGGTATATGAGGATGCCCCAGGTTAAAGAGATGTATGTGGGCTATCTCTTCCCTGGCACAGCAATCTCAAAGCCTAAATTTTTGTCTTCAAAGTCATGGCAGGTAACATCACTGCTGGTAGACAAAGCCTATGTGGTGGGCGGTGGGCCAGACTCTACAGGGAGCTCTGCCGCACCACAGATCTTGCCCTTCATAGCACAAAGCAGACAGCCCTTTCCATCGGCTCACTTGGACCTATGGTGGCAATGAAGCGACATCTGTGGCTGAATTTCTCAGGCATCAAGGAGTAAGAGAAGAACTACCTCTTTTATGCCCCAATTTTGCCTTCTGGGCTTTTCGGGACTGCCATCTAGGCAGTGATCCAAAAGTTCAGACAGGCAAAAGTTCAGACAGCCGTGTTTTAGATGTATATTCCTCGGACTCCTTCAAATATCCCTCTGACCTTGTAGCCAGCCCAAGCCCATGAGGAGCTTGGGGATGTTATCTCAGAGAAAAGTCAACAGAACTCTGAGATTCTTCTTGGCTGGTTAAGGTTGAACAATCTCTCCATCTTATTTCTCATTCTCACAGCATTAGGTTGAGCTTGCTCACTCTCTTCGTCTTCCTCTCATCCTCACAGCATTCTTCTCTGGCTAAGGCTGTAAGTTATGTTTTGGGTCTGAGATGAAAGTTGGTCTCTTATACTTCCTCTCCTAATCCAGAGGATTAAACAGGACTTGGCTCCCTTATAAACCAGGTGAGGTTAAACCATCAGAGGATCACTTCTCAGCAAAATAAGGAGGGGGGACAATCTTTGAGTAGATGGGTTCAGAAAGATAAGAGTGGCAACAGAACACTTCTCTTGTGTCCTACTGCCTTAGTTGGGGAGGTAGTACCAACATGCCTTTCTTTTCTGGTGATCTATCTAGTGGTGGTGCTTCAGAGGTACAAGTGTGCTCCTTCTGTTGGAGTAGTGTATCCCACCCAAGTTGTCACATGCGAATAAGTACAAGGGTGGAGAGTGGGCTCGACGGCTAATTAGCGTCCCTCTTTTACCCTGTTTTTGGTGCTTGCCAGGTTGCCTTGGAGCAATGGTGGTAGAGCAATCAATTGAGAGATACAGCTTCTCCTAAAGCTTTTTCAAACCACTGAGGATATGATGCTGTCTAGCGCACCCTTAGGTTACACTTAGAGCAGGTTCCAGAGGTTGAGAGGTGGGATAACAGTACACTACTCAAATACAACCGTTTGTTGAATCACAATGAGATATAAAATATCTCACCTCAATTAAGACACATTTAAGCCTACAGCAAATATGCAGTCCTGTAAGTCCTGTAATTATGCCATTTTAATGTAGGCGAAAATTATATATATAATATATATATAAGAAATTATACAGTTGTGTTCAAAATTATTCAACCCCCACTGAAATTGATTGTTTTGGCCGGTTTGACATTGATTTTGATCATTCAGTCATCCTGCTTACAATTAAATCAAAGAGGCACGTGTAGGTCAGACAAATATAACATAACATTTATAATGAAATAACCACAAATGTCTTTTCTCTGCTCACATCATTATCAGTTTTATTCAACCCCCAAGTGACATTCAATCTTAATACTTAGTACAACATCCTTTTACAGTTATAACAGCTTTTAAACGTGAAGCATAGCTTGACACAAGTGTCTTGCAGCGAGCTACGGGTATCTTCGCCCATTCATCATGGGCAAAAGCCTCCAGTTCAGTCACATTCTTAGGCTTGCGCACTGCAACTGCTTTCTTTAAGTCCCACCAGAGGTTCTCAATCGGATTTAAGTCTGGTGACTGCGATGGCCATTTCAAAATGTTCCAGCCTTTAATCTGCAACCATGCTCTAGTGGACTTGGAGGTATGCTTGGGATCATTGTCCTGTTGAAAGGTCCAACGTCTCCCAAGCCTCAGGTTTGTGACGGACTGCATCACATTGTCCTCCAATATCTCCTGGTACTGAAGAGAATTCATGGTACCTTGCACACGCTGAAGCTTCCCAGTACCTGCAGAAGCAAAACAGCCCCAAAGCATTATTGACCCCCCGCCATGCTTCACAGTAGGCAAGGTGTTCTTTTCTTCATAGGCCTTGTTCTTCCTCCTCCAAACATAGCGTTGATCCATGGGCCCAAACAGTTCTAATTTTGTTTCATCAGTACACAGAACACTATCCCAAAACTTCTGTGGTTTGTCCACATGACTTTTGGCATACTGCAGTCGACTCTTCTTATTCTTTGGAGACAGCAAGGGGGTGCGCCTGGGAGTTCTGGCATGGAGGCCTTCATTACGCAGGGTGCGCCGTATTGTCTGAGCAGAAACTTCAGTACCTACATCTGACAAATCTTTTCTCAGTTCCTCAGCAGTCACACGGGGACTTTTCTCCACTCTACGCTTCAGGTAGCGCACAGCAGTCGAAGTCAGCATCTTCTTTCTGCCACGACCAGGTAGCGTTTCAACAGTGCCCTTTGCCTTGAATTTGCGAATGATGCTTCCTATGGTGTCTCTTGGTATGTTTAACATCTTTGCAATCTTCTTATAGCCATTGCCCTTCCTGTCAAGAGTAATCACCTCTTCTCTTGTCTTCCTGGACCATTCTCTTGACTTCACCATGTTTGTAACCACACCAGTAAATGTCTAGAAGGAGCTGAGTATCACAGTCATTTTAAAGCTGCCTAATTGGTGCTTATTAGGCTTTATTGCTGCTCCCTGACATCCACAGGTGCTTTCAATACCTGATTGAAAACACTTCAATGGACCTCTGTTCTTCAGAGTGGTAGTCTTTAAGGGGTTGAATAATTGTGTCAATGAAGAATTCACAAAAGAAACATTTACTACTGTATTACAAAACCAATTGATGTCATTTTAGTTGCATATGCTTCTTTAAGAAGTCCTTGTAGGATTTCATTCTGAATTCAATTACAAATGTACTCTAAATTCTCTAAAACCATTTACAGCATTGGGGGTTGAATAATTTTGAACACAACTGTATATAAAAGTCGTCGTAGCGATTCAGACAAGGGTTTCTGCCCCATGAAAATGTATGGTCACCGCACCAATGATTGTGACAGTCCATGCCACGATGCACGCTACTGCAAAATACACATTTGCTGCACAAAATCAATCGCCTGAAGCAATACTTTCCAGTGCAGGTGGACAGCTGGATGCCTAAATCCTTTTCGTCAAAATCCAAAGATGAGGGATTTGCATTCAAATCTATTGGAAGACCCTAAACGTCGGCTTATTGACGAAGAGGGGTACCCTAAACGTCAGAGTATTGACGTGAAGGGAAAATGACCGAACGGCAGCATGTGATGAATAGGGGTGAGACCGTGTTGATCACATCGCTGTTGCTGAATAAACAAGATTGAAATGCTTTGATTGATTTAACATGACAAATAAACACATGACTGCCTTATTCTGTGTAAAAAGCCACATCATCTCACAGAACGATGCTCAACTGTCGTTATGAAGTCACTTTGGAGTAAAAACATGTTATTAAATGTTGTCTTTTGTTGGATAAGATGTTAATAAATGCTTATCATGCCTGGAAAGATGTTTGACTCGCATTGCTTTGTACATTATAAGCGACTTGAGTGCTTTCAGATGGATTGGCATTTGGAGTCATACTTCACTGACAAGCTGCGCATAAAAAAATATCTCAGCATTTGAGATTTCATAATCGCAATCACGTCTAAAGCAATTCAAAGTTCAATGTTATTTTTCATATCCAGCCATAAATCGTGCAGCCCTTAAATAAATATATATACTGTATTATATATATATATATATATATATATATATATACAGTATACACATTTATACATTAAGGCTTAATGCTGGTGGTCTCCCAATGTTATTTATTGTCTTTAGCCACAATAAGTCCATCTGGTTTTGATTGTGCTTCCAGAGCCCCCTCTACTCTGGAGAGAGAGAAATCAAGAAAGGACTGACTGAAAGAGGAAGGGAGACAGTGGACAAACTTCTCATTTTATTCTGGCCAGTCACATAAACTTGTGAAACAAACATGTGAAGAAACCTGAAAAAGAAATAATTTCATCTGTTTTGCATATTAATCACAATAAGGCATTAAAAGGACCAGGTTTGAATGCGTGAACTTTGCCCAGGCCCACAGAGCACATATCTTCTTTTAGTTTTGCTTATCCAATCAGTTACATTATGCAGTCAAGTTTGCTTTAAGTTGTAAGAAAATCTATGTAATATGAGGATGGAGTATATTTATAGAGGACTCTACAAGTTCATCAATGCCAATAAGGATGTTCAGACTTTAGGAACATGTTTTTCACAGAAATTCAATCTTTAATTGGCAAATGTGTCACCACATTATATACACACACTATATGGATATTTAGATCCATTGCTTCAAGTGTATACAATCAAGCCATGCAGTCTGCATTTACAAACACTTGTGGAAAAAGTGGTTCGTTCTGAACAGCACAGTGAATTCAAGTGTGCTATAGTGATAGGATGCCACCTTTGCGATAAATTTGTTCAATTTCATCTCTGCTAGATATTCCATGGTCAGCTGTAAGCGGTATTATTGGAAAGTGGAAGCGTTTAGAAACAGCAGCAGCGACGAGGAAGGTCATGTAAAGTCACAGAGCAGGGTCACTCATTGCTGAGGCGCATGATGCATAAAAGTCACCAACACTCTACTGATTCCATAGCTTCCACCAGCATTAAAAATTAGCACAAAAACTGTGTGGCGGGAGCTTCACGGAATGGGTTTCCATGACATGCAAGCCTCACATCACCAAGTATAATGTCAAGCGTCGGACACTGCCACAGGACACTGGAACAGTAGAAACAGATTCTGTGGACTGACAAAACACGGTTCTCTGTTAGACAGTCTGCAGGG